>CM046377.1:54667046-54700920 GCA_025413485.1 Ficus microcarpa | reverse complement strand
TCCTGTTGATCACGTTATAGCTCTTGTACATCCTCTTGATCAGAACAGGCCACATCTAATCTAAAAAAACAAAAAGAAGAAGATCAAGTCATTACACAAATGATAAAGAGGCGTGTAAAAAATTGCAAACACTTAGAAACAAAACGTTCATATTACCAACTGATATTAGCAGTTATTCCATAGTGCAACATATATTAATCGAATCTGCTGCTAACTCTGGATGCAACGTGTCTGGCTTTCCCATCCCAAGAAGTGAATGAGCACTGTGAAAAAAAGCCAGAAAAAAGAAAGTAATGATTTCATTGATGCAAAGCAAGCAACAAACTTCACAACAATTTTTTTTTAATTGCAAATATTTAAAAACTAAACATAAATGTTACCAGCTATATTAGCAGTTATTCCACAGTGCACTTGGTATTAATCGAATCAGGCACTAACTATGGAAACTGGCTTTCCCATCCCAAGAAGTGAAAGAGCACTGTAAAAAGGAAAAGGCAGAAAGGAGAGAGAGAGAGAGAGAGAGAGAGAGAGAGTACGGATTTCATTGCACTTCAAGCAACAAACTTCATAAAAATGAAATAATAATAATAATAAAAAGAAAACAACAAAAGCAAGCAACTCTTATTCTTGTGTTTGAGAAAGGAAAATAAACGTACTTAAAAAATAAAAAATAAAATAGAAGGCAAAAGTCTCACTTAAAAATCAATTGTCTCTTGAGAAATATCAGTTGTCTCTCCCCTGACAAAGAGCCTTTTATGACTTCAAATAGACCAATTTTCATCTAAAAATAAAAAATCACTCATTAATTAATCAAAAACCACAAAGACAATATGAGAATTGATTTTTACATCATGCAAGCAATTAATTAAAAGTTTAACAACTACTAAAAACAAACATTTAAAACAAAAGAAGAATTTAGTGGATTTTCTGTATTGTTACCTGCTAGTGGATTTTCTGTATCATGACCTGCTACCGGTCATTGACAATGCCTTTGATTCTTGCTACTTCATAGGTCAGCCACTCATTTCAAAAAATAAAATATGAACATACGTGAAAAAAGTAGCTACTGTATTACTACATACTGTTTCGTTAAGAAGATTTACAACATTAAACTGCTTTAAAAAAAAAAACAAAAGAAAAAGAAAAAAGAAAAAAGAAACAAGTGCATAGAGTCTAATAGCAAATTATATGGATTGCATCATCCTGACCATATAATAATATGGGTAAGGGTCTCCAATCAAAAAGTATATGGTTAAGAAAAATATCATTTATTACAAAATGAACTATGCATAAATAAACATCCTAACCCAAAAAAACAAGATCAAACTAAAAAATAATGACAATCACATACGAATTTTGTACTCTTTCAAGGAGAATAGGCTTCCACGAATTCCCTAATATCTGTCCTGCATAACTGCTAATGAAGTTTATGCTCTTTCATGGAGTACAGGTATAATATGAATTCCCATCTGTCCTGCAGAACAGCTAAAAAAGTTTGTACTTTTTCACGGAGTACAATTATAATACAAATTCCCTATAATCAGTCCAGAAAAACTGCTAGATGAAGTTTATACTCTTTCATGGAGTAAAGGTATAACATGAATTCCCTAATATCTGTCCCGCATAAATACTAGATGAAGTTTATACTCTTTCAGGGAGTACAGGTATAACACGAATTATATGAAGTTTATACTCTTTCATGGAGTACAAATATCACACGAATTCCCTAATATCTGTCATGCATAAATGCTAGATGAAGTTTAAACTCTTTTCTGGAGTACAGGTATAACACGAATATTCTAATATATGTGCTGCATAAATGCTAGATGAAGTTTATACTCTTTCATGGAGTACAGGTGTAACACAAATTAGATGAAATTTATACTCTTTCACTGAGTACAGGTATAACACGAATTAGATGAAGTTTATACTCTTTCATGGAGTACAGGTATAACATGAATTCCCTAATATCTATCATGCATAAATGCTAGATGAAGTTTAAACTCTTCACGGAGTACAGGTATGACACGAATATCCTAATATCTATCCTACATAAATGCTAGATGAAGTTTATACTCTTTCCTGGAGTACAGGTGTAACACGAATTAGATGAAGTTTATGCTCTTTCACGGAGTACAAGTATAACACAAATTCCTTAATATCTATCCTACATAAATGCTAGATGAAGTTTATACTCTTTCACGGAGTACAGGTATAACACAAATTAGATGAAGTTTATACTCTTTCATGGAGCACAGGTATAACACAAATTCCCTAATATCTGTCATGCATAAATGCTAGATGAAGTTTATACTCTTTCATGGAGTATAGGTATAACATGAGTTCCCCTCTCATCAATCCAAAATAACTGCTAGATGAAGCTTATACTCTTTCACGGAGTCCGGTATAATATCTATCCTGCATAACTACTAATGAAGTTTATACTCTTTCACGGAGTACAAGTATAAGATGCTCTAAAATAACTATGTAATTTGGTAATGTAAAATAGAATTATATTACAAAGATAAAGCCTTCATTATTGGCTGATAAATCCTAGCCCAATTTAATGAGTTCTGATTGACTTAAAATGCTTAATAGATAGAAATCCTAAGCTAAGAAAACAAATAGTAAAGAGTTCTAAACTAAAAACACAATCTAAAGATTTATTAAAAAAATAAAATAAAATAAAATAACTTACAAAACTATAAAAACTGACTCCCTAACTTTTTATGCTTCTTCTATTTCAATGAGGGAAGGGGAGAGAGAGGTGGAGGGAGGATAAGAGACAGAGAACTTTCCTTTCCTCACTCCAAAAAATGGCAACTTTAAGAAATCTTTGCATCCTACACAACCAGTAAACGAATAAACATTTGGCCATGCATCCATAAAGTTCTTGACAATAACCATTACATTAAAGACACATTGTGAAGAAACTTAAAAAAGAGACCTACCTGATTCGTGAGATAAACTGCTTATCCTAAAAAAATGGCAACTACGTTAAACCTTTGTGTCCTGCAAAACCAGTAAACAAATAAACCTTCACCTGTTCATCCATAAAGTTCCAGACAATAATCATTACAGAAAAAACACATTGCAAAGAAACTTAAAAAAGAGAATTACCTGATTTGTGTCAACAATGGATGAGATAAACTGCTTATCCTAAAAAATGGCAACTTCATGAGATCTTCACATCCTACAAAATCAGTAAACAAATAAACCTTCACCCGTTCGTCCACAAAGTTCCCAGCAGTAACCATTATAGTAAAGACACATCGCAAAGAAGCTTAAAAAAGAGAACTACCTCATTTTCTTCAACAATGTACGATATCTTCACCTAAGCATCGTTTTTTTAAGATGATAAACTTCTTATTCTGGACACCAATCATTTAAACAAGTTGTCACTGTTGTCCATTCTTGTAGAGACGAGTTATAATTCAAAGATTCAAATGTATATCACAATTTTAAGAAGAGAATACACACCTTGCAGTCCTGTTGATCACGTTATAGCTCTAGTACATCCTCTTGATCAGAACAGGCCACATCTAATCTAAAAAAACAAAAAGAAGAAGATCAAGTCATTACACAAATGATAAAGAGGTGTGTAAAAAATTGCAAACACTTAGAAACAAAACGTTCATATTACCAGCTGATACTAGTAGGTATTCCATGGTGCAACATATATTAATCGAATCTGCTGCTAACTCTGGATGCAACGTATCTGGCTTTCCCATCCCAAGAAGTGAATGAGCACTGTGAAAAATAGCCAGAAAAAAGAAAGTAATGATTTCATTAATGCAAAGCAAGCAACAAAGTTCACAATAATTTAAAAAAAAAATTTGCAAACATTTGAAGAAAAAACGTAAATGTTACCAGCTGACAGTAGCAGTTATTCCACTGTACAATAGGTATTAATCGAATCAGGCACTGACTCTGGATGCAACCCCTGTGGCTTTCCCATCCCAAGAACTGAAAGAGCACTGTGAAAGGGAAAAACAGGAAAACGAAAGTACGGATTTCATTGCAAAGCAAGCAACAAACTTCAAACAAATGAAAATAATAATAATTAAAAAAAAATATTAATACCTAAGAACTAACCATTTTTTTATCAGGAACAAGACTAATCTATGCAAACCAACCAACTTTCAAATATGCAATAGCCCTAGAAAGAAAGTTGATCTAAGGGCTAACGAGAAGCAACAAATCCAAAAATTGAATGCTCATCATACGAAAAATTAATTACCTTTCAGAGCTTACTGTACTTGGTGTATATGCATGCCTGCAAATGAAAACATCAAAGAAAGATTAGCCTTTAAACTAATTAGATGAAAACCAGAATCCCTTGCTGAGACTTCAAATGCTCCTCTATTCCTTTCTCGATTAACTTGAGCCGGTATCCTAAGCACATGGTAGTCATGGAGTCTTTAATTTCTTGCTTGAGCAACTGCGGATTCTTCAGTCCTAGTTGGATGGAATAAAAGAGATAGTTAAACAGCAAACAAAAAAAATGCAATTCAATAGATCCAAAAAAAAAAAAAGGAATTACTCAGAGTAGCTCTCCTAATATGTTCCGTCATGCATTTCAGTTTCTCCATGAACTTGAAACCCTCCCGCCCTTGACAATTTCATGAATTTCGGTTTTTTCCAAGAGGCCCATTTTCCTCGTTGCTGTCCTGCCTCTCAATTCAGAGATAACATTACTTTTCACCAACCTTAAATCTCCCCATATATAATTATTCCATCTATAACATGTTCCTTCAATCCTTTGTTTCCATGAACTTGAAACCCTTCCACCATTGACAACGTAATGATTTCCAGCCTTTTCCAAGAGGCCCATTTTCCTTCTGTCTAGCCGCTCAATCTCAAATTTATCATCACTGACAACTTATTCCATCTGATAATATGTTCCTTTATTTATTTGTTTTCATGAACTTCAAACCCTCCCAGCACTGACAACTTCACAAATTTCTGTTCTTAACAAGAGGCCCATTTTCCTCCTTGCTGTCCAGACGCTCAATCATTGACCAAACTTAAATCTCCCAAGACGTCCTTAATGAATTTCTGTTCTTAACAAGGGATAACCTCACTTGACCAACCTTTGATCTCCAAAAAAACATCCTCATTCCATCTACCAATATGTTCCTTCTTTACTTTTACATTTTACCATGAACTTGAAAACCATCCCACACTTGGCAACATTTATGTTCCTTTCCTTAAGCCACGCCTTTTTTGAATTCCTGTAAAATAACCATATCCGGTATCGTCCTGCACAGTCTCTTTGATCACCATTTTCTTCCTTGCCAACGCCACCCTCCTTGACATTCCAAGACAGATTATTCATATAAAATGTTCTTGGCCCCTACGACACTCCCTATTTTATCATATTTCACCTATAGTCTAAATTCCTAAGTTCGCTAAAGCGCCAACTAACTCCACTTTACATCACCACTTGACGTGGTGGAATAGAAGCGAAGATGAATTTTACTCTCCTTTCAAAGAATAAGGAGAGAAAATGCTCTAAAAGAACTCTATACTTGCATAATACAAGTTCAAAACTAAACTATATTACAATGGAAAGTCATATTTATAGGCTAATAAACCGTAGCCTATTCAAGAGCCCCTATTCAAATCACATAAGACAGATAGATATCCTCTTCGTGATAGTCAATAATAAAAATCCTAATCAAACTCGACTAAATATGGATTACAGCCAATAATAAGAAACTACTGATAAAACAAGAATCCCCTAATTCTCCATCCTCCATCGCTGCTTGACGCATCACAATGGACAGGAAGATGAAGTTTACATTCTTTGAAGGACTAAAGATAGACAATACACCAAAAAAAAGAACCCAAAAAAAAAAAAAAACTGTTATCTGGTGATAATAATGAGAAACTGAACTAGATCAGAAAGCTAAAGCTCTACGTATAGGCCGCTGATAAATCATAGCCCACGCCAATTCAAATTAAGCATTAAATAAATCAACATGAATCCCCTAATTCTCTATCCTCCATTGCCGCTTGACGCATCACAACGGACAGGAAGATGAAGTTTATACTCTTTCAAGGAGTAAAGATAGACAACACACCAAAAAAAAAAAATTTAAAAATCCTGTAATCTGGTATAATAATAATGACAAACTGAACTATATTAGAAAGCTAAAGCCTTAGTTATAGGCTGCTGATAAATCATAGCCTATACCAGTTCATATTAAGCACTAAATAAATCAACATCCTAATCCTGATGGTAAATAATAAAAATCACAATCAAACTCAGACTAAATATTGATCCAAATAAACAAAGAAATCCTCATAAAACACAAATTCCCAAATTTTCTATTACACATCACTGCTTAGCGGAGTGAAGTAGAAGGGAAGATGAAGTTTACACTCTTTCAAGGAGTACAGATAGAAAGTAAACTAGAATAACTTGTAATCTGATAATAATACTAATATTGAAAGGCTAAACCATAACACAAAGCAAAATATGTTCCTTCAATCCTTTGTTTCCATGAACTTGAAACCCTTCCACCATTGACAACGTAATGATTTTCAGCCTTTTCCAAGAGGGCCATTTTCCTTCTGTCCAGCCGCTCAATCTCAAAGTTAACATCATTTACAACTTATTCCATCTGATAATATGTTCCTTTATTTATTTGTTTCCATGAACTTGAAACCCTTCCACCATTGACAACGTAATGATTTTCAGCCTTTTCCAAGAGGCCCATTTTCCTTCTGTCCAGCCGCTCAATCTCAAAGTTAACATCACTAACAACTTATTCCATCTGATAATAGGTTCCTTTATTTATTTGTTTTCATGTACTTGAAACCCTCCCAGCATTGACAACTTAACGAATTTCTGTTCTTAACAAGAGGCCCATTTTCCTCCTTGCTGTCCAGCCGCTCAATCCCTGACAAAACTTAAATCTCCCAAGACGTCCTTAATGAATTTCTGTTCTTAACAAGGGATAACCTCACTTGACCAACCTTTGATCTCCAAAAAAAACATCCTCTTTCCATCTCCCAATATGTTCCTTCTTTACTTTTATGTTTTACCATGACCTTGAAAACCATCCCACACTTGACACATTTATGTTCCTTTCCTCAAGCCACGCCTTTTTTAAATTCTTGTAAAATAACCATATCCGGTATCACCCTGCACAGTCTCTTTGATCACCATTCTCTTCCTTGCCAACCCCACCCTCCTTGACATTCCAAGACAAATTATTCATATAAAATGTTCTTGGCCACTACGTCACTCCCTATTTTATCATATTTCACCTATAGTCTAAATTCCTAAGTTCGCTAAAGCGCCAATTAACTCCACTTTACATCACCACTTGACGTGGTGGAATAGAAGCGAAGATGAATTTTACTCTCCTTTCAAAGAATAAGGAGAGAAAATGCTCTAAAAGAACTCTATACTTGCATAATACAAGTTCAAAACTAAACTATATTACAATGGAAAGTCATATTTATAGGCTAATAAACCGTAGCCTATTCAAGAGCTCCTATTCAAATCACATAAGACAGATAGATATCCTCTTCGTGATAGTCAATAATAAAAATCCTAGTCAAACTACTAAATATGGATTACAACCAATAATTAAAAAACTACTGATAAAACAAGAATCCCCTAATTCTCTATCCTCCATCGCCGCTTGACGCATCACAATGGACAGGAAGATGAAGTTTACACTCTTTCAAGGAGTAAAGATAGACAATACACAAAACAAAAACAAAAACAAAAAAAAACAAAAACAAAAAAAACTGTTATCTGGTAATAATAATAAGAAACTGAACTAGATCAGAAAGCTAAAGCTCTACGTATAGGCTGCTGATAAATTATAGCCTACACCAATTCAAATTAAGCATTAAATAAATCAACATGAATCCCCTAATTGTCTATTCTCCATCGCCGCTTGATGCATCACAACAGACAGGAAGATGAAGTTTATACTCTTTCAAGGAGTAAAGATAGACAACACACCAAAAAATAAAAATTGAACTATGTTAGAAAGCTAAAGCCTTACTTATAGGCTGCTGATAAATCATAGCCTATACCAATTCATATTAAGCACTAAATAAATCAACATCCTAATCCTGAAGGTAAATAATACAAATCACAATCAAACTCAGACTAAATATAGATCCAAATAAACAAAGAAATCCACATAAAACACAAATTCCCTAATTATCTATTCCACATCACTGCTTAGCGGAGTGAAGTAGAAGGGAAGATGAAGTTTACACTCTTTCAAGGAGTACAGATAGAAAGTACACTAGAATAACTTGTAATCTGATAATATTACTAATACTGAAAGGCTAAACCATAACACAAAGCAAAATAATTGTTCATAGGCTGATATATCATAGCCTATTCGGGAAGTCACAAATCAAAAAAATATATTAAATACATAAACATCCTAATAAAGTGCTAATCAAATTTAAAGTAATAAAGGTACAACTCATTAAAAATACTAAGAAATACAGATTCCCAATTTACACGGCAGAATAGAAGGGAAGATGAAGTTTAAACTCTTTCAAGGAGTAATAGAAAACGCTCTAACATGGCTCTAAAATTCAATAATAAACGTTAAAAACTGGACTATATTACATAGATAAGGCCTTATCTACCGGATGATGGATCCTAGCCTATTCAGAAGTACATATTCAAAACCTGATATCAATATAGCAAAAGAGAACTGTATTACAAATAAAAAGCCTAGTTTATAGGCTGACAATTCATAACCAATTCGAGACTGCTGTCCAAATAAATTACTAAAGAGATAAACATCCTAAAACTGATAATACGTTACAGAAATCCTAATTAAACTCAACCTAAATATAAATAAAAATAGCAACCTCAAACTAGAAATCATAATCAAATACAAATATCCTCATTTTGTGTCCTGCACTAAATAAAAAGCATGTGAAATTAAAATCTAAAGCTTTATGTATTAATGAATCCTAATCTCACTAGATAGCCAAGTTCAGATACTAAGAACATAAATTACTCTTTCTAATAGAAAATGATAACAAAGTCCCCACTGCCCCAAAAAAAGAAAAAAAAAAAGAACCTAAGTATAGGTAACGAAACATGCCAAGTCAATATACGATCAACACGTAAATGTAGTCCAATCATGCCTTCTATTCTTAAATTACAAGTATGTCATGCGCCTGTAATAAAGATGAACTAATCAAATAAAGAATTTGTAGCAACAAAGAAAAGTGATCAGATTCACTCGCATGAGTTTTTCTGAAGATCTCTGGCGGTCCCCTTTTTCCCTCTATGATGGCTTGTCAAGCTCTGTCAATCTTTTATAAGCTAATCCAATTAGAAGACATATCCATATTAGACAAGCTTGCCATCAAAATCTGTCCTGAAAAAGTACTGCTTATTTAATTGTCTTAGAAAAGAAAACAAAGATTCATATGATAGGACTTACATGTTTTGGATCTGATACCAAGTTGTTCCAACAGCTTTGCTCCCAATCTCACTTGCAATTGATGTTTGTGTAGCCCCTCGTTTTAACAAACATAAACACACAAGAAAGAAAATCAGTTACTAACAAATCTAAATATCCAAATTCCAAAAGTCAAATGAATACAAGAAAATGTTACTTAAGAAAATATTGGTAGCATAAAATGACGAAACAGATCGACCAAATTCATTTACCAAAATTCATCTATATATTGGTTCAACATTTCCAATGATGTACAGTGAAAAGTGCAAGTGTTTCCACTCAAAAAACTGTACTATCAAAGACATGTCATTCCAATCAATAAAATAAACTCGATAAACTTATTTAGCTAACATAGGAATGGATAAATTAATATAAACTAGGAAAATATTGTACACAACAATCATGACTTTGCCTCTATTGAACAAAAAAAATGTTTTGTCCAAATTGAGAACAGTCATCCAAACAAAAAAGGAAGCAATTTAGTGATTACTTCTGATTATTACCTATTGTCATCATTTGACAATGGATTTGATGTTTGTGTAGCCCCTCGTTTCAGCAGATATAAACATACAAAAAAAAAAAAAAACGAAAATAAGTAACTAACAAATCTAAATATCCAAAAGTCAACAATGGATAAAAAATTAATAAAAGAACATAAAATGTTACTTAAGAAAATAATGATAACATGAAACGAAACAGGAAACAAAGTCAACCAGATTCTTTTACCAACATTTATCTGTCTACCGGTTCAACATTACCCATGATATAAAGTGAAAAGGGCAAGTGTTCCCACTAAAAAAACTTTACTATCAAGAATATGTCGTTCCAGTCAACAAACAAAATTTGGTAAACTAATTTGGTGAGTATGTGAATGGTTAAAGTAGTAGAACAAGGGAAAAAAAATTTACATGGTAATGAGGATTTTGCCTCTGTTATAAACAAAAAAGAAGAATTTAGCAATTTTTTTGTACTATTACCTGCAACCATTATTCGACAATGGCTGAGAAAAACCTTCTTCTACTTGAAGCAGCATAATTTGAAAGCCATTCCATCAACTGGGTAGCTCTATCTTATCAACGTATATCTGAGAAACAACAAAGAACAGGTAGCAAAGAGAAGACCAGATGTTTAGTATCACTATCACAAATAATAATTGTTGGAAACTGAATCCCACGAATATGTGACTTAATAGAATAGGGAAACTGTTAGAGAAATTCCCATTAATTTAGAATCCAAACTTTTAGGGTTAGTTTCCTTTTTTGTTAGTTTCTGATTTTTCTCCTTGTAATTAGCATAATTTGTTGTGCAGCTTGTGTATAAAACCGTGTATAATTCTCCTTGAATGATATAATAGAAAACAGAAAATTTCACATGGTATCAGAGCTTTAGGTTCTCTCTAGAAATAAAAACGTTTTTTTTTTTTTTCTTGGCCTTCAAACTGCTGCTTCTTTATGCCCTGTTTTTCCTCTGTTTTTTGAGTCCAAAACAGAGCCTTTTTCTCCTCAGTTTTTTCTCAGCCTTCATTGCTGAAACCAGAACCCGTTCTCCTTAGTTTTTTCGGCCTTCATTGCTGGAAACATAACCTATTCTCCTCAGTTTTAGTATCACTATCACAAATAATAATAATAATAATAATAATAATAATAATTTTGTTAGCAATTCCAAATTAGAAAACATGCCTTGAATCGAATGCAATCGTGCAATATGCCAAATTGTAGGATTGTAGGATTGTAGGGCTTTTATAGTAAAAATTAAAAACACGACATCAACTTGACAACAAGTTAACAATGGTTTTCCATGTCAAAAAAAAAAAAAAACACCTTTACTAAGTCTCCAGACCTCAAATCAGGGAACAAACACGAAAGGTTGATTTCACTTCTAAAACTTTGAGATTGAAACAGTAGATTATCAAATATATATATATATATATATATATTAGGAAGAAAGATCAAAACCCAAAAGCAGAAAAAATCATACAATTTTGATTAGAAGGGAAAAAAATCATTTATTTTCCCAAAAGCAGACAAGAATCATCGTATAGACTATAGAGCTTCCAAAAATTATTCCCACGAGACCAAAAATTTCCTAAATACATAAAATTCAAAAATTGAAGAAAATCAACTTAATAGAATTGGTCGTACCTGGATATGGAAAAAGAGTGAAAGAGAAAAAGACAGAGAAACAAAGAAATCCTCATAAAACACAAATTCCCTAATTATCTATTCCACATCACTGCTTAGCGGAGTGAAGTAGAAGGGAAGATGAAGTTTACACTCTTTCAAGGAGTACAGATAGAAAGTACACTAGAATAACTTGTAATCTGATAATATTACTAATACTGAAAGGCTAAACCATAACACAAAGCAAAATAATTGTTCATAGGCTGATATATCATAGCCTATTCGGGAAGTCACAAATCAAAAAAATATATTAAATACATAAACATCCTAATAAAGTGCTAATCAAATTTAAAGTAATAAAGGTACAACTCATTAAAAATACTAAGAAATACAGATTCCCAATTTACACGGCAGAATAGAAGGGAAGATGAAGTTTAAACTCTTTCAAGGAGTAATAGAAAACGCTCTAACATGGCTCTAAAATTCAATAATAAACGTTAAAAACTGGACTATATTACATAGATAAGGCCTTATCTACCGGATGATGCATCGTAGCCTATTCAGAAGTACAGATTCAAAACCTGATATCAATATAGCAAAAGAGAACTGTATTACAAATAAAAAGCCTAGTTTATAGGCTGACAATTCATAACCAATTCGAGACTGCTGTCCAAATAAATTGCTAAAGAGATAAACATCCTAAATCTGATAATACGTTGCAGAAATCCTAATTAAACTCAACCTAAATAAAAATAAAAATAGCAACCTCAAACTAGAAATCATAATCAAATACAAACATCCTCATTTTGTGTCCTGCACTAAATAAAACGCATGTGAAATTAAAATCTAAAGCTTTATGTATTAATCAATCCTAATCTCACTAGATAGCCTAGTTCAGATACTAAGAACAAAATTACTCTTTCTAATAGGAAATGATAACAAAGTCCCCACTGCCCAAAAAAAAAAAAAAAAAAAACTAAATATAGGTAACAAAACATGCCAAGTCAATATACGATCAACATGTAAATGTAGTCCAGTTATGCTTTCTACTCTTAAATTACAAGTATGTCATGCGCCTATAATAAAGATTACCTAATCAAATAAAGAATTTATAGCAACAAAGAAAAGTGATCAAATTCACTCGCATGAGTTCTTGTGAAGATCTCTGGCGGTCCCCTTTTTCCCTTTATGATGGCTTGTCAAGCTCTATCAATCTTTTATAAGCTGATCCAATTAGAAGACATATCCATATTAGACCAGCTAGCCAACAAAATCTGTCCTGAAAAAGTACTGCTTATTTAATTGTCTTAGAAAAGAAAACAAAGATTCATATAATAGGACTTACCTGTTTTGGATCTGATACCAAGTTGTTCCAACAGCTTTGCTCCCAATCTCACTTGAAATTGATGTTTTTGTAGCCCCTCGTTTTAACAGACATAAACACACAAGAAAGAAAATCAGTTACTAACAAATCTAAATATCCAAATTCCAAAAGTCAAATGAATACAAGAAAATGTTACTTAAGAAAATATTGATAGCATAAAATGACGAAACAGATCGACCAAATTCATTTACCAAAATTCATCTATATATTGGTTCAACATTTCCAATGATGTACAGTGAAAAGTGCAAGTGTTTCCACTCAAAAAACTGTACTATCAAAGACATGTCATTCCAATCAATAAAATAAACTCGATAAACTTATTTAGCTAACATATGAATGGATAAATTAATATAAACTAGGAAAATATTGTACACAACAATCATGACTTTGCCTCTATTGAACAAAAAAAATGTTTTGTCTAAATTGAGAACAGTCATCCAAACAAAAAAGGAAGCAATTTAGTGATTACTTCTGATTATTACCTATTGTCATCATTTGACAATGGATTTGATGTTTGTGTAGCCCCTCGTTTCAGCAGATATAAACATACAAAAAAAAAAAAACGAAAATAAGTAACTAACAAATCTAAATATCCAAAAGTCAACAATGGATAAAAAATTAATAAAAGAACAGAAAATGTTACTTAAGAAAATAATGATAACATGAAACGAAACAGGAAACAAAGTCAACCAGATTCTTTTACCAACATTTATCTGTCTACCGGTTCAACATTTCCCATGATATAAAGTGAAAAGGGCAAGTGTTTCCACTAAAAAAACTTTACTATCAAGAATATGTCGTTCCAGTCAACAAACAAAATTTGGTAAACTAATTTGGTGAGTATGTGAATGGTTAAAGTAGTGGAACAAGGGGAAAAAAAAATTTTACATGGTAATGAGGATTTTGCCTCTTTTATAAACAAAAAAGAAGAATTTAGCCCTTTTTTTTTAACTATTACCTGCAACCATCATTCGACAATGGCTGAGTAAAAGCTTCTTCTACTTGAAGCAGCATAATTTGAAAGCCATTCCATCAACTGGGTAGCTCTATCTTATCAATGTATATCTGAGAAACAACAAAGAACAGGCAGCAAAGAGAAGACCAGATATTTAGTATCACTGTCACAAAAAAAATAATAATAACAATAATAATAATTTTGTTAGCAATTCCAAATTAGAAAACATGCCTTGAATCGAATGCAACCGTGCAATATGCCAAATTGTAGGATTGTAGGGCTTTTATAGTAAAAATTAAAAACACGACATCAACTTGACAACAGGTTAACAATGGTTTTCCATGTCACCAAAAAATAAAATAAAATAATAAATAATAAATAATAAATAATAAAAAATTTTGACTAAGTCTTCAGACCTAAAATCAGGGGACAAACACGAAAGGTTGATTTCAATTTCTAAAACTTTGAGATTGAAACAATAGATTATCAAATATATATATATATATAACTTAGGAAGAAAGATCAAAACCCAAAAGCAGAAAAAATCATACAATTTTGATTAGAAGGGAAAAAAATCATTTATTTTCCCAAAAGCAGACAAGAATCATCGTATAGACTATAGAGCTTCCAAAAATTATTCCCACGAGACCAAAAATTTCTGAAATACATAAAATTCAAAAATTGAAGAAAATCAACTTAATAGAATTGGTCGTACCTGGAGATGGAAAAAGCCATACCAAAACCCCACGAAATGCCTTTCCTTTGAGAAAGAGTGAAAGAGAAAAAGACAGAAAAGAGAAATCTCTGGAGGCAGAGAAATCAAAAACCACCAAACTTGGCTACCCAGAAAAGAAACCCCCATGACCATGAGAAAGAACGAAAAAGAAAGCTTGGCGCTCAACACTATTTACAAACCCTTCTGAATGCCCAACGGTTAGGGTTTTTTTTGTTGTTTTTTGTTTTTTGTTTTTTTTTTTTGTGATGAAGTAACCCAACGGTTAGTTATTCAAGATCTTTGAGCTGCTAAAGGCGATTTTGGTCATCACCCAAAACTTGGTTTCGAAGAAAGAAAGAGGAGAGGGAAGAAGGAGAAATAGAGAGAAAATTGGCGCCCAAGTCTCTATTTTTACCAGGTGTTTTGGCTCTAATGATGCTGACCGTTCTCTACAACGGTCGGTCTCTCTAAAAACATCCTAGCCGTTTTCTTTTTAATTCTCAAAAAATAATAATAATAATAATAATAAATTAAATTAAATCTTTGATTCGTCTGGGCTATTTGGCCGTTGCTAATAGTAGAGGTGGGAATTTGGGCCGGGCCAAACGGGCCGGCCCACGGTCCGTAATTTAGACCCGGTCGGTGGCCCGGCCCAACCCACATTTTACGGGTCCTATAAAAGCCCGGTCCTATAATAAGGGCCGGGCCGGGCTCTCCTTTTAGGCCCGACGGCCCGGCCTGGCCCGGCCCGAATATTTAAGCCCGATGGACCAACCCGGCCCGGCCCGCTCGTTATTTTAAAAAATAAAAAAAATAATTAAAATTATATATATATAAAATAAAATAAAATTTAAAAAAATAAAAGTTTAATTATAATCTTAAACAATTAAAATTAAAAGTTTAATTGTAATATTAAGTTAACTAACTAACTAATATTATAATTATTAAGTACTAACTAAGCAATTATAATATAAATATAAATATAAAAATTAATAGAAATAGTATAATAAAATTTTTTTAACAAAGTATAAAATTTTTTATTTTTTATCTAAGATAAATTATTAAATTAGCAAAAATATACAAATTTATTCAAAAATTACAAATAAAAAATAAAATTAAATAAAAATATAAAAAATTGGGCCCGGCCCACTCTAAGCTCGCGGGCCGGACTGGGCTTACATTTCAAAAATTCTGGCCGAGCCGGGCTGCCCCGAACTTTTAAAATAGCCCACGGCGGCCTAAATTCCCACCTCTAGTTGATAGAGTCCCCTATTTGTTTATTGCCTTTTCTTTTCATGTTTGTTTTGTGTTTTCTGGTGTTTGATTCAAATGTTTTGGTTTGTCTTTTGGAGGTCCTATGACCGTTTGGCCTTCTCTCTCTTTATGTGGAGGCATTGCTCCCCTACATCGGTTGTTTTGTTTTGGCATTTTTGTTGAATGATGATGAAATTCACCTTTTAGCAGCACCAAAAAAATAAAAAGTACAAATAAAAAATAATCAATATTTGATGAAAAATGTGAAGATATGTACATCAGGATAAAGGCTGGTTGGGTGGGAGTGTGTCTCCCAAACTTGCCCTCATCCTATGGCTGTTCAAGGGCCCCAATCCCTAAAGTAGGGGTGGCAATTCGTGTCATGTTTTTTATCATGTGTATTTTAATATTGGCTCAACTCGAACACGACTTGTGACACAAAATCTTTGAAAACTATG
Source organism: Ficus microcarpa (assembly GCA_025413485.1). Taxonomy (NCBI): domain Eukaryota; kingdom Viridiplantae; phylum Streptophyta; class Magnoliopsida; order Rosales; family Moraceae; genus Ficus; species Ficus microcarpa. Next base: position 54,684,570 of record CM046377.1, on the reverse strand, counting down.
AGATGAACACGACACAATCACCTAATGGAATGATATGAACATGATTCGAAAATGACCCATGACACGAAATTAATTCGTGAACCTATGATTCACATGAAAGTAATGTATTTTTCTTGAGTTTTTTTTACATCATTTAACAAATTAAATTTTCACAACTTCCTAAAATACGGTAATACCTATCAAAATTAGCAAATAAGAGTACAACAGTATGAGAAGGACTGTGATAAGGTTACAAGTTTATAACAAAGTCATATCAAATTAACAATTTCAAAAAATTATCTTAGCCAACCCGGAATTGACCCTTTTTTTCGTGTCAATTTCATGTCAACCCAAAGCTAACCTATACCCTTTTTTTCCCCCAACACTAACCCCAGAGGTTCGTATTGGTTTCGAGTCGTGTTATCGTGTTATTACCTACGAGTGTTAGATTTGTTTTGCATATCCATTCAAATTGGGAATCTAGATATTATAGGTGTTAGAAAATTAAGTATGTTTGATTTTTTCTTTAAAAAAAAAAGTCAATTCAATTTTATTTTTTTTCAATTCGATTTGATGTTCTAACAAGCCCTTAAATTGCCGTTGGATTTTTGAACATAAACGGATTCATGATGATCATTGATCAAGATAGACACTTCTAATTTGATATGTCTCTATGCTTAGATTTGAGAGTGGCTATGATGCTTTTAATGTTATTGTCTATATATTTAAGCTCTTGTTTGGATGACTATATAGAATTAAATTTGAGTAATTGGCTTAATAGTCCTTGAACTCTTTAAAAGTGATACTATGGTCGCTATTCTTTTTTTTTTTTTTTTGTACTAACCCTAACTCTCTAAAAATGTGATAATTTGGTCTTTTCCGTCTAGTTTCGTTAAAAAAACTCATGGAATAGTCACATAAGAAGCATGTTTTGTACTTTTTGAAGGAAAATACCCCTAAAAAAAATTATCCTTATTTGTATTAAAAAAAAAAAAGGAGAGGCCTCTCTCTTCCTGCCCTGCCCCGCCCCTAAGGTCAGATGCCAATGCTGGAGCCAGAGGCCAATTACTCTTTAAATTTTTTATATTTACTATGTGTTTGGTTGATGACGAAACATTTAGGTGATTTCTCTATTTACGACAACTCAACTCAAATCTAAGTATTATACTCATTTTTCTACATTTAGACTATTTAAATATTACTTTTACTAAGATTATCCAAACACATGTTCAATTTGAATTATTTGAAAACATAATTCAAACTCTACATTTGGGTTCATACAATTAATTTAATGACAATATTTTAAAAAATTTAAATGCAATATATAATCCAAATGATATTTTGGATTGGTCAACCTCTCCTGTCATTTATTTTTTAAAAAATGAATTATTTTGATTTTGGTGGTTCTCTAGGCTATGACAACTTTTTTTATTTTTATTTTTTTGTTAAAGATAGCAACTTGTAGATTATGTACTTTATTTTCCAAATTAAATTATTAAATAATTCAGTTAACAAGGTCTTATACACTTATTTATTAATTAACTGACAAATAGCTAAGGCCTTCGTAGAACCGAAGGAAGTATAAAGATATACGTATCTTATATATATACAGCAAGAAGTATGTTATTAAAAAAAATTACGTATGATCTATAACCACGAAATTAGTATTTTGTAATTAGAATAATGTATGCAGCACACGCTATTTTATTTTAGTCTGGTATATAAAAGTGAGAGCATTTTTGTGTACCATCTTTTATATTCTTATTTCTAAGGTGAATGTGAATATAAATTAAATTTAATTAACTAAAAAGTAAAAACACTTATGTACAACCTATTATTAGTAAATAATAGGATGAATGTGATGATTAGAGAGCAGAAGAGGTGGGATCGGGATTTCACCTTAAAACCTTAAAAGGTCAACCTGATAAGTGGAGTGATTCAATACTTTTATATATCTGTTATTGTTATAATGATTTTATAATGTGAGACTTGAGTTTTTTTTTACCCTTAACACGCCCCTACAAAATGGTCTTCTCTTTGCAGTCACCAATCTTGTAATGGATGGAATGAGTCGCTTGTTTGAGCTTTGTGGGTTCTAATATCATGTGAAGATTAGAGAGGAAAATAGGAATTTGATACTAGTAAGTGATTGGGCTTTTATCTTAAAACGTCAACATATTAAGTGTAGGGCCCAATATCTTTATATATCTGTTACGTTATTGTGTTTTTATAATATTGGACTCAAAAAAAAAAATTTAATCTTAACATAAAGCAATTGTAAACATATTCATCAAAGCATCTGAGTCAACACATAATGATGAGGGTAATGGTTTTTACAACAACTAAAAGGATCTTTTACATATATGGCCAAATTTGAGTAGTGGTTTCAAATAATGTCCAAAAACAAACTTATTTGTAAAATTGAACAAAAAAAGGCAATTGATCATGTTGTCTTGACATAAATACCATTAATTCTAATTTAAGAAACAGAAAAAAAAAATATTTCATCGTAAAAATAGATCTCATTTATATCAGTTACCGAAAAATATTTGTACCAAAAACAAATAAAATCTCATTCACCTAAAATTTCATCTCAAAAATATTATCATTTTTTTAATTATTTGTCATTGGTATTTTTTTTTCTTTTTTGTTTACTGGTAATATTATATTGATGAGATCAATATGCTAAGAAATTATATTTGGTGCATTTTTTTCGTAATGACATAGTCAATATGGAAGTGATCGTAATAAAACCTACAATATACAATATGAAGTTTTTTGATAAGTATTCCGGTCATTGTCATATATATATATATATAGGGACTATGTAATCACTAATTAGGAATATACAATATAATGATAAGATCTTAATAGTATAAATATCATATGACAAAAAACAATCATTAAAATGACAAAGTCATTACCATATTAACCATACCATTATTTCCTCTATATCAAAACATAAATTGCAAATACTATGGTCAAAATCCGGATATATATAAAACATTGAATATTGATAATATATATATATATATATATATATAAGAGGAATCCGGATATGTAATAAAAACAATTTTTTCCATCTTTTATATATAAACATGTCAAAAAAATGTTGAAGGTTAAATCTGGAATAAAAAAGGATGAAATTTAAAATTTGTTCAAATTTGTAAATAAGTTTGTTTTAGACATTATTTAAAAGGGGTGTTTGAAAATGGTCATTTTGTGTTGGTACTTCTAACTAAAATTGATGTAGAAGTTTTTAACATTTTTCCAAGAGTTAGATATGTAAAAGACTCTTCTTCTTTTCTTTCTTTTCTTTTTTTTGGATAAAGGATATGTACGAGAATCTGGGTTATGTTTTCATTGTTTTTAAGATTAAATTGTGCGTCTCTTAAAAACAAAAAGATTAAATAGTACGTCACGATAAATTATGTAATCTAATAATACGTTGTTCATGCATGAGAAGTTTGACTGCCTTTTCATACCAACATATATAAAGAGCAAAATATTAATTTTTGCATCAAAATCTACACGTGGAGAAATTATTTTGTAAATTATTATTAGCATACATAAACCTGCTTAATGGTTAAAAGAATAATAGCTATTGATGGCACAAAACTACTGTTTCTAATGTAAATTTTTCCTACAAATAAATCAGAAAAAATAAACAAATGAAAAAAAATAATCTGCATGAAACCTGTTTTGTAATAGGAAAACAGGAAAAATTGGAAGATGGAGCAAAACTCATGTTTTTCTATATGTTTTCAGTTGGTGTCAATCTCAAACAGATACGTTTTGTTACGTTGAATTGTTGATATTGTCTACATGGTCTGAGTTGTTTTGCAGTTTGTTGTCGTTTTATTGTTCCTGTGGTGGATGTCGTTCTTCAAGATTATTCATGTGGTTTCCTCCAATTTTTTGTTGTTTTGTTAAGCGCGTTGTCGTTTTTCTGTTTCCCATCCAGTTTATGTCGCTTGTTGCTTGCTTGATAGCCCTAACCCATTTTTTTTATTTTAATTTTATTTTTTAGTTGGGTCCTACTCCTACACTCTCGTTAAAGGAAAAGTTAAGTAAGCGTACAAGTTTTAAACACTTCGGGTGTGTTTGCAACAAAGGTTGAAATTGGAATTTTATTTCAGAGTTGGTTAACTTTTTAAAAATTAATTAAGAAATTTGTTGACTTTTCAAAATAAAAAAAAATAAAAAAAAGTTGAAAATTTTAGATTAGAACCTAAATTCAAAACAAACCATTATTTAAATAAATGAAAAAAAAAATTGCATTTAAAAAAATAACTGTTAATTAGTAATTACTAAAAAAATCATATTAATATCGATTAATCACTTAATCACTAATATAATAATTTTCCAAACATAGAGTCCTTATTTTAATATTTCAAAACTTCGACCGTTTATTAAAAAAAAACCTCTTAGAAAGTGTCAGTTACCCACATAGAGTAATCTAAAAAGGACAGGTATCTCTACTCAAAACATAGCATGCTTTAGACTTGAAACCCTTCCACCATTGACAATGTAATGATTTTCGGCCTTTTCAAAGAGGCCCATTTTCCTTCTGTCCAGCTGCTCAATCTCAAAGTTAACATCACTGACAACTTATTCCATCTGATAATATGTTCCTTTATTTATTTGTTTTCATGAACTTCAAACCCTCCCAGCACTGCCAACTTCACAAATTTCTGTTCTTAACAAGAGGCCCATTTTCCTCCTTGCTGTCCAGACGCTCAATCCCTGACCAAACTTAAATCTCCCAAGACGTCCTTAATGAATTTCTGTTCTTAACAAGGGATAACCTCACTTGACCAACCTTTGATCTCCAAAAAAACATCCTCATTCCATCTACCAATATGTTCCTTCTTTACTTTTACGTTTTACCATGAACTTGAAAACCATCCCACACTTGACAACATTTATGTTCCTTTCCTCAAGCCACGCCTTTTTTGAATTCCTGTAAAATAACCATATCCGGTATCGTCCTGCACAGTCTCTTTGATCACCATTTTCTTCCTTGCCAACGCCACCCTCCTTGACATTCCAAGACAGATTATTCATATAAAATGTTCTTGGCCCCTACGACACTCCCTATTTTATCATATTTCACCTATAGTCTAAATTCCTAAGTTCGCTAAAGCGCCAACTAACTCCACTTTACATCACCACTTGACGTGGTGGAATAGAAGCGAAGATGAATTTTACTCTCCTTTCAAAGAATAAGGAGAGAAAATGCTCTAAAAGAACTCTATACTTGCATAATACAAGTTCAAAACTAAACTATATTACAATGGAAAGTCATATTTATAGGCTAATAAACCGTAGCCGATTCAAGAGCCCCTATTCAAATCACATAAGACAGATAGATATCCTCTTCGTGATAGTCAATAATAAAAATCCTAATCAAACTCGACTAAATATGGATTACAGCCAATAATTAAGAAACTACTGATAAAACAAGAATCCCCTAATTCTCCATCCTCCATCGCTGCTTGACGCATCACAATGGACAGGAAGATGAAGTTTACATTCTTTCAAGGACTAAAGATAGACAGTACACCAAAAAAAAGAACAAAAAAAAAAAAACTGTTATCTGGTGATAATAATGAGAAACTGAACTAGATCAGAAAGCTAAAGCTCTACGTATAGGCCGCTGATAAATCATAGCCCACGCCAATTCAAATTAAGCATTAAATAAATCAACATGAATCCCCTAATTCTCTATCCTCCATTGCCGCTTGACGCATCACAACGGACAGGAAGATGAAGTTTATACTCTTTCAAAGAGTAAAGATAGACAACACACCAAAAAACAAAAATTAAAAAATCCTGTAATCTGGTATAATAATAATGACAAACTGAACTATATTAGAAAGCTAAAGCCTTACTTATAGGCTGCTGATAAATCATAGCCTATACCAGTTCATATTAAGCACTAAATAAATCAACATCCTAATCCTGATGGTAAATAATTAAAATCAAAATCAAACTCAGACTAAATATTGATCCAAATAAACAAAGAAATCCTCATAAAACACAAATTCCCTAATTATCTATTCCACATCACTGCTTAGCAGAGTGCAGTAGAAGGGAAGGTGAAGTTTACACTCTTTCAAGGAGTACAGATAGAAAGTAAACTAGAATAACTTGTAATCTGATAATAATACTAATATTGAAAGGCTAAACCATAACACAAAGCAAAATATGTTCCTTCAATCCTTTGTTTCCATGAACTTGAAACCCTTCCACCATTGACAACGTAATGATTTTCAGCCTTTTCCAAGAGGGCCATTTTCCTTCTGTCCAGCCGCTCAATCTCAAAGTTAACATCATTTACAACTTATTCCATCTGATAATATGTTCCTTTATTTATTTGTTTCTATGAACTTGAATCCCTTCCACCATTGACAACGTAATGATTTTCAGCCTTTTCCAAGAGGCCCATTTTCCTTCTGTCCAGCCGCTCAATCGCAAAGTTAACATCACTAACAACTTATTCCATCTGATAATATGTTCCTTTATTTATTTGTTTTCATGTACTTGAAACCCTCCCAGCACTGACAACTTAACGAATTTCTGTTCTTAACAAGAGGCCCATTTTCCTCCTTGCTGTCCCGCCGCTCAATCCCTGACAAAACTTAAATCTCCCAAGACGTCCTTAATGAATTTCTGTTCTTAACAAGGGATAACCTCACTTGACCAACCTTTGATCTCCAAAAAAAACATCCTCTTTCCATCTCCCAATATGTTCCTTCTTTACTTTTATGTTTTACCATGAACTTGAAAACCATCCCACACTTGACACATTTATGTTCCTTTCCTCAAGCCATGCCTTTTTTAAATTCCTGTAAAATAACCATATCCGGTATCACCCTGCACAGTCTCTTTGATCAGCATTCTCTTCCTTGCCAACCCCACCCTCCTTGACATTCCAAGACAGATTATTCATATAAAATGTTCTTGGCCACTACGTCACTCCCTATTTTATCATATTTCACCTATAGTCTAAATTCCTAAGTTCGCTAAAGTGCCAATTAACTCCACTTTACATCACCACTTGACGTGGTGGAATAGAAGCGAAGATGAATTTTACTCTCCTTTCAAAGAATAAGGAGAGAAAATGCTCTAAAAGAACTCTATACTTGCATAATACAGGTTCAAAACTAAACTATATTACAATGGAAAGTCATATTTATAGGCTAATAAACCGTAGCCTATTCAAGAGCTCCTATTCAAATCACATAAGACAGATAGATATCCTCTTCGTGATAGTCAATAATAAAAATCCTAGTCAAACTACTAAATATGGATTACAACCAATAATTAAAAAACTACTGATAAAACAAGAATCCCCTAATTCTCTATCCTCCATCGCCGCTTGACGCATCACAATGGACAGGAAGATGAAGTTTACACTCTTTCAAGGAGTAAAGATAAAGATAGACAATACACACAAAAAAAAAAAAAAAAAAAACTGTTATCTGGTAATAATAATAAGAAACTAAACTAGATCAGAAAGCTAAAGCTCTACGTATAGGCTGGTGATAAATTATAGCCTACACCAATTCAAATTAAGCATTAAATAAATCAACATGAATCCCCTAATTCTCTATTCTCCATCGCCGCTTGATGCATCACAACAGACAGGAAGATGAAGTTTATACTCTTTCAAGGAGTAAAGATAGACAACACACCAAAAAATAAAAATTGAACTATGTTAGAAAGCTAAAGCCTTACTTATAGGCTGCTGATAAATCATAGCCTATACCAATTCATATTAAGCACTAAATAAATCAACATCCTAATCCTGAAGGTAAATAATACAAATCACAATCAAACTCAGACTAAATATAGATCCAAATAAACAAAGAAATCCTCATAAAACACAAATTCCCTAATTATCTATTCCACATCACTGCTTAGCGGAGTGAAGTAGAAGGGAAGATGAAGTTTACACTCTTTCAAGGAGTACAGATAGAAAGTACACTAGAATAACTTGTAATCTGATAATAATACTAATACTGAAAGGCTAAACCATAACACAAAGCAAAATAATTGTTCATAGGCTGATATATCATAGCCTATTTAGGAAGTCACAAATCAAAAAAATATATTAAATACATAAACATCCTAATAAAGTGCTAATCAAATTTAAAGTAATAAAGGTACAACTCATTAAAAATACTAAGAAATACAGATTCCCAATTTACACGGCAGAATAAAAGGGAAGATGAAGTTTAAACTCTTTCAAGGAGTAATAGAAAACGCTCTAACATGGCTCCAAAATTCAATAATAAACATTAAAAACTGTACTATATTACATAGATAAGGCCTTATCTATCGGATGATGGATCCTAGCCTATTCAGAAGTACAGATTCAAAATCTGATATCAATATAGCAAAAGAGAACTGTATTGCAAATAAAAAGCCTAGTTTATAGGCTGACAATTCATAACCAATTCGAGACTGCTGTCCAAATAAATTACTAAAGAAATAAACATCCTAAAACTGATAATACGTTACAGAAATCCTAATTAAACTCAACCTAAATATAAATAAAAATAGCAACCTCAAACTAGAAATCATAATCAAATACAAATATCCTCATTTTGTGTCCTGCACTAAATAAAAAGCATGTGAAATTAAAATCTAAAGCTTTATGTATTAATCAATCCTAATCTCACTAGATAGCCAAGTTCAGATACTAAGAACATAAATTACTCTTTCTAATAGAAAATGATAACAAAGTCCCCACTGCCCCAAAAAAAGAAGAAAAAAAAAAGAACCTAATTATAGGTAACGAAACATGCCAAGTCAATATACGATCAACACGTAAATGTAGTCCAATCATGCCTTCTATTCTTAAATTACAAGTATGTCATGCGCCTATAATAAAGATGAACTAATCAAATAAAGAATTTGTAGCAACAAAGAAAAGTGATCAGATTCACTCGCATGAGTTTTTCTGAAGATCTCTGGCGGTCCCCTTTTTCCCTCTATGATGGCTTGTCAAGCTCTGTCAATCTTTTATAAGCTAATCCAATTAGAAGACACGAGTTTGAGGCCCGTGCTATGCTCGGGAATGGGTAGAAAAAAATAAAAGGAAATGATTAAATATTATATAATAAAAGTACTTACTTAAAATAAATAATATAATTATGATAAGTATATTTTTTAGAATTAATTATTACAATATTATAATATTTACATTCAAGTTCATATCAAAATGTTGGGTTCATATATATAGACAAACATATATAGATATATGTTTATAAACAAAGTTGTTGCAAACGGAACATGTCTTGTTGAAAATGTCTTCAATTGTGTTTAAGTTTTTTCCCTTTCTCCTCTGATCTGTCATGAGAAAAATAATAATTATTTTATGTTTATAAAAAAAATTGAAATTAGTATAATTATATGATATGATATGTAATTATATATAAAAGATAATTATACATTGATTCTTTGTGTTTTCTAGATGGGTCAACAGAAGGTGTTTCAATTTCTGTTGATGAGACCAAAAAATTTCTCAATTGGATAATTTGTTAAAAAAAAAAAAGGAAAAAAAGTTAGATAATTAAAAAATTATAATGCAAATTATTAAAATAAAGTATTAATTATAAAATTGTTTCACATTCTAATAAATTAAAATAATATATTGTTATAAAAAAACTATTAATAATAAAAATATAAAAAATATAAAATATAAAATATAAAATATAAAAAATTTGTATTAGTTAAATAAATAAAATTATAAAAAAACTAAATTGAATTTAAATATTTTTAAATTTAAACAATAATTGACGGGATGGGAAAAACAATAGTTCTGAAGAAACAAATTAAGGGTTTTCATCCTTTTTTAATCCTTTTTTACGCCTAACAAGATGAATAATAATTTATTTTGAAATATAAATTTATATTTCTTTTAATTTATTATAATTTCATATAACTTTTTTAGTTTGAAATTTATATAAAGCATTATATATATACGAAATGTATATTTTTGAAATTTAACTAATTGAACAAAATTTATTTTTGTTATTTCATAATATGAAATTTTATTTTGTATTTTTGTTCTAAATGTATAAAATTTTTATAATTACAAATTTTAATACATTATTTTTAATTTTCGGATTTATAGTTGTTATTTATTTTTAGTACTATGACTTAATTGTATTAATATGATATTTTTTGTTCATTGAATTTTTTGTGCAGAAAAAATTTTAACAATTCTGTCAATTGATTTATTTTTTTAGAACTATGAGTTAAAGTTAATTGAGTAATTCTGTTTTTGTTTTTGGTCATAATTTTTTGTTAGTCAATATTTAATCATTTTTGTTTATTATTTAAAATATTATGTGAATAAAATTTGGTAATTTTATTTTTCAGTTTAGTAGTTAATTAATCATTATTCATAGTGAAATAGTTATTAAAGTTTTTTATGTACTTATCTTTTTTTGCTGTTACTAATATTTTGATACAATTTTACATTTTTACATAATTATGAAGTTGTCAACCTAAATAATTTCTCAAAACTATTTAAGAAATATGATAAATGTTCTAAGGTAAAAATTTATTATCCCACTACAATATAACTTAGTACAAAAAAGTAAATCATAAAATAAAAATTACAGAAATTACAAAGTAGAAAGTACAAAAAATTGGAGTATACATTAAAAATTACAAACATTTATAAGTATAAAGACATTTATACAAATAAATTATCCTATTAAATTTAAATAATTTACAATCTAAAAAAAAAAAAAAAAAAGGGACCCCCTCGGCTAATAAAAATAGTCAGAAAAAGTTGACTGAAATCAGTAGAAAAAAATAATTAACAAAAAAAAATAATAACATAGCAAGATAATAGAAACCATAAATGAACATTCAAAATACATAATCAGTACAGAATCAATATATATACACATACTAATGTAAATAAATAATTCAACATATTCATATTATAGAAAATATTAAAAAAAGTTTATGGATATTGTTTTGACAAAAAAAGAGAAGAAAATTAAGATTAAGATTATTTATACTAAGCTCAGATCTCATATATTAGTCATGAAGAATAACTAAAATGTTATTCAATCTTGTCTTCAATAGCTACCAGGTGACATATTTGGGAATATATCTATATTATGAAAAAAAAATTATTTAGTAGAAAAGGAACAGAACCAAAAAAAAAAAAAAAAGCAAGAAAACACAGTAGTAAAAACAGTAAAAGATGGAATGATCGGTAAAGACAGAGAAATCAACTGAGAAATGAACCATGGAAAAGAAAAATAAAAACAATAAGAGGAGACAGAAAATAGTTACAATACAAAACTGCAAATGTACAAAAATTAAGAAAATACTAAAAACTCAAGAAATTAAGTGAAATACTAATATATTCAATATGATTTTATTATCAGAAAAAGATAGAGATTATAATTCTCAAATATTCACAGCAACAATGAAGATCATCAAATAACATATAATAATTATTCAACATATACTTTGAATAATATTAAATTCAGCAACATATAGCAAATTAATTTATATATTTGGTATATGGATTATATTATATATAAATAAAGATCATCATAGCATGTTATAATTTGTGGTGAAAAATTTTGTGAAAAAACATCTAAAGTTTCAACGAAAGAAAACAAAGACAGAAAAGGGACGGAAAAAAAAAACCCAAACGTTCATCACAACTATAGTCACATTCAGAAGAGTTTAAAAAAAATGTAAATCATATAATATAATCATCTAATTTATAATAAGAATAATAATGAAAAAATATTACAAAAACCTAAAGACTAATATTATAGTCAGAGAAGGGAGAAGAAGGGGAGAGGCAGAAACAGAATATAAAAGAAAAACTAAATACAATAACAAAAGTATTTCTCCTATAGGATCATTATAATACTAATAAAAATAATTATAAAATAGATAATAGTTATATAGTAAATGAAGAATAAATTCCAATTAACAAAGATGAATATGAATAGTACCTGATTAAAAAAAGCAGTTTTGCATAGAAATGATGTCAGGATGATTAATTTTCAGGAAACAGCAGAACAGATGGATTCGGGTAACAATCAAGGAAGATTCAGAGGAGAGCAATTAAGAAGCTGTTAAAGAGAGAGTCATGGTAACATATGGGAATGAACTAATAAATAAGCAGAAAAGTATTTATAAGAGGGAATTCCGTAAAAAATTTATTTCCAAAAAGTTTTATAGAAAAGATCAGTCAAAAAGATATGCAATAAATTTTGCATAAATATAAAGACAAAAATACATTAATTTACAATAAATCACAAAAATAACAAAAATACAAAATATTAATGACAGATCTAAACAAATAAAAAATCTCAGTTAAAATGATTATTAGTCTGTAAATAACAGACGTAAAACAAATAACAGAGCAAATTGATAATAAAGAAGCATTAAATGCTCATGACAGATCAGCAAAAACAACACATAACATCGAAACCTACAAACTACATGAATAGCCTAGAAAATTCAGTAACCAAAAAATCTAACAATCTATTCAATCCTAACTAAATCATAAAATTAAACCATTAAATATGACAGAAAACCACAAACAGCAAAAAATTTGCATGCAAAATCAGGAGCTTATTAGCCGAGGGGGAAAACAATAAAAACTAAACAAATACAAATATTACAAAAACAAAATGTTGAATCTCTTCCTCCATATTCCCAAGCAGCCATGTCCATAGCATTGTCCATCCAATCTTCACAAAAAAACAGCACAAATCAAAAACTGCAAATTAAGTAGTATTTATGAAAAAAAAAAAAAAAGAACAAACAAAAAATTACTAAAATAAATACAATAAAAACAAAAACATACCTAAATTTTTTATTTGCCATAATCGAACAAAAAAAAATCCAATCAACATTACATTACATACATATACTAAATAATCATCAAACATTAAAAAAAAAAAAAAAACAATAAGAGGCAGAAACGGAAAAAAAATTTGGAAAATAAGATATGAAAAACCCAGAATGGGAAATTTTTTTTTTTTTTTTTTACCAATCAAGAGGAGATACACATGCTGAAAAATGATGAAAGATCAACAAAAAAAGAAAGGGAAGCAATAAAAGTAAGAAATCAGAAAAAAAAAAAAAAAAAAATCGAGAACAACAAATAGAGAAGAAACAAAAATACAAAAAAATATAAAAAATATATAACAAAAAATGACAGCAGACCTGCCGATAAAGCAAGAGGAAGCAAAAATGGCATTTGGACACGAAACACTGAAAAACCGAGAAGAAAGAGAGAGAAGAACAGAGAGGGCAACCAAGATAGAGAAAAAAAATGAAAATGGAGGGAGAATCGAGTAAATGAGAGGGAGACGACTACCAACCCAAGAAAACCCAAAAAAAGTTGAAAATCAAAATCTAGGGTTTTATTTGGGGGAAAAAAATTTCATCATATTCTGGGCAAAAAAAAAAAATCCGGATCAACATTACATGCATATACTAAAAAATGATGAAAGATTAAGAGAGAAATAAGAGAAAAATAGAAAAAGGGAAAATTCAGAGAAAAAAAATTTTCGGAAATGAAAAAAATGATGAAAGATCAACGGAGAAGAGAGGGGAAGGAACAAAAATAACAAATCCGGGCCAAAAAAATTCCAGAACCAAAAATCCAAAAAAAAAAAACCTAAAACAACAAATACAGAACAAATAAAAATTTAACCATATTCCGGCCACACAAAATAAATTCGATCAACATTGAATGCAGATACCGAAAAATGATCAAAGATTAAGACAAAAAAAGAAGGAGAAAGGAAAGGGGAAAATCGGAAAATAACATATGGAAATCCGAAACCCCCCCCCCCCCCCCAAAAAAAACCCCATCAACATTACATATAAATACTCGAAAATAATGAAAAATCAAGAGAGGAAGAAGGGAAAGAGACATAAATCAGAAATCAGCAAACAAAAAAAATTTGCAAAATCGAAAAAAAAAGAAGCCAAAAACACCAAAAAGAGAAGAAACAAAAACACAAAAAATATCAAAAACATACAACCAAAAATAAAAAGAAATCGGTGGACAAATGAAGAAGAAAGAAAAATAGGGTTTGTACACCAAAAAGCCAAAAACTAAGAACAAAGAAAGAGAGAGAGTGACGGTGCAAGAAAGAGAGAGAGAGACAGGAAGAGAAAGAACAAAATGAGAAAAATGAGAGACAATGGAGAAAATGAGACGAGAGAGATCGGCAAATAGATGAAGAAAAAAGAAAAATGGAGTTCATAAACCAAAAAGCCAAGAGAGAGAACAAACAAAGAGAGAGAGTGAGCGAGCAAGAGAGAGAAAAAAATGAAAAAATGAGAGAGAATAGAAGAAAGATGAGGAGGCGGCAACAACCCCTAGAGAAAAACAAAAATTAGGTTTCAGGGGCCAAAAAAGGGTAAAATGGCCATTTTTCTGTGCAGGTGAAACAACAACAAAGAGCTGGAAGGGCATTTACGTAAATTCACTGTTCATTGGCTCGGGTGAACAGTACCGGCTTACATCCTTTTAGTATATGTATAATATCCATATTAGACAAGCTTGCCATCAAAATCTGTCCTGAAAAAGTACTGCTTATTTAATTGTCTTAGAAAAGAAAAAAAAGATTCATATAATAGGACTTACATGTTTTGGATCTGATACCAAGTTGTTCCAACAGCTTTGCTCCCAATCTCACTTGAAATTGATGTTTGTGTAGCCCCTCGTTTTAACAGACATAAACACACAAGAAAGAAAATCAGTTACTAACAAATCTAAATATCCAAATTCCAAAAGTCAAATGAATACAAGAAAATGTTACTTAAGAAAATATTGATAGCATAAAATGACGAAACAGATCGACCAAATTCATTTACCAAAATTGATCTATATATTGGTTCAACATTTCCAATGATGTACAGTGAAAAGTGCAAGTGTTTCCACTTAAAAAACTGTACTATCAAAGACATGTCATTCCAATCAATAAAATAAACTCGATAAACTTATTTAGCTAACATATGAATGGATAAATTAATATAAACTAGAAAATATTGTACACAACAATCATGACTTCGCCTCTATTGAACAAAAAAAATGTTTTGTCTAAATTGAGAACAGTCATCCAAACAAAAAAGGAAGCAATTTAGTGATTACTTCTGATTATTACCTATTGTCATCATTTGACAATGGATTTGATGTTTGTGTAGCCCCTCGTTTCAGCAGATATAAACATACAAAAAAAAAAAAACGAAAATAAGTAACTAACAAATCTAAATATCCAAAAGTCAACAATGGATAAAAAATTAATAAAAGAACAGAAAATGTTACTTAAGAAAATAATGATAACATGAAACGAAACAGGAAACAAAGTCAACCAGATTCTTTTACCAACATTTATCTGTCTACCGGTTCAACATTTCCCATGATATAAAGTGAAAAGGGCAAGTGTTTCCACTAAAAAAACTTTACTATCAAGAATATGTCGTTCCAGTCAACAAACAAAATTTGGTAAACTAATTTGGTGAGTATGTGAATGGTTAAAGTAGTGGAACAAGGGGAAAAAAAAATTTTACATGGTAATGAGGATGTTGCCTCTTTTATAAACAAAAAAGAAGAATTTACCCTTTTTTTTTTTTTACTATTACCTGCAACCATCATTCGACAATGGCTGAGTAAAAGCTTCTTCTACTTGAAGCAGCATAATTTGAAAGCCATTCCATCAACTGGGTAGCTCTATCTTATCAATGTATATCTGAGAAACAACAAAGAACAGGCAGCAAAGAGAAGACCAGATATTTAGTATCACTGTCACAAAAAAATAATAATAATAATAATAATAATTTTGTTAACAATTCCAAATTAGAAAACATGCCTTGAATCGAATGCAACCGTGCAATATGCCAAATTGTAGGATTGTAGGGCTTTTATAGTAAAAATTAAAAACACGACATCAACTTGACAACAGGTTAACAATGGTTTTCCATGTCACCAAAAAATAAAATAAAATAAAAAAAATAAAAAATAAAAAATAAAAAATTTTGACTAAGTCTTCATACCTAAAATCAGGGGACAAACACGAAAGGTTGATTTCAATTTCTAAAACTTTGAGATTGAAACAATAGATTATCAAATATATATATATATATATATATAAATAACTTAGGAAGAAAGATCAAAACCCAAAAGCAGAAAAAATCATACAATTTTGATTAGAAGGGAAAAAAATCATTTATTTTCCCAAAAGCAGACAAGAATCATCATATAGACTATAGAGCTTCCAAAAATTATTCCCACGAGACCAAAAATTTCCTAAATACATAAAATTCAAAAATTGAAGAAAATCAAATTAATAGAATTGGTCGTACCTGGAGATGGAAAAAGCCATACCAAAACCCCACGAAATGCCTTTCCTTTGAGACAGAGTGAAAGAGAAAAAGACAGAGAAGAGAAATCTCTGGAGGCAGAGAAATCAAAAACCACCAAACTTGGCTACCCAGAAAAGAAACCCCCATGACCATGAGAAAGAACAGAAAGAACGAAAAAGAAAGCTTGGCGCTCAACACTATTTACAAACCCTTCTGAATGCCCAACGGTTAGGGTTTTTTTTTTTGTTTTTGTTTTTTTTTTTTTTGTGATGAAGTAACCCAACGGTTAGTTATTCAAGATCTTTGAGCTGCTAAAGGCGATTTTGGTCATCACCCAAAACTTGGTTTCGAAGAAAGAAAGAGGAGAGGGAAGAAGGAGAAATAGAGAGAAAATTGGCGCCCAAGTCCCTATTTTTACCAGGTGTTTTGGCTCTAATGATGCTGACCGTTCTCTACAACGGTCGGTCTCTCTAAAAACATCCTAGCCGTTTTCTTTTTAATTCTCAAAAAATAATAATAATAATAATAATAATAAAAAATTAAATTAAATCTTTGATTCGTCTGGACTATTTGACCGTTGCTAATAGTAGAGGTGGGAATTTGGGCCGGACCAAACGGGCCGGCCCGCGGTCCGTAATTTAGACCCGGTCGGTGGCCCGCCCAACCCACATTTTACGGGTCCTATAAAAGCCCGGTCCTATAATAAGGGCCAGGCCGGGCTCTCTTTTGAGGCCCGACGGCCCGGCCTGGCCCGGCCCGAATATTTAAGCCCGATGGACCGGCCCGGCCCGCTCGTTATTTTAAAAAATAAAAAAATAATTAAAATTTTATATATATAAAATAAAATAAAATTTAAAAAAATAAAAGTTTAATTATTATCTTAAACAATTAAAATTAAAAGTTTAATTATAATATTAAGTTAACTAACTAACTAATATTATAATTATTAAGTACTAACTAAGCAATTATAATATAAATATAAATATAAAATTAATAGAAATAGTATAATAAAATTTTTTAACAAAGTATAAAATTTTTTATTTTTTATCTAAGATAAATTATTAAATTATCAAAAATATACAAATTTATTCAAAAATTACAAATAAAAAATAAAATTAAATAAAAATATAAAAAATTGGGCCGGGCCGGGCCCGGCCCACTC
>CM046377.1:54643134-54666946 GCA_025413485.1 Ficus microcarpa | reverse complement strand
ATCAGAAATAAAAGAGAGAGGGAAATGACTAAACTATGAAAATCGGGAGATGGCTTGCCCTTGTATGTCTGCCTCTGTGGAATGGGTTCCTTCAATTAAATATGTATTCCAAGTTTCCAACTTTTCATAACCCATCATTAAGAGGAGAAAAAATAATGGCGCCTAATACGACAAAATCAAGCTTTAGCAACTTAATTTTACCTACATAGAACCCCAAGGACGGATAAAAAAATGCACTTTTTTGCTCATGGAACTCACATTTATATATGTATATAGATATACTCTCCTACATGCATAGGTACGTATAGATTTCTTTTTATAATAATTTAGATTTGACCATTCCATATTTTGAATACGTTGTTAAAGACCAAATCTCTTGTCTCATTTTGCTTATCATGCAGTGCCATTTCGCCAACCAAATGATGGGATTGGTGCACTCCCACCCTCACAATCGCTTAACCTATCTGTAATACCCGGAATTTTTATGGACTTAAGATTTCTCTTTTTATTAGAAATTAGAAATCCGCATGCTATGTTTATGAGATGTTTTTATGAAAAATTATGAATCACATGTGAAATTCGTAATTTTATTAGCCAAGGTTAGAATTTTTCTTTAAACCGGCTATGAGACTCGGAATAAAATGCCGAGGTTGGTAAACGGCATTTTGAGTCAAAAAGGACGAAAAGGAAAGAAAAAGGATGAGAAAGGATGAAATTTTAAGAAAGTCAAAAGTTTGACCAAAAAGTCAAAGGGTTGACCAAAAAGTCAAAGTTTGACCAAGGACGGGTCAAAAATGTTGACCTCGAAAAATGATGAATTGCAGTATAAGAAGAGACTGCAAAGACTTTCTATGGTCAAGAAAGTAAAAATAAGCCGTAAAAACCACCCTAGAAATCAAGCACACCGAAGTAAGAATTAAAGGACAAAAAGGTCTCCGAAAAATTGGAGAAAGAAAGTTTTCGGTTCAATTTTTACAAGGAAGAATTTTGAACCAAATTATGGATCACAGTATTTTAATATCTATGTGACACAAGGAAAGGAAAATGAATTAATTGTTGAAGAAGAAAATTCACAACAAAACCCATGATTTAAGGGATGTTCACATGTTTGTGACATCACAAGCCTTAGGTGGCTTTGAGAGAAATTCTAGAAGGACTCTAGAACTCACTAGCCTCCCCTTTGCTCTCTCATATTCGGCCAACTACAAGAAAAAGAAAAGAAATTGGCTTGGTTTTGGTAACTAAGTGCTCATTCAAGTCCAACTAAGCTAAGGACAACAAGCCATACCCATGACATCATGATTCACTAGCCAAAGCTAGCTAGTGGCAGCCATCTCCCACCCACCAAGCAAGCACATGGAACTCTCCCTCCACCCCTTAAATTCGGCTGATCAAGGAAAAGAAAAGGGGACAAGCAAGACATGACACAAAGCCTTGAATTAGGGGCCAAAAAGGTGGACCAAGGGAAAAGACACATGCACATGCCTATGGCTCACTTTTCACTAGCCTAAGCTAGCTATAAGAGACTTTCTTTTCCACCCCAAAACCGGCTGCAACACATCCCTCCACCCCATCATGATTCGGCAGCCAAGGGAAGGAAAAGCAAGACAAGGCATAAAGCCCAAAATCAAGGAAAAAGTTGAACCACTCTTGTCCATCACAAGTCACCCATCTTCAAGTCACTTTTGCTTTAAAAAAAATGAGTCAAACCCATGCCTTTTTCCCTTGGAATTCTCGACAGCAAACACAAGAAAAGGAGGAGACAAAAGCCTTGATTTAAGGCAAGCAACCAACTACTCCAATCAATCAAAGAAACCCTCCCACCCTTTGTGCTTTTTGTAAGAAAAAGTGAGCCAAAGCTCTTGTATTTCCTTGGGATATTCGGCAGCTAAGGGAGAAGAGAGAGAGAGAGAGATTCAAAGAAAAATTCCTTGGGTTTTTGAGCTTGGAGGTCCGGATCTACAAGGAGAAAAATCTGGAAAAAAAATGCTAGAGGGTTTTGCTTGTGTTCTTCGGTTTGCTAGGAGAAAAAGGAAAGAGATTTGGTGAGCCATGGAGACCCATTTATGGGCACAAAACCATGGGTTTAGGGAGTAAGAAAGAGGATGAAAAACTGGAAAAATTTATGGGGTAAACCAAGCTTGAAGTTCGGCTTGGTGTGATGGAGTCAAGAGGAAAGATTTTTGGTACTTCTTGGAGCCAAAATCCGTGAGCATGGAGAAAGGAAAAAGGTGAGTAAAAACTTGGATTTCTCATCTTGTAAGGGTCGGTTTTGATGAGCTAGAAAGAGCTAACCAAAGTGTCTTGGATTTCTATTTCTTCTTGCAAAAATCAGTGAACCAAGAGGAGGATTTCGGATCCCATGGAGGAGCCAAATCCGTGGGTGAGCAAGCCAAAAAGAAAAAAAGGATTTTCAAACCCTAACTTGGGTTAAGGTAACCTCTTAAACCAAGCTTGAATTAAGTTCCTTTTTAAGCATTTTTATGATGGTTTAAGATGGGTTTGTAAGGACATAAGTCCATCTCCTTTTTCAGCCCTTGATTTGGTATATGTGCTTGATAGGGATTAGGGTTTGGTTGGCTTATTTGTGATGATTTGATTGCATGATTTTATGCTTGAAATATGACTAGGATGCATGCTAGATGTGTTATTTAAGTCCCCTAGATTTTGGTCACAAATCAGCCCTAAGGCAATGGCTGATTTGGTTGATGGATTAAGATGTATGTGATGCTAGTTGATGAATGATGCAAGAGCAAGACACCATGCAGTCAAGGACGTTTTGTGGGCTACATGGGTGTGAAGGATGGACAAGAATGTATGCATGGGACATTAGACACGTTGATTGATTTATGTTTAAGCTCCCGATGTGATCGGTCGAGTTAGAATCCGCGAACTAGGACGTAAAACCGGATTAACAACCGAAACTGCCATTTCGGAGTCGAAACTGGCCAGTTTCGGGAAAGTGAAATTATCAGGTCCTTAGAGGTCGAACGGGTTAAAAGTTAAAACATGAAAGTTGTTCGGAACAACTTTTACTAGAGAGCAGCGCAAACAGAATCTCAAAATAAGGCTCCAAAGGCCTTCATTTTTATGAAAACCCGTGGCTAATCCCTGGAGTCAGTTTTCACTCCGTTTTTCAGGATCACCCACATTCAAACGAAAACTGGTACTGATCTAGCCAAAACTGGGTTTTGTGCAAAACACGAAAGTTTTAGCATTTTTCGATAGCTACAACTTTCATGAAGACAAGTTTTTCAGATAATGAACGGATTTTTAATCTGGGTTGTTTTTACGAAGAGTGCTCTGGGAATCCGAGAATTTCCAGCACTTGGTTTACAAAAACATTTTCTAGAAAAATGTAAAGTGTCTCTAAAATGTTATTTTGACTAAGAAAACCGTTCCAATGGCGATTTTCAGTCCTCAATGATTTTATGAAGTCCCGTTTTAAGAAAATGAATTTTTACAAGAGGTTTGGGATTATTCACCCAAAATGTTCAAAGTTGAAGAAAAATGGGATTTTCCATAAGTTAAAGGAAAATGAGAATTTTCAAGAAGAAAGTGGAATTTTAAGGTTTAGAATTGAAATTCCACATTTTTCCAAGAACTAAAGAAAAGAATGATTTTAGCCAAGTATTTCCAAGATTTATGAAGTAAGAGTTTTTACAAGTAAATTAATGGATTTTTGGAAGATAATTATATAATGCTTTCCAAAAATAATGAAATGGAGTTTTAAGGTAAAAATGGATAAACAAGCCGACTACGAACGGTAACCGGAATTATATCCGAGTTATTGGGCTAAGCCCATAGCCCAATGTTAGACCCAAAAAGGGGTTGACCTTAGTTGACTACATGTTGACTTGGGTTGACCAAGAGTTGACTACATGTTGACTTGGGTTGACCAAGAGTTGACTTTAGGGTTACCCAATATAACCCTAAAGGATACCAAGATTTATGAAATGGGCTAAGACCTAGGGTTATAGAAGAGATAATAACCCAATGGATTATGAACCAAGAAAAAAAGTAAAGCATAAGCCCAAGATGAATGAAGTAACCAATCAGGTTTACAAGAGATATTAGAGGGGACATACAACACACACATCTAGGATTGCTCATAGATGTTGGTTAGGATACCAACATCATATGTCGCGATTATGGTAAGATAAGTTAACATTATCTTACACCTCCTTTGAAACAGGATTATGAACCTGTTGAGATATCGCGAGGAATGATGGGTCAAGAGCATAGGACCTAAGGTAAGTACAAACCTCACATGTGGTATGGAAAAATAATATTTATGTTCAAATATGCTATGTTTCAAGATATGTTGAAATGCTTTAAAGATGTCATGTTTTGAAGATGTTTTCAAGATGCCATGTGTTAAAGATGCCATGCTATGTTTTATGAACGAAATGTTAAGTATGTATGATATAGTGACATCATAAAGTATGCTCACTAATGATAAGCCACTTGGTAAAAATACACAAGTAAAGTGTCGTACCAACCTCCGCCAAGGTGGAGGATCTTTATGTTAAAGTTATGGATTCGCCCTCTCGTTTATGTAAGAGGGTGTAATCACTTATGTTTCCTGGAGCAGTTAGGGACTTGCAACCCCATCTAACTGTATCTAGCGGCGCGCTATATGTTAAAGGTACGTACACTATGGGGCCCATAAGAAAGATAAGGAAGTTAAAAGAAATGCATAAATGGAACATAAATGGTTCATGCATATGTTTTATGATGAAGTATGTTTCAAGATGTTTAATTGAAAATGTTTTGTGAGATTTAAGTTTGTACTTGCTGAGCGTCAGCTCATCAGATATATTCCATACTGCAGGTTGAGATAAAAAGCTTGTAGCTTTACTTGGTGGGCTTGGAGATGATGCAGCGAGTGAAGGGCGGTGTGGGATACCACTACGCAATAATTTCCGCAATATGTTTAAAGTTATGAAGTTTTCATGTATGTTAAAAGTCAAGTTATGTTATGTATGTATGAAATGTTTCAAGGTATAATGCACAATTTTAGTGCATGGGTTTCAAGTTGAGATTTTAAAATGAAATCCAAATTATGAAGTTCAAAGAAAGTTTTAAAATGATGTTCAAAAGAAGTTTAAAAAAAAAAAAATTTATTCCGCATTTCTTCAAAATAAGTAAGTTTTGTATGAAGTATGAAGGTGACGGTTCCGGCGCCCCGCATCCGCGCGGTCGGCCCCGCGTGGGTGTCAGGTGGGTGGTTCGGGGCGTCACAGAGTTTTGGTGACGCCCCGAACCACCCACCTGACACCCACGCGGGGCCGACCGCGCGGATGTGGGGCGCCGGAACCGTCACCTTCATACATAACTTACTTTACCTTGAAAATGTGGAATAAAATTATTTTTTTTTAAACTTCTTTTTTTTTTCGACTTACCTTTTTTTTTTTTTTTTTTTTTTTTTTTATTGAAACTTCTTTTGAACATCGTTTTAAAACTTTTCTTGAACTTCATAATTTGGATTTCGTTTTAAAATCTCGACTTGAAATCCATGCACTAAAATTGTGCATTATACCTTGAAACATTTCATACATACATAACATAACTTGACTTTTAACATACATGAAAACTTCATAACTTTAAACATATTGCGGAAATTATTGCGTAGTGGTATCCCACACCGCCCTTCACTCGCTGCATCATCTCCAAGCCCACCAAGTAAAGCTACAAGCTTTTTATCTCAACCTGCAGTATGGAATATATCTGATGAGCTGACGCTCAACAAGTACAAACTTAAATCTCACAAAACATTTTCAATTAAACATCTTGAAACATTCTTTATCATAAAACATATGCATGAACCATTTATGTTCCATTTATGCATTTCTTTTAACTTCCTTATCTTTCTTATGGGCCCCATAGTGAACATACCCTTAACATATAGCGCGCCTCCAGATACAGTTAGATGGGGTTGCAAGTCCCTAACTGCTCCAGGAAACATAAGTGATTACACCCTCTTACATAAACGAGAGGGCGAATCCATAACTTTAACATAAAGATCCTCCACCTTGGCGGAGGTTGGTACGACAATTTACTTGTGTATTTTTACCAAGAAAGGAGTCTTTGGCCAAATCCGTGAGGAAGAAATTCCAAAAGAGGGGCCACCCTCGGCATTTTATTCCGAGTCTCATAGCCGGTTTAAAGAAAAATTCTAACCTTGGCTAATAAAATTACGAATTTCACAAGTGATTCATAATTTTTCATGAAAACATCTCATAAACATAGCATGCGGACTTCTAATTTCTAATAAAAAGAGAAATCTTAAGTCCATAAAAATTCCGGGTATTACACTATCTCCCTCGCTCGTTATATCCATCCAACCAAACAAACACTTCAAGCAAATCTCCTCACATTGACTCGTACACTTTTCGAACAAAAGCCAATCATTTTTGTGTTGATCACACAATAATGTTTTAGAACATTGTGCAACACAGGTCGTCAATGTTCTTTGCATTGGCCCTTGCACTCTTCGAACAAGATTCGATTAATTTTGTAGTCAAGGCAGAATGTTTTAGAACATCGTGTAACACAAAAAATCGTTTTAAAGTAGATCTCTATCTTTATTGGAATGTATGGAATCTTAAGATCTTGGGTTGACGAACGAGAATTGTTAGTGAAAGAGGAAAAGGTTCTAGGGTTCAAGAGTGATTGTATTGCTTGTATGAGCTTTATAATTCCTATTATTTTAGTTGCATGGATCTTGTTCCCGATCCTGCTCATAATTTTCGGCCGTAATTTCCTCTCCTTGGTATAATATTTCATTATATTTGTAGATGCTGGATTGCTACAGTCAAAAATTTAACAGATGTCAGTTATAATGCAAGAATTGAACGATAGATTGGGCCCCTGGCAATCGTTGATGAAATTCACAAAACGTATTAAAGAATGAAATGCTTATATCAGACAAGAGAATGAAAATGAATGCTTGGATCCGAATAAGTAAATCAAAGTAAATGAACACCGAAATTTTAAAGAGGTTCCTCCCTTAGCCATTAGACTCACGCTCATCGATGACATGTCAGATCATCTTCAATAACTGACGATCTGAGTACTACGTTTCAACCGCTGAGCCCACGATCGTATCTGGTAACTGCTCAAATCAACTGCACGACTTGTCTTTCGACACGTGTCCCACAATATAAGAGCAATAACCGTCCACTACCGGATGGGAACTGGATGGATTCCTCTATAAATAAAGGAGAACCCCTCCTTCACAAGGGATCCCGGAAGAATTCAATACCTTCATGCTGAAAGAGTCTTTCCAGAAAAGGACGACAATCATAATCTCTTTGTACTAAGAACGAAACACACAGACAGTAATCCCATTATTCTCAGAGGACGTAGCATCATCTTTGGGCGAACCTCTTTAAAATTTCGGTGTTCATTTACTTTGATTTACTTATTCGGATCCAAGCATTCATTTTCATTCTCTTGTCTGATATAAGCATTTCATTCTTTAATACATTTTGTGAATTTCATCAACGATTGCCAGGGGCCCAATCTATCGTTCAATTCTTGCATTATAACTGACCTCTGTTAAATTTTTGACTGTAGCAATCCAGCATCTACAATATTCTTGAAAGAAAATGCATAACGTCGACATAATTTATATGATTCTTGATGAATTTGTGGCCATTCTTATGTGAATATTTTTATATATCGAGTTAATGTTACGTTTACAAATGATTAAAGGTTGGTTTTAGTTAACTATATATCATTTAATTTTACTACGTGTTTTTAAACATTAGATCAAATAAATAATGATTGTAAAAATAAATAAAAATACCGTTATCATTTTTTTTGGGGGGGGAAATTTTTGTAAATTTTGGTAAAAATCTGACGGTTTTGGTAATTAATTACCTAATAATAAAAGGTTTTTTATTTTTTAATTCCGAGCCTACCACAAAACTCCATATATATTTTAGACAGTCATGGCTTTTCTATTCCATCATTGATCATTTCACATTCTTGTTTTAGCTTGTAAAATAACCTAGGCATGGTTTTAGACCAGTTGTCACCTTAATTATGTTTAATTATTCCAAGAGGTGGTGACCATTGAATATTAATTAATTAGAATTGATTTTGCGCTTTTATAGCACACTAATGTGATGCAGGCCGTATCAAGAAGCAAGTCCCTAAGAAAGACTTTCAACTAATCGAATTTGTAAGTTAACAACCAATTAACTAGGCAAGTTTTCTTTTACAATGATCTGATACAGGAAAATATTTAACAAAATGTGTTACACGTAAATCCAATTTAATAAGTTACTTTACTATTTTAATTTTTGTTTAATTTTAATTTTTGGAATATTTATGTTCCTAATTTAATTTTAAGAGTCTTGTTTCAGTTGGGATATTTTAGCTTATAAATACATTAATCCCACCAAATGCGAAATGTTGATTTTTTTAAAAAATAGTAAAAGTAGAGTGTTTAGTCTTCTTAGTTTTTTTAATTCTCTTGGTATTTTGCAAAATCAACTAATGATTGATGCCAATTTTTCTGATTTTCCCATGCTACTTTTTATTCTATACAAGAGGTCACAAGTCTGAATTGATTAGAATCCGCAACATAAATATATATATATATATATATATATATATATATATATAAGCATTTAAACCCATGGGATTCCAAATAGTCCATTATTTTGAGTCGATTTATTTCATGACTTGGGTATGGAAAGATATTGATCTAAGAAAAGCTCTTTATACAAATATAAATATAAATATAAATATATATATATATATATATAATTTCTGGCCTTGCAATATGCATAGTTGTTCAACAAGAAGTGGTAGCCTTACAGTTAATCTTTTTTCATGCAATCCGTCCAGGCATGTCCTTTTCCAAAAATCTCACCAAGTCTATAGTGCCCCGCTCGGATGGCACTTGTTACATCCTTTCAAACGGACAATCAACACCTATATATACAGATACATGATTGTATAGAATAGTATTTCGTTTGCACAGATAAGTTAATTACAGCAAACAATACAAGTAAAAGCAACAATAATCATGAGCATATGCAATAATAAAGAACACCAGATGTGATTATTGAGCATGGTCAAAAATTCAGTAGGAAAAAAAAAAAAAAAAACTGTAGATGTTAAACACACCGGCTTAAAGGCCAGATTTCATTAATCGTGGAATTACAGTTACAAAGACAAATGGAATTATGATTATAAACAGGCGGTCCACCACTCCACAGTCGCTCGCCTTCGGTCACACAAACTTACTTTGGTCGATAGTTTGCAAACACTAATGTCGAGAGCAACATGATTAATCCTATAATGCTTTTGTTTTTCTCTCATAATGAAGTTTTATGCAAAAACTCACACAATAGTACAAATGGAAGCACCAAAGCTCCCCTAATGCTTATAGAGGATTATATTGATAGTGTGACACATGAATGAGAATCTGCCTAGATGATGCTCTAAAATCTTCTGTATTAATCAAGGTTGAAATCCGCAGCATTGAATCCGAAATTGCTGCATTTTTTTTTTTTTGGGAATTCTCAAATATTCCATTTTGGAATACTGAAAAAAAATTTTATTCACATTTGGCTGAGCAACTGATTTTCAACGCATACTCATTCCCAATCCACATCTCTTTTTCTCTCTCTTTAATTTTCAGAAAACTCAAACTTTATGAGGATTAGGGGTGGCAATACGGGTCGTGACACGACAACGCGATTCGAAAATGACACGAATTTCGCGGGTTCGGATTATGAAAAATAGGGGTCGGGTCAATTTCAGGTCACCCGAAATTGACACGGAAAAGAACGGGTTATGTTCGGGTTGGACCCGCAGAACCCGAACCCGACACTTTTTTTTTTTTTTTTTTTTTTTTCGTGTTAATTTCGGGTCAATTTCAGCTTGATTTCGTGTCGCGGGTTGAATTTCGTGTCCCGTGTCAATTTCGGGTTGTTCGTGTCGCGTGTCAATTTCGTGTCGCGGGTCAAGTTCGGTTCGTGTCGTGTCAACCCGTTACGGGTTCGTGTCACGATTTCGAGTCGTTTTCGGGTCGTGGGGCGTGTTCGAGTCTCGAGAAAAAAAATTTCGACACGGCTCTAATACGACACGAACCCGACACGCGACACGAATTGTCATCCCTAATGAGGATGCTTAAATCAACTATTCTATTGAAATATTTTTACATTATAATACAATAATTCACAATTAGACGTGTGGGGTAGCAGGCTTGCCTCATTTGGTCGACAGTGTTTTGTGTTTGAAACTTTGAATACACACCTTTATGAACAAATCCCAATACCACCATTTGAATACACACATTCCAATACACACCTTTTTGAAAGACAAATGTATTCAAATGCTGATATCTAAACGTATCTTCCATTGGAATACATGCATTTAAATACAAAAATACGCATATTTAAATAAATATATTGCATTTAAATCAATTATCAAATAAGATAATTTTTATTTTAAGTCGAATCATAAAAGTTCATAATTAATTTTCTTATTTCAAGTTGAAATAAGATGATTTTTGTATTTAAGTGCTCACAACAATGAGATGTACGAAATAAAATTCATCTCGCTTTTTTTTTTTTTTCCCAAAGACATATTAAGTTTTTACACTATTTACACGTTGAATATTATTTTTAGTTTATATTTTAACAAAACACACATTTTCAATCATTGACTCATTTTTAATTAAAAAAATTTCAAAATTCCGTATTCCGAACGTCCTCCTACCACGTACACGGTTTGTCTCTACAGTTACTAGCAATGCGCAAAAGATAAGAAGCCATCCGATAAACAGCGATGGGTTTTCCTCTGCAACCCGATAAAATTGTCGTTGAAAATTCACGTTATATTTTTTTGGTAAGTGAAAATCACGTTATATAAATGTTAGCTTGTTACGCAAATATGTAAATATTTTTTCTTCCCACGTAAATAATGACATAATTTGCTTTACATCACTGCACCTACTACATGACGTAATTTCTTGGAAATTTCCGACACAAACATAGGAATAATAATATCTAATTCTAATCCTAGGAGTTATAGTGTGAAAGGAAAATTCTTTCTAACTTTTGATTATTTATTAGACTAAAATAGACCATCATTTCCACCCTCTTTCCACAAATTAAAAAAGATTGTTATGTTTAGTGGCTGAGGAAGGTTAGCTCCAGCCCCTTGCATTTTTAAAAATTTCTCTTTTCGCCTCTAAAGTTTAATAATTCTTCATAATTTCTCCACCTAAGATAAAATATTTTACAACTTATCCTTTATTCGTCCTTTTGAAAATTTTTAATTATCATAATTACATATTTTTATGAAAAAAAATTTTAAAATTCATCCAAATTTTTTTTTATTTTTTAAATACTCACATTTAAAATTTGATATCTCAAACAAATTAAAATCAACTATATTATTATATAAGTTCATAACTTTTTAAACTCTCAAATTTCAAACTAAATTAAATTCTATCATAAGTTTAGTTCAATTACAAAAAAAGAAAACAAAAATACAAATAGATAAAAATGATAAAAGATTTTAGCGTTGTAGTTTTAGTTCAAAATTTTCGTTTAATGCACGTCATTTAAAAAAATTTTGATGGATAGGCGATACCAAATCAGTTCAAGAAAGGTAAGTACTCACCGGGTCTACCCTAAACTGAAGGAGTGACCCAAACACAACCCGAAGCATCAACCGAATTGTGAATCATGGCATATCGATTCTTCTAATCATGATCCGTAGACCGAACCTCCTCAAAAGAAATTTTTGTTTATCTTCCTCTGTGCCAAGATGAACAGCCTCTTGGACAGGGAGTTTTGCTTCAGCGAGTAGAAGCAGCGAATATCCTCCACAAGCGACTTCATCTCAGCTCGAGCCCTTAACGCCGAAATCCCATACAACACTTTCCAAGTGTTTGACATCAACTGTCCAATCACGATGCCATAGTAGTGCAAGAACTCTGAGCCCAACTCTAGCAAGGGGAATCTCATTCCCAACAGCAAAGAAAGCTCATAAAGAGCAAACCAACCCTCTCAGCAGCTATCCACCCTATGGGCCTTCAACTTCAAGGCCCAATTCTCTTCAAGGTAGCCAAAGCCGATGAACTTTGCATCAGCCTCGCCAGTCTCATCCTCACCTTCCCCAACTGACTCTTCAGACAAAGTCATCGATGGCTCATAGCAGCGGCATTCACTCGAGCCAGCCTTGCCCAACTCGCCCGCTGGAGCCGAGCTACACAACGTCACCGTGATTTTATCCATTTGAGATATGTTTGAAAACTTTTTTTGATTTTCATTTTTTTCTTCACCATTTGTTCTTTTGTCCTACAAAAATCAAACATCCAAAATCAACTTTTGGAACAAACTCTTTCTCTCCAAATGAAGATCACCGAACCCTAAACCCTATGGGATTTGCGAAATGTCTGCCTCACTTGCAACAATGAAGAAATTTCAAGACCACCCACAGCAAATAAAAGCAAAAATTTGAAAAATAAGAAGTAAAGAACGAGAGATTACCTTGAGCAATGAAGCATAAAGACTCAACAATGAAGGAGAAAAAGAAAGTGTGCGAGAACAGCTTCTGGATTTTCAAATGAAGAAGAACTGAAGAAAGAGGGAAAATTTTGGGTTTTATCAAGCCCAAAACCCGTTAACGACCTTCATCATTTGGATGGTTGCAAATGTTTGATCTCAACGGCCCAAAATTCTTCTGCGCGCAGCATCGTTTGAACCTCGATCCAGGAGACGTGCCTTAGCCTTTGCAACTTGCTCCACATGATTCCCCATCGTGAACTGCAACCAAACGACTCGCAACAATGCCCCACGAGGAATCGGTTGTTGAGCTGTCATTTTGGGCAACCCAAGGAACTGTCAAATCAACTTGTCAACTCTTCAGCTCAATCAACGCGCTTAACTACATGAACACTCCTTAAGTTGATTTTCATCAACTAAGGAGTAGGGCGCTTATTATTGATGTTAGATTTCATACCTTATCTCTCACAGTCCACGTGGCAATATAAATCAAAGAGATCAACTCAAGAATCAACCCAAGAGCTCATCAGGTCGACTCGAAAGCCTGATTGAACCAAGACCTTATCAGGTCAAGCCAAGGCCCAAAGACTTAAGAAATCAGCTTGAGAATCGATTTAGGCACTTGCCCGAATTCAAAGCTCGAAAATCTCAGAAAATCTTCCTTAGTCATCCCCGCACAAGAATCGCACCAAGATCAACCCATCTTAAGTCAAGAATCAACCAAAAAGGTTACTTTCCCTTTCCCGAAAAGCTCTCCAAATAAGGAAAGTCAACCTAGATCAAGAAGAGGCAACTTGCCTTCACTAAATACGACATGTTCAACACCAAAATGGGCATTAACCATAATCTATAAATATATGGTATCATCATACGCCCAGAAGATCTCGACTTTCATCACACAGCATCTAAGATTTCCCGGAATTCCCTTACATCCTTCATCTCTTCCTGATTCTCTCTATTCCCCAAAATCTCTCCCTATTTTCTATAATTCCATATTCCTCTCTTCTTATTCTCTTCACTATGGCGTTCATTGTACTCTTTTATCAACTATAGTGAAACCCCATAAGCCACCGTGAGGATTAACTCTCACCTTGAGAGTGAACCTCTATACATCTCTCATGTTCTCAATTTTATTTATTGTATTTTGTTCTTATTTTGCACCTAACACTAACAGTCAACTCAAAACATGGCTAGTCGGTTCAACAATACAGCTGTAGGTCCTAACCTAACTTGACTGTAGATTTTATCATTTAACTAATCTTGCAGTCTATTCTAATTTTTGTATCTTGGCAGTATAAAAGACCAACAACAAAAAATAAACTAAAAAAAACCAAAAAAAAAAATTTAAGTATCTAATCTTTGATGGCCAATATACTTTATAGTTATTGTTCTTCTTTTCGTTTTCATGGGTCTCATGTCCAAATATTTTATACTTCATTACATTTGAAAATTAACTAAATTTCGCCCTAATATGGCCAGCTTTCTAAATTTGGACTTAAAATTTGTTTGTTTGTTTGTTTTTTTTTTAATTTGGGAATAATAGGATTTGAACTCTACACTGTCAAGTATAGAATTATCACTAAACTATATCCGCAATCACTAATTGTTTTCCACTTTAGAAATAGATTTCTTTCATTATTTTAATTTAACAAGGGGAGAGGAGTTTTTTATGTTCTTTTTATTATTATTATTATTTTTTAAATAAGCTTGATGATAGAGTTTAATCAGTATCATCATTAGGTTTTCTCCTAATTGTTATCACTTGATGTCGAATCTATTCCTTCACGAATATCATGAAACATCCACATAATATATGTTTTGTTTGATTTACAGGTTTAACTCTAATTAAACTGTACTTTTTATGCTGGATTTTTGTCTTTTCATGAAAAATCAATAAAAATTATAATTAATTTTTGAAAAGTTAACTAAGTCAAATTTAAAAATTTTAACTCCAACCGGCGATACAAACGGAAGCTTAACAATTGTCGTCTCATGTGATATAAAACACCTCTTTCAATTGTGATTTATGATTTGTGCAATAAATATATATATAGATATATATATATATATATGCATTAATATTTTAGTTAAAATTACAATAAAAAGAACTAATAATTAACGTTCACAATTTTATGATAATAAAGACTGTACAGCTCCTTCTTGGTCGTACGAAGCTGGACATGAATGCAACCAACTCAAGGGGATTAATAGCAAGGGATTTAATTGACATAGCCGACTAAGTGTGTGTTGAGTTAACTGTGCGTATTAGTTGCAAAATAATAGTAAAGTAAAGTAAATGAGACAAAAAACACAAGAGACTTATAAAGATAATCCTCTGTGGTGGCTCCGGAGATGTCACTATAGTTGATAAAAAAGTATAGTGAATGTCGTTCCAATAAGAATGGGAGGAAAATAGAAGGGAGTTGTAGGAAATAAAAAGAGATAGTAGGGAGTAGAGAGAATCGGGTGAAAATGCGAGAATTCCAGGACAATTATGAGATGATTCAGCCTCCTGTGGGATGATCTCAATGTGGTCGGAGATAATGTCCAATGAACTAGGAGGATCTCCAATGATTTCTCTTATGCCTTGGGCGAAAATCTCTTCTTTGGGCTTGATTCTCATGAAGATGGAATGATCTTGAATATGAGATTGAATCGTATGAGATGAGAATAGGATCCTTTGGGTGTATGATGATGCTCTATATTTATAGATGGTGATTGTTGTCTATTTTGTTGCTGAACATGCTGTATTTGGTGAAGGGAAGTTGCATTTTCTTGATCTAGGTTAACTTTTCTTATTTGGAGAGCTTTTTCGGAAAGGGAAAGTAACCTTTTTGATTGATTCTTGACTTGATTAGAACTGATCTTGGTGCGATTCTTGTGTAGGGATGAATAAGGAAGTTTCCTGATCTTTCTATGCATTGACCTCGGATAGGTGCTTGGGTTGACATGTCAAGTCGATTTCTTGAGTCGCTGGTCTTCAGCTCAACCTGACAGGCTCTCGGGTTGATCTAGTCTCGAGCTGATTCGAGTTCTTCAAGCTGATTCCTGTACTCTGATTGACCTAGAAGTGATGTCAATCGACTAGAGCTTGATGTCTGTTGACTCGGGAGTTGAGCTTCTCTATCATCTGATGAGATCTTCTGGGTCATTTTCTGGTTGATCATTGATCTTCGGATGATTCGAGTTGACACATGGACAGTGAAAAATGAGGTGCAAATTTTGATCTCGACACATAATTATTGAAAATCCCAGCGATGTCAAACTCAGAGAAACCCTCCATTACGCAGGAGCCAAACATGTACTTAACTCTTCAAACAGCTCCAAGTGCAAATAATAGTATTAATATTAAAGTCACCACAACTACTGCCATGATGATCAACAATAATCAAGAGGCAGATCATGATGATGATTAAAAGGACTGGATAAAATAATTCCGGTCCCAGAATAAAAACTCTCCAAGCGACACCCGAAATGTGCTTTGAGTGGTCGCAACGCTGATCGCCACAATCACATTCCAAGCAGGAGTCAACTCACCAAGCAGTTTTTCAATGGGAAATTGCCAAACCGATATAAAAAACAACAACATTTCAACTCGAATCCCACAACAAAAGTCATATTCTTTTTCTTCAACAACTGTTCGTAACATCGATGGTGTCACTCCGTCCCCATTCTACACACAAATGGATTACTATCCAAGGCCCGTGCAGCCTCTGGTGATCGGATTCAGCATGGTCTTAGAGAACCTCAAGATGCGGCTGGCGGCATCGGAGCTCTTCTTGTTAGAGAACTCAATGGGCCTTGCGGTGTCGCTCAACGTCATAATCTATCTCTCCTTTCCAAAAGAGAGCTTCACATCTCCATATACTCTATGGTGTTTGCCTACGGTTCGTCTTTGTACGATTTGAAGAGTACTCATGGAGGTTATTACAAGCAGGCTATTCTTGGGGTGCCTTTCTCGTTGAGGTGGTGTCCTCGGTGGGCAAAGAGGATTCGGATGTGGTGGAGCCACAAAATCTGGAGAAATCATCAGCTACATCCCTTGTCATGAATAGTGGACGTTGCTATTTGATTGGATCCTATAACACTCTCATATCCAGCAGTTAGACAGGTCCGGTTAGTTGTCACTTATAATAACTAACTTGTAATAACCAGTTGATGACTTACTTGTAAGTTTTCGTAAGTTTATATGTAACATGATTTTTTTTTTTTTTAATAACTGTTGATGCAAAAGACAAAGAATCACTTAAAAATATTACCATAAAATCAACTAGTTGTTACAATAATATAAAAAAGAGTTACAAATTCAGTAGTCGGAAAAGAGAGTATACATATGTATGACTTCAATTTTAAATATAAATCTTATAAATGCTAATAATACTAGAAAGGATAAAAGATAGAGAACGAACCCATAGTCAACATACTGAAGCCTAATTAAAAATGACTAATATATTTATAAGATTTTTTTTTTAAAATTTGAGTCATTACAAGGAAAAAAAAATAATAATAAAGGAATTTGCATATTTAGATCCCTTGAATTTTGATAGATTTTTAAGATTATTTTTATGATTATAAAAATTTTAATTTAAATTAATATTCTTTAGTGTTGGTGTCACATTAGTTTTAAATGGATAAAATAAAAGTTAGTTTGCTAACGGTTTAAAGATCGAGAGGTATAAATACTAGCTTTTCAATGTTCGAGGGTAAAGATACAAATGTATTAAAAATTTAGGGCACAAAAATAAACTTTTTCTAAGCCTTATACCGCCAAAGTATGAAACAAGTGATACTTTGGGTAACAGTTTAAAGTTGAATGGGCATTCTTGCTAACAATTTAAATTTTGATGGATATAAACATCAGTTTTCAAAGTTTGGGGGGCAAAGTTATAAAAGTACTATAATTCAGAGGGGCAAAATAAAGTGTATCCTTTTTAAATTACTCTTTAGTTGTTGTCATATCAGTAATTCCATTCATTTAACTGACCGAAGGAGTAAAACTAATAATATTTCATAGTTCGGGGATACTTTTATCAATTTTCAAATTTCAAGATGCAAATTTACAATAGCACCAAAGTTCAGGTAGCAAAAATAATATTTGTCCTTTCCCTCTAAAACAAATTTAGTTAGGCCTTTATCTATAAATAAAGCACATGTGATTGTAATGTATTCAATTTCAGTGTAATTTTTTATAGAATATTGATAGAGAGACTATTCGCATAACATTAGAAAAGTTTAGGAAAGTGTAATGTATAAAATAAAAAATAAGGAGTCAATATGAGACATGTTGTACAATTCGAGAGTAAATTATCTATATACAAATTATCTAAATAGACGGTTTCAAACAATTTTTTTTTTTTTTCATTCACGAGGTACGCATGGATACATCTCTTGTGTAATATGATTCATTCTAGATCTACCACTCTTGTTCAATTTGTGCTTCTTGGTTAATTTGATTCATTTTTCCAGGTTTTGTGATTCTTGGGCGGAGGGATAGGGCTGTTTGGTGAGATTAGAAACTTCTCCGAAGAATTGGAATAGGTTTTGTAATTTCTTTGATGATCAAAGTACTTGATCATCATCCACGGAAACTGTATTTTAATTGTTTGATTTATTTTTCTACTAACGTATAGTGCCGTATAAATTTAAGGTTAAATATATCTACAAGATTTAAGTTTATGGGTATACTAATAGAGGTCTGGATTAAACAATTTGCACCGGTTGGTTGTCATTAAGAAATCTTGAATAAATAAGTACTTTTGTACACTATTATAATGTCATATTTTACTATTTCCAAAACCTTTAAAGGCCTCATTTGACATTGTTTTTTGAGACTATTTTTAGATTGCCAAAGAATTTACAACAGGTCAAGAATGTTTGGTAAATCTTTTCCAGCAGATTCTAAAATTACTGCAGTGCAGCAAAATTTAAGAAGCAGGTCATGGGTTGCTTCTGTTGTCCTTTTACAAATTTGCTAAAAGGTATGGATAAATTGATAGGATATATGAGTACAGCATGCCCAATGAGGATTATCCACTCCCGCATATGTATTAAATTAGACGGGTAATGGAGACGTTTATGTGGGGTGAAAAAAGAAGTGGCTGTAAAGAGAGAATACCCACTCCATCCTGACCCATTTCCATCCCTATAATGGTAAAACTTTTCTCCAATACAACAATGCCAAATTGGTGATCCAAAGCTCAAAACAAACCCCTAATTATTTGTTGGTATTTTTGGTCAACCAAATGTCACCTCTTCTTCTTTTGAGTGGTAAGTTCTGGTGAGTGGAAAATCCCTCCTTTTTAATTTTATTTTTATCTTTGATATGTGGAGAATCCATTTGTAATTTATAATTTGGTCGGACACACTCGGCTGATGTACTGCTCTATAAAACTTCAACCTTGACCAAAGCCAACCCCTTGGCCAGTTAGAAACCATTTGGTTCTTATCCCATCATTACGATTTAGTATATAGTTAATGTAGGTTTGTATCCTAGGTTGAATCTAGATTTTTAATAATACTAGTTGGAAAGCGCACTTCACATATGTAAGATAGACAAACAAAGCAAAAAAAAAAATTTTTAATGTAATTTTTTGTAAAATTATCACATGATGGGTATTGAATTCGCTGTGTGGTGCCCATTGAATTGTAGTAACATATAAGAGTATAGTAAATATAAAGGGGAGAAAATAAAATATCACGTGATGGGTATTGAATTCGCCATGTGGTGCCCATTGAAGTGTAGTAACATATAAGAGTATAGTAAATATAAAGGGGAGAAAATAAAACACATTATAAGGAAAAAGCCAAAAAAAAAAAAAAAGCGAATAAAAAGGGAGAAAAATGAAAGGCATTAGAAGGCAAAAAAAAAGGAACCACAGTTGAGGACACATGACGGAAGGATGATGATTTGGTTTTTGAGACTTTTATATATAGAAATATTATATTTAAATTGAATGTATAAATTCAAATGTAGAATTTGAACAGTGAATTCAAGTTGGATGTATGTTTAAATAGTTTTTATAAAATTTAACATTGAAATTGTGTAAGTATAGAAAATTAGGGGTATTTACAACAACAATTGGAGTTGTCGTTTTGTAAATATTTTGATTGAAAATGTATTACTGTTTGAAAAAATATGTTTAGTTTAAAATGAACTATGATAGTTAAATAGTGTAAAAACTTGAAATGCATTCAGAATAAAAATATTAATATAGATCTTGTTTCATTCTTCTAATCATTTTATGCAAGTAAAAAAAAAATTGTCTTATTTTGACTTGATGTAAGAAAATTAAGGATTTTAAAATTTTTAGTTTTTTGAAAATAAAAAAGAAAGATTTGGAAATGTGAATAGTGAAGTTGTTTCCTTTTGGGTTAAATGACAAAAAACAAAAACTTAAACTGGAGTGTTAGTTACAAACGCTTAGAGAATTTGTAAAAAGTGAACATTTAGATTTTGACTTAAACTGAATTATATATAAATAATGAAATTATTTAAATATACTTAA
Organism: Ficus microcarpa; assembly: GCA_025413485.1. Taxonomy (NCBI): domain Eukaryota; kingdom Viridiplantae; phylum Streptophyta; class Magnoliopsida; order Rosales; family Moraceae; genus Ficus; species Ficus microcarpa. Next base: position 54,646,902 of record CM046377.1, on the reverse strand, counting down.
ATGATTCACCACCAATCAAACACTTTTAAGGGTTTGTTTTGGGGTACATTGGACTTCTAATTTCTTTTTCTTTTTTTTTGTCTTTTTCTTCAATTTAAAACTTCTTTTTACTATTTACATCTTCAAATGTATATGATAAAGTTAAACTTTAAAAGTCCATAATTTTATTATTTTAAATCCAAATATGATGAATTTTTTTTAACTGCATTAAAAAATTTTGAAAGAAATAAAAGATAATCCATATATGGGGGTGTTTGGTTCACTAGTTTGAGTTGAAATATTTTAGTTGTAATAGTAAATTTTTTTGAATTTTCAGAAAAGACAAAAAACTTTTTGGGAAAAAGACAAAAACTTTTTGGGAAAAGACAAAAAAAATTTGAGTTGGAACGGAGATGAACCTCTGAACCAAACACCCCCTATATATATTTTTTCGAACATAGTTGAATATTTTTAACTTTTCACTCTAAACATTTTTTTTTTCCCAAACTACACATTTCTAAAGCATCCCCCAACGGGCCCTACAAGTGTTATAAATAAATAAATAAAAAGACTATTCCTCTCTCTCTCTCTCTCTCTCTCTCTCTCTCTAGTTGCCCATGATTGCACATGCTGCTTGTTTTCCCTTTTAAAGAATTGGTACAACTGTCAAATAACGCGAAAGCCAGCGATTAACAGAAATAACCAAAACATAATTGTACGCAACAAGTACTATTTTACAAAATAGTACTTGTTGGGTATAATTATGTTTTTTCGTCGGCGTATCCTTGTCCACCGAGCTGTCTTTACACACCTATATTAGGTCATCACCACTCACATGCCTTTGCCGTTTCACAGCCAATGTCTAACCACAGATTTATATCCGGTATGTTCTAGCTTGCTTTTCATTCGCGGCTAAAGTGAAAGAGAATCCCAACTTGCATATATACATATATATAAATATATAAATATATATATATGAGTACAAGAGAAATATATGTAGATATGTACAAAACAATGTTCATGGTTGAGTGTAATATAACATTACAATAACATAATTTGATAGCCAGACTGTAAAGCAAACTAGCCCCCATCTGGACATACATGCCGATCATCAAAATACAAAATCCCTTAAGTACCCCAAAAAGAGGGTTTTTTCTTTTTTTTTTTTTTTTTTTTTTTTTTTTACTAGCATCAGTTACAAGTGTCACGAAATCACACAGGGCAAAACGAGTACTTCTCTAAAGTTCACTAATTAAGCCAGCAAAAAAAAAAAAATGAGGAAGAAAAGAAGAGCGATCCACTTAGGTCTACCTCTGAAAGCCTAACCAATCACCAAAATATAGTGTCAATCAAAACAATATTTGGGCTTGCTTTTTGCAGGGGTTAATGCCAAATACTGAAAATACAATAAACAGCATATTTACGAAATTAAATGAAATAAAAAAACAAGATTTTAAAATATCTAGAGTTTATTGTTATTTACTCTAAATATTTTAAAAATATGTTATTTACTTCAATTATTTACGGAAAACTACTATTTACTTGTTTCCGATCCCAATGAGGTGTGTTAGACAGAAAGTTGGGGTTTTTGATGGGAGGATTCATCGTCGTTAAAGCACAAAAGGAGGTTGAGTGATCTTCCCAAGGAGAGGGAAGAATCAGCAACAACATGATGTTCAAGTGGTGGTTGCAAGAGAAGCATCTCTCTTTGGAGATAACAACAGTATGTTTGGAAGGTGGTGGGGGTCACATTCAAGTGGAACCCCAACCCAAATAAGAAATCCACTTCAAGAGAGTTCATCTCTGTTGTGCTTATTCCTCCTACTTTTGCATAGTAAGCATTGTTGTAGTACCTGAGATATATATATATATATATATATATATACAAAACCAAAAAGTATTCAAAGTGAATATTAGGAAATGTACTTAATTTATATTGCCAAGTAATGTTTACAATTTAAGAGCAAAATGTCTTCTATAATCGTTTTTATTTTGGTATGATTTCTACTATTGAATGACAGCAGAGAAACCGAAGGCGGAGTTATCTATGTCTGAGTCTGCTCTCAATAAACTTTTATCTATTTATTTTAAATATACCTTTTGATTATAATACGTGGTTTATCTTTTATATTCTATCATGATCAACTTAATGAATTCCTTCATGAAATGCATCTTGGCTGGCTCTCTATGAGCACATGCATGATCAGGCTATCAAATTTCCGGGAAAGATTCTTGGATTAATTATGAATTAGTCTATGAAAGAGAATTTTTTGAAATGTCTATGAAAGAGAATTTCAAATGAAGAAAAGTTAGTCAATTTCAAAATAATAATAATAATAATAATAAGTTGATTAATTCTATAGAAAATTTTCAAAGTTAATACGAAAATAAATAAAAACTCAAAATCCACTTCAGAAAAATTAACATATCCCAATTCAGTAAAAAGAAATATAGAAAATTATTGTAAATAACATCTTTAAATTTTTTGAAACATGCTATTTACTTTAATTATTTTCTGAAAACTACTGTTATTAATTCTTTCTCGGTAAAAATACTCGACCAAAACTAAATCTAGAGTAGTGAATTGCTCGGAACAAAAACTTGATAATTCTATATATGAGATTGAGACATCTGAAGAGAAGGGATATAAATTTCTAATTTCAAGCAAATTATCTTATAATTGAAGTAAGTGTTGAAAAACTTACATGTCGTCCATGAATTTGGCTGCCACCATAACGCTGGTGATGAGCAAGCGATGAACGTTTAAGGAGTTGATGGGCAAGGAGGGTTGTCTCTGAGCAAACCTGTCCAAATAAACATAAGCAACGATGTAACAACAAGGGCTGCAATTAGCGTACTTGAAAATCCTCTCCAAGTAGCTCCGAACCGATATTGTCGGCCGAGTTAGGCCGTGGAAGACCGAGATCTTCTGCGGCTGGAATTGGCAGTTTAAGTCGTTGGATTCGGACATCCTTTCGAGCAGAGATGAGAGAAATGTGGTGAGACTTGTCATTACTTTTGGGTTCTCAAGCTGATCTGCTGCCATTGATGATTTGTTAGAGCAATTATGGAGAGTCGTTTCTCTTTTGGTTATACTCAAAAGTGTTTTTTGGAATCTTTGGCTTGTGGCTATGTTGGAATATATAAGGTTTTAATTACCATTTTTTTCCTCTTTTTTATTTTATTTTTTATTTTTTTATTTTTTATTTTTTTATTTTTTTTTACAATGAGGATAAAGGGTCTTGTAAGTTTTAGTTCGGTAATGATGTTTTTCTTTTTCTTTTTTTTTTTTTTTCCTTTTCCTTTATATATTTTAAACTTAGGATAGAAGGAAGAATTAATTAATTAATTAATTAAGATGGGATTAAATGTGGGTTAGCTAGTGTCATTTTCCTCTTGAAATGGATTTATGGAAATTTTTTTTTTTCCTTTTGATTTATAATGTGACAATGGTGATGGGCATGCCATACCCCTCATGTGTTTACAAGTGGGAAAATTTTGTGATTACGGGTCCCATATCTTATATGAGATCTTGCATGTGATTGTGATTCCTTTACAATTTTTGGGTGACATAACATGGATTTGCTATGTTGGTTCATGGCACATTAGTATATGCTGTTTTTTGTCTAAAAACATACAATACTTTGCAAATTAATTAAAATATTTATACATGGTTGGCTGGAAGCTTAATTTATGGAAAGCTAGCTACACTAATTAATCTCATAATACTTAGTGGTCCACCCGCATTATTATTCCTTTAAAAAATTAAATATATAATTATACGTGGTA
>CM046377.1:54626703-54643034 GCA_025413485.1 Ficus microcarpa | reverse complement strand
AACCCACTGGATGAACTCACCAAATCAGTTTCCATAGGCTTTCCATCACTGTCCAGCAAATGTTGCTGATTATACCCCTCCGCAATGCCCCCATCTCTTTTATCATCTTCAACCCCGTCTGTTCTTTCTTCTCCAAATTCATCAGACCTGATTGACAATTCAGGCTTCCCTTCATCAAGCGAACCTAGCATAGCACCCGTGCTTTGCTGTTCTGCCACAGCAGGACTAACACATGAAATCTCTGCCTCAGATAGAGCCAGTACAGAACCTGAGTTCGCATCTGACATGTTTGCACCATCAGAAGTAGATACTTCATCTATCTTTCTTGTCTGCTCAATTTCACATGATGGATTCACGCTAGACTCTGCTAGAGATTTCCCCGAAAAAGCTTCAACACTTCCCTCAACCCTGGACAAAGGAAGCTTGCCATCTCCTTCGATCTCTATTTCACGGTTATGATCAGATTGTACCCCATCCAAACTGGCAGCTTCCTGCATTGCCCCTAACCAGCAACAAAAGGGAACATAATTATACATCAAATCCACATATTTGTATCCCTAATCCAACTAGGTTTCTCAAATCCAATACATTTTTGTAGACAAAATGTTCCCCTCTACATTGATATATCTATTTTCCTAATCACCACACCTCCCCCCCCCCCAAACCCAAACAACACCCAAAACAAAAACAAATAAAAAACAAACCAAAAAATAAAATTAAAAGTAAAAGGAGAAGAGAACAACCTAAATCGGTTACCTGATCTTCCCTTGCCTGTGTCAAGGATGTATGAGTATCCTCTTGTGGAGGCAATGACTCATTTTCAGAAGGATCCAAACTTTGTGATTCAACAGTTACTGCCACTCGTGGAGAATCAACTGATGCAGGTTGCAGTAGCAAATCAGTCGGTACGGTTGGATTACTGGAATTAGTTTCCCCTCCAGAGCTCATTGCATCTGAATCAACCGAAGACCTAACTCTTGCCACCTCAACATCTGCCATTTCTGGACCAGTTCCTTCATTTTTGACTTGGGAATCAACATCATGCTCACTATCGCCAACCCTTGGTGTTGATAACTCGTTGCTGGCTGTTATCGTCTCATTAAGACTAGACTCCCGTGCACTGGGCACTGCAGATAGATCATCTACAGCAACATGAGCGTCAGGTGGCACTTTCTCCATAGAATGTGAAGTAGACGACCCAACTGTTGGTAGAGCAGAGTCAGAAGCTGATGCAATTTCCCCTTCAGAGACCGAAGACAGGGATGTAGGTTTCGCAACAGTTGACTCTACATCGGCATCAAGTTCACGCTGCTCCAATTTGCCAGAATTTTTTGCAGATTTCCCATGGCTTCCAGTCCCCTTATTATCCTTCTTCTGGCGAAATTGTTGAAGCTGATGATAAACAAACAAAGAACAAAATTAAACTGCAGAAACCATGAATCATGCAACAAAACACAAACAAGAGGAAATATCATAGATTCCGAAAAGAGTAAAGAGAATGGACAATTTAGCTTAGATCATATAATCTCCCCTCTAATTTAAGAACAAAAATTCCAGTGCCGTTTATTGTAGTCCACCAACCAAACACCCCATCAGAGCTTGATTACCCACATTCAGGCATCCAATTCATAGAATGGATAAGAAAACCTACTGCTCGACTTCTTTTCAGAGAAAGTAAGAAATAAAGACCAGGGAATATAACATTATCACCCCCTGTACTTTATTAAATTAGTGAATTGCTACCTCATGTTACTGATATCTATTCCCTTTAATATAAAAACTTCAACTTCAACTATTTAGTACATAATACTGTTTCAAACCACCAACCAAAAAAAAACCCCAAAAATCAAAAACCTAAGACCTAAAAAACATGATGTGCATGATTTTTTGTTAAGATATTTTTTTCCAGTAACATGGTTTTTGACTGAAAAGGCAGTACATACATTTTCTGTCTAAAACCGGCCGCCAGGTACTCAGAGGGCCAATTTTTTCCAAGTATGATGTGCATTTTTGGTATAATTTTTACACTTCGATATTCAATCCAATAATTTGATAAAACTCAAGAATAGGGGTGAACTGAACGACCTCAATCATATCATATTTTCTCCAATGATCAGAGCCATACTCACATCATTCTCCAAAAATTCTTATAAGAAAACAAAATAACATTAATAAAATTCATCCCATTTCATTCGTTACTCGGCTGCCAAAAAACGGTTTATGCTTTCAACTCAAGCCCATATGGAACAACACTTCCAATCTCTCTTTCTCTCTCTTCCGTTTATACAAAACCCAAAGGTTACAAGTACATAAGTTTTTTATTTCACGTCAAAATGAGATGATTCACATCTCTAAACGCTCACAACGATAAGGAGCACGAAACAAGATCCCAATTGCCTGTTTTTTACGAACACATTTCAAATTTTCTTTCATGTACAAGCACATAAGTTTCTATAAAACCCAAAGGTTACAAGTACATAAGTTTTTGTTTCATGTCAAAATGAGATGATTCACATCTCTAAACGCTGACAACGATGAGGAGCACGAAACAAGATCCCTATTGCCAGTTTTTTACGAACACATTTCAAATTTTTACACTATCCAAAGATCACAGTTGATATTCAATTCACATTTCAACCCAACGCACATGTCCAAAACTCCAACTCCAACCTAAGTTCCGGGCCTGAAACTGAACCACAAAGAACCAGCACACAACTTGAATGGTAAGAACTTACCTTCTTTCTGCCCGCGGCGAGCAGATCGGTCCGGCTCTTGTTCTTGTCCATCCAATCCGCTTTCCGACGTCAGTCCGACACTATGGACTCTCAAATCACCTCCCACCAGTGTCAATCACCATTAATCCTAAACCATAAAATGAAATCGAATCATTTTAGAGTCAAAAACACACTCATTTTTCAGTCAGCGACAAAATTTTATCAAACAATTCCAACCCACAAATGCAACTTTCAAAAATGAGACGCAAAATTAATCAGGAAAAAAAAATTGTTCAAAAACCAAAATCACCCATTTCCTTTCCCATTCTTCTCAGCCTCAAACCAAACACGCAGCAGCGCAAAATTTCGAATACGTTAAGAATCAAGCTCGACCTCAACAATCCCCTAATATATAACAAACCTAAAACAAAAACCAGTTCTTGATTCGCGAAGAAATTGTAAAATTTGGAAACGATTCGTACCTGATTTTGGCTCAAGGTATGGTGGATCTGCCGAGAAAGTTGAAATCAGGGAATTTGTTTGGTTTCAAAGGGAAGTTTCGTCACTTTGTTTGTTTGTTTGTTTGGGAGGTGGGAAAATGAGTCTGTCTTAGATCTAACGCAAACTTTCGATTTCCTTTTTTTTTTTTTTTTTTTTTTTGGCTTTGTTATTTCCTGATAGCTTCCGGTGGGTTGGGACGTCGATTTAGGGACAAATATATAATAATTTGTAAATTATTCGAAAATGAGAATTACGCGAAATTGTCGACTTTTTTTCCTTTTTTTTTTTTTTTTCCTTTTCGCAAACCGTATATAATGGAACGTCTCTATAAAAAAATAAAAAATAAAATAAAAACGTGTCTGGATTTCACATTTCTATTTTTTTTCCTTTTTTTTTTAAAGCATTGCGCCCTTTTATTTTTTATATTTGAAATAATGTGGATTTTTCCTTCAAACATTCATCAAAGCTCTAAGACACTATTTGGAGACACATTTGAAGACGATATTTTTGAGGTTAGAGATGATTTGGGTCTTAGAAATATACGTTTGGCGAAAATAAATTATTTGGAGTGAAAAACTATAAAAATATAAAATGTGTTAAAAAAAAATTAACAATATGGATCTCGTTTTGTTCCTCATTAAATTCTATATAATTTTAAAAAAATTATCTTATTTCGATTTAAAATGATAAAGTTGTGGACCAAAATTTGAGTTTTTTAAAAATATTTAGAAAAGTAGATTGTAAAATTGGAGGAAAATGACGAAAAAACTTTTGAAAATATAGTTTTCAAAGGCATCCCCAAACAAAGCCTAAATATGTGACACAATGTCTAACATTATTTTTTGGTTTATGATCAGTTTGGTAAAACGGTTTGAGTTGAAATTTTTAAATTTGAATTAGTTGATTTTTTAAAAATTAGTTATAATTTTTATTGATTTTTCAGGAAAAAAAAAAACAAAAATTGAGATGAAAAATTTAAGTTTAAGATGGTTTGTCAAACGAAAACTTAAATTTTTAAGGAAGATTCGAATTTAGAGTTATTGTTATATTATATTTATAACTACACATTTAATCACCATTGACTTTACCTGATGACTAATTTTCCTTGGACTAGAGGTGTATAATTTTAGAGCTAAGAAAAAAAAAAACCATAATTTTCATAATATGCTAGAGACCAGCAAACCGTATTTTTTAACGAGCATGCCATTAGGCAAATATGTAGTTTTTTTTTTTTTTTTTTTTTGGTTCCCCTACCATATCTCTATCATCTCAAGACAGCAGATGTTATCCAGAAAAATCAAATAAAAAAACAAAAACAAAAACAAAAACAAAAAGAAGAAAAAGGAAAAGAAAGAAAGAAAGAAACATATGCTGAATAAGAGGAAATGCTCCTTTTGGAGAATTCAGTTTTGTCTCGCACAATAGTGAGAACAAATATCTCCAAAGTCCAAACCTAGGCCTCAAGAGTCGTTTGGTTATTTTCTTTAATATATACACCAAATTAAGAGTGATTTTTTTTTAAGCAAATACACCAAATTAAGAGTTGGGTTTAACTAAATGTGTTAATCTCAACCAAGATTGAAAAATTCGTTCAAGTTTACAAGTCGATTTGCCTAGTTTTAAGGTTTAGCACAGACGTAACTCAAACAAATAATGGGAGTAGCTATCACTGGTAATAGTTTCATCTATTTTTGCCAATGCTTCCCCTATGCTTTTAGGGATTGAGCCTTGTCCGTTTATTATTTAGTGATTTACTTGGGACCCCAAGTTCAAAAATAATAATCCGGGCCATTTGACTAATTAGCGTTTAAGTTTACAAATTCGGTTTGCTTAGATTTGAGATTAGCACATTCATTGTTAAAGCACCAATTTTCTACTTAGCGTAAAGGCGCTCGAAGAAGTAGTGGGACCAACCATCACTACCGTAGGGCTCTATTGGGTCGGCCTTGCCTCTATCTGGCAATGTCGACCCTTCTCATACACTTGAAGGACTGAACCTTCCTCACCAAATCTTTGGTGTTTTACTTGGGACCAAATAATTTATCCGGGCCACTTGCTTAATCTCAAAGGCATGGGAGAAGTACTTATCCCACGAAAAGATATGTGTGATAGTAATCCTAAGACAAAATAATAGTGGGATCTACTTTTTAAAAAGTATATTTTATTTAGTTTAATAATCAATTAAATGGAATTGAAAACTTTAATATTTCAAAATCAATTTATCATTTGTTAATTCAATCTAATTTTGTGCTCTAATGCAATCTATAAACTTATGAGTGTGTTAAATTAGGGTTTAGTGTATCATTATATAGTTCCTAGCTTATGCACCAATAGGCACCCTACAAATTTCTAAACCTACAAAAGCACCACTACATGACGGTTGAAGAAAGTCCACTTAAAGTTTTCCATACTTCTAATTTAGATTCGATTCTTGACCATCTCATTTGTGAAAATAATGAAAGTACATTTTGATGTCCAGTCTATCCATCGAGACTGAATTCTAAACTTGACTTACAAGTTATGACATGTCAATTCTTACGTTGAATGATTTATTATTCCACCTATGATACCAATAAATTTTTAATGTGACACTGGTTAAAAAAGTGTGAAGATAACCCCAAAAGCCCACTATTTCATATGTGTTTTTTTCATAAACAACTATATGGTCTTTATTCACCACTTTTCTTTTTTTTGTTCTTTTTAGTTCTGATCAATGTAAATCTCTTCCATCCTTGATTGCAAATATTCAACCTTATATGCATCTAAATATATAGATATATGACTTCTCTTAAATCATGGTATGGCAATATATTGAAATTAAGCTCACTTGCATCTTCCGTAAAATGGATAATTAGCCTTGAAGACTCGGTTAGTTTAGTTGTTCTCATTTAATTAGATGTGTTCGCCCTCATTATTTATTATCGAGAGAAATAAAATTCTAGAAACAAAAAAAAAAAAAAAGCACATACAAAATTTATAATATATTCAAAATAACATGCATAAGAAAAAAAAAATTATTAGAAAGCAAACATGCATAAGATTGTTTAAATGGTAGATCATCGATAGGGATAATAGTAATGAGATTCAATACATATCTTGAAAAGCCATGATAATTTTAGATCAAGTAAAAATCATGTCTCAACTAGATCCAAGTATGTTTAATAAGGTTTTTTTTTTCGTTTTTTTTTTTTTTTTTTTTTGTGGTCAATTTCATTTTCGGTCTATTGCTGGTGGCTGGACTTGGGAGCATACACAACGTCTGTATAGAACGAATAGGAGTTGGGGGAAAAAAAAAGACAATGTACATAATATATGCAAAAAGGCCTGTCCAAACATTTATTAATATATTTAAAAAAACAATTATTAATATTGAACTGTCCAAACAATACTTTTTTCATAAGACGTCCAAACAATATATATATATATATATGTTTTCAAAAATATGTCCATGATGTTCAACCATTTTTTTTTCCAAGAGATGTTCAAACTATATATATTTTGATAAATATGTCCAAATAATATTTAGGTCCAAAAAAAAAACAATTTTGGGTAAAAAAGGTCAAAATAGTATGATTAGACTTGAGGGCTGAGGCCAAAAAAATAATAAAAATAAAAAATAAAAAATTTGATTATGGAGGCACCGGCTAGTTGTAGATAGGCAGTTCTTGTCAAAGTAGTCACAATTGCAAATGGGTTTTAGTGATCTACGCTTAGTTTAATTGGAAGTTGGAACAACCATTCAAAAGACTAGGAATAGAGGAACCAATTAAATCGTGAAGTAGTGACTACTAGAGTTCGGTTTGTACGGTGATTTTTTTTAAAGTCATTTTTTAAAATAATATTTCAAGTTTTCTTAATTTAGGTAAATGAACGTTGTTTTCTTTTACCATTAGCAATAAACTATTTAATAGTTCATCACTTGTTTTCTTTTACCATTAGCAATAAACTATTTAATAGTTCATCACTGATAGATTTAAATGTTTCTGTTACCATTAAATTTCATTGTCAATTAATAATGATTAATTAATATAAATCAATAATTTACATATTCATCAGGGGAGTACAATTAATCCATCAATAATAGACCTTTAACATGTCACTAACGAATCATCGTAAAACTCAGAAAAAATTAAAAAGGTCATTTACCTAAAAATAAAAAGTTTGGTTATTTATTTAGAGGGGTGGTTAAAAAATGGCCACCCGCCTAATTTTTCTTCTCAGAGAGAGAGGAAACTTGAAGTGCTTTTTACCTGTATTTGGTATCATAAACAAATGGAATAGGATGTTCTCTAATGTACATTTGGATATCACATTTTTATATTTGAATACATGTATCTCAATGAAATATGCGTATTTGAATGTCAATATTATAATACATTTAAATGCATGGAAAATTAAAAAATATGCTTGAAAAGTATGTGTATTCAATGGTGAATAGTGTTTATATTGAGGTTTGTTTGAAAAAACTGTGTATTCACATACAAAAAAAAAAAAAAAAAAACAACCAAATAAAAATGATATTGTATTAGAAAGGTATTTCAATTGAATAACGTCAAAGTCCAACCCAAATTAAAAACACCATCGCTAGGCAATACACAGCCAAAGGCGACAATGGTTTCTTATTTAAACAACATCATTTAGTGATTATTTGTGATCTATTTTTTGGAAGGCAATTCAACATTGACACTATTTAACACCCCAAAAAAAAAATAATAATTCTTACAAACTTTTCTTAGCATCTTTCTCATGAGGAAATAAGAACCAACAAGGATAACAGAAGATGATGCTCCACGAATTAATTAGACTTTTAAATATTTTGATTATCGGAGGAAAAAAAAAAGACATTACATTGGTAAAGGTAGTAATTACTCCAAGTTAACCACGAGATTACTTTTTATCTAAAAAGTAATTTATTGGTTTATTCTAATTTGAGTAACTGCACTAGAAAAGTCGGGTTAACTCTCGATATTCAAGTAGAGCTAGAGATTTGGTGAGACATGAGATTAAGAAATCATTAATCAATAGTTTTACTTATTAATCATAAATATAAAATAGTGATTTACTTATTTAGGAGAGATTAAATTAAGAATAATTGAACTCAATTCCTCGCAAAATCAATATTTATCAAAGGAGAAAAAATTAGAAGAAATCAATAACCTCCACTTAAAAGTAAATGTAAGGGTCCGTATGGTGAATGAGTTAAGTTTGAGTTGAGATGAAATTTTTAAGTTTGAGTTTGAGTTTAGTTGACTTTTTAAAAAGTAGTTATAAATCTTATTGACCAGTTTAGAAAAATATAAAAATTGAGATGAGAAAAGTACTGTTTAGTTGATAATTAAACTTTTGTTACCATACAAAGCCTTATTTCTACCAAAAACCAGGGTAACCTAATTATGACCATTTTTCTTCAGGTTGGCCCAACCTTAATAAATGGTACAATATGGATTTGTGTCCATAGGAGTTGTTTCAACATAATGGGCTCTTAATTCATATTTATTGGGCCATGCATATTCACTTGAGAAATTCATGAAATGAATGCCAAGGAAGATCGCAAACCTTTTGGTTGCGCTTGATATCGTTTTGCAAATGATTTTGTTTTTATAGAAAACTGAAAATGAAAATCTTTTGAGAAATATGTTCGGACCCAATGGCACGGGAGGGCATAACTTTTCTTGAAATTTTTATACAGTTAGTAAATTTAAAAAAATTAATATTTGTATAAACTAGTCTAGATCTTTCATAAATTAAGAGTTCTCTACATTTTATTGGGCAAATAATTTAGATTTAAAAAAAATAAAACAATTTTAATTAAATCCACATACATTAACGGGCCTAATGGTTTGATCTAAAATATAAATCTTGAACTGCAATTTTAATAATTCGGTATTTTAAAAGACTTGCATATTATACTAAGTAATATTTTGTCTACACATAAACCTAAAAACTTCTGAACGAGGCCAACTCTTCACTTTCCCATTACATCATTCCCAAACAAATTTGGAAATTTGCTTTGTTATTCACAATGCGATTTTTATTTTTCTTCGGTTTACTCTACTGGATTTATTCTCAACTTGAGACAACTTTATCCTGGTCTTGTCAATTCATTCTTCTTCAACTTCTTGTTTCCACTTTAAGCTTGTATTTTTTTTTTTCTCGCTTCTTGTTCTGATTCTTTTCATCTTTTTTTTTTTTTTAATTTGATTGTGATTTTTCTATTTATCTTAATGTGGAATTGGCAGGCCATGATACAACTGTTTTTTTCTTTCTTCTTGTTCTTATGTATGGTGATAACATGCTAATTCTGATTTAGAAAATTAGAAATATCCCGCTAGAAATTAGTTATTTTTATTTTTTTATTGTAGATTTTAGCTGATAAATGCTTAATATTCTGGATTTAAATATAAATGTTTATTTTTATTTTCAATTTTGTTTCTGATAAACTTAGATTTTTTTTTTTTTTTGTGAAGAATTTTGGGTTCATGGATGGTAATGGTATTGGTGCCATATATAGAAGATAATTTTTTGAATGATTGTTTGATTGTTTACATTGGGAAGGAAATTACTGTAAAATTTAGTAGTGAATTCATTATAAATGAGTTTACCTTTATAAAAAATCGGCGAGCACAACTTACATTTAAGAAAAGAAAAATGATATTTTGAGATATATGAATTTAACATAGCTGCTTTTTTATTAAGAGAATAATGTTGTTTACAAGTGTATAAATTTTTTTTTTTTTTAGCTTTTACAAGTGATATATTAGATTTGGAGCTTCAAGATGTGAAATTTAAATGGCTATAGTATTATAAAGACATTGAAGATCAACACTTCAGTTTCAGGTTCATTCTTATTATTTTTATTTTTATTTGCATATAACTTGGCAGAGCATGTGATCCTATTTAAATATAATATTGATATTTTTATATATCAATATATCATGAATTTAATAAATAGAAATTGTTACATATATAGATATATAGGTTAGTATAATATTGATTAAAAAAAATTTTGGCCCCCTACTAATAAATCATGGCTCCGTCACTATTTGGATCATTTTATGGAATTGTGTTTGGTAGTATGTTTCTAGTATTAATTCTGAGAATATGGGTGCATATCAACCAAAAAAAATTCTGAGAATATCAAAAATATAAATTCAGCTTGCGTTTGCTTTGCTGATTGGAGATGAAAATTTTAAGTTGGAGTTGGTTAATTTTTCAAAAACTATTATAATTTTTTGTTGACTTTTCAGAAGGAAAAAAAAAAGGATTAAAATTGATATAAATAAGTACACTTTATTTAGAGTTAAACTCATGTCAAATGAAACTTGGGATTAATTATAATAAAACATCAGTTTTTAGTTTAAAAAGTAATGAATTTATGCTAAATTAGAATCCACTAATTTTGAAAACTCTAATATTAATTAGATCCATCATACTAAGAAGATGATCAGGATTTGGCCCCCATTGACATCGTTGCGAGTCTGGGGGGCAGCCTTTTCCTTTGCTGTCACGAGCCTAGGGGTGGCCTGCTTCGCCATCACAAGCCCGGGAGGTGAATGGTTGGCCTCCTTTGCCATCCAATCCAATCTAATGTATATCGATTCAAGTTGGAGTTTTGTATGTCATAATTAAAACATATGTTTGATTGAAATGTGAATATGAAATTAACTATGATATAAGAAATAGAGTAAAAATTTGAAATGTTCATAAAAAATATATATATATATGTAATATGAATGTTATTTCGTTCCTCACGTTGTTGTGAACATTTAGATACAAAAATTATATAATTTCAACTTGAGATAAGAAAATTATAGGCTTTTGAACTAGACAAAAATACACAATATGGAATTTTGAATTTCATGAAAGTTAATAGAAAAAATGAGATGTAAGTATGAGAGTTTTGAAATTGAATTTAAAAAAAATATCTCCAATGTTATTCTAAATAGCTCCTTAGGATTTCCACCTCACAAATGAAGCGGCAAAGGAAAGAGAGAAGTTTGAGAAACTATGAGAAATATATATTTTATTAGATTGCTAACATTGTAAAACCTATCGGTGATGATATTTTAAACTACAAGTATATTTTAATAATGAAAAGCTCTATTTAAGAGCAATTATTCATATCATGAAAAACTAAAATCACTTATTTTCCTAATTTTTTTTATATATAAAAGCTATATTTTAATTTCATGATGTGACATGAAGCTATTTTGTTTTTTTTTTTTCCACTAAAAATAGTATTAGGGTCAAAAAAATTTTCATGATCTATCCAGTGTGAAATTTTTATTATAGGTTAATAACTACAATAAAAACTTATTTAATAACTACAATAAAGTTTTGCAAGAGACCAAGCATGTCCCAAGTTTTCAAGATATTGTATGTATAAAGAAGGAAAATATGACATACAAGGACAAGTACATGTTTTAAGTAGTCCTTAGTTAGTCAAAAGAGATTCAAATCACCACACATACACACACATAAGGTTTGGGGAAAACATTTTTGCTACTGAAGATGGGTTAAAATATTGTTTAAAATACCCAAGAGCTTTCCCAAACAAGGTTTAGAATGAAACCCTAGCACCTAGTGCTTTATAACAAGCAAAAATTACACTTTTCTCTCCATATTTCACTACAAAACCACCTTTTTATTCCAATGATTTCCTCTCTTCAAAAGTCACTAACTTTTCAACTATTCTCACACTCCCCCAAGCTAGCACACAACCCCACAAAGATACTAAGTTAGCTAGAGGTAAGAATGGTATTCATTTTCTGTGTTTTGCAAAAAAAAAAAAAAGTATTGTGTTTAAGTTAAAGGGCTTTTTGCCAAGTATTTATTCATAATAAGTTAGGTGTGTACAAAAAAGGCTTTCAAGATCTAAACAAGGCTCCACCAATAGGTATAACAATCTCTTTCCTTTAAATAAGTTGACTCGGTAGGATTTTTCCTAGACGAAAAAATGTGGTTTTTCTATAAAACTTAGAGCATGAAAAATGATCATTTCATGAAAAAAAATACTTGACATGAAAACTAATGACCATGGCATGATTTTACATTTAAGGTTTTATATTTTGAGTTTTTGGTTGGATTGAAATGAGTTTGTATTACTAGTTTAGTAACTAATAGAAGTTTGTTGCTATAAACCTTGTTTTTGGTTATTTTGTGAACTGCAGTTGCTTATATCGTCATTTGAAACTAAATAAGTGTTCTTAATGATGTGATATGTAATGGATCTATAAATTAAACATGTTAGGCTTTTCAACAAGTTATCTTGAGCCTTATTTGGATTTTTATTATGATTTTTACAATCTAGCATGCAAAACTGAAATTTCTTTGAAGCTCTGACATAGCCAAGGGTTTTCTAAATTCCGGACCTATGAAACTCAAAATTTTGGATCATAAGTTATAGATTTAAAAACTAGATTCTTTATTCTTTCCAACAAGGTATTATGCACCTCAAACATATAAATATGCAATTTTTAGTGAATTTTAAAAGTAAGACTACGATCTGGGAGATTTTGTTGGAATCCTTTATCAGTCACGGGTTTGGTATATTTTGGCTCAGTAAATCATAATGTTTTGTAAAATTGTTCCTGGTGTATAACTTAGGCATCATAAGCTTTCCAATGACATATATTTTGCCTTATTTGGACTTGTATGTGAATTGTTATGATTTTTCTAAATTAAACATCTGAATATGTGGTACATATATGGGACCAACCATAACAAAATGTAAGTATACGATATGAAACACTCAAACACTAAAGAAAATAGTTTTATGGTTGTAAAGTAAACATTTAAAACTTTGAAATGAGCTATCATATGTTTAAAATGGCTATGTATATCATTTTTATTAAATCACACAAGATTATATTGCCACCTAATAAACTGAGATCTAACTAGTGGACACTAAGGAAAATGTCCTTATTAAGGTTTGAAACAGGGCTAGCAATCATGTTCGTAGGCCGGGTTCAGGCTAACTCAATTACAGCATGACACAATAAGGATAAACATGATTACGACATGATTAATAAACGGGTCAATAACCTAAACACAAACACAATCTGTTTAATAAACAGGTAGCATAACACGACACATGAATACAATTATTAAACAGTCCATGATGGATTAGCATGAAAACAAACTCGTTTATGACATATTTAACATGAGAAACCAATTTACAGCCCATTCAACACGAAACTGGTTTTTGACCCATTACACAAAAATTTTGGATAAAAATTTATTTAAAATTATGAATTCACTAAAACTTATAATATTCATATAAAATATAAAATTAACAACTAGAATTGTCAAATATCCATAATGATTAAGACAAACATATCTTATAATAAAACATAAACGGGCTATTAGGGTTAAGGTTAGGCTTTTATATGTTGTTATTTTTAGGTTTTTTTTTTAATATATTGATAAATGCTATGCATATATTAACTCTAAAGAGGTTGAATCGTGTTGGCCCATTTACAACTCATTTAAATAAACAGGTTAACCATGTTAGCCATTTTCTGGTCCATTTATTTCGTGTTAAATGTGTCGACCTAATTATTTAACATGTGGTCCAAACCCATTTATTTCGTGTCGTTCTCATATCGTGTCATCGTATTTTGTCCAAAATTGCCAGCCCTAGTTTGAAACCCTTGAAAATTTGGAAAAACAAACTATAATGATAGAAACCAGATACGTTAAGTTTTCCAACAAGTCATCAAGTGCCCAAAACTGAATTATATACAAATTTAAATAAATCTTACAATTTAAAATTCTACACCAACAAAACAATTAAACTCTAAAAATGTGACATAATATGATTCATAACATAGAGACATAGTTATTGATGAAATGAATTAGCCATTTAATATATGATCAACTAAATGTAAAAAAACTCTAACTTTATAAAATTGAGTCATAAGTTTTTAGATGGACTAAGATAAAGTAAACTAGAGGAGCTTATTAGACACATACCAAAAGACTACGTTATTCCAATTTAACGTGAACAACTAGTAGAAATGAGCCTTAGAAGCCCAATAACTCATGAAAGAAAACCCACTTAAGGGGTATACACTTAGATGTCTCTTTGTCACTAAGCTGATATAGGTTAGTAGATTAATTAAGTAATGAATTAATAAACTAATAAATTAACAAAAATAGAACAAAGTATAATTATGTTAAAAAATTAATTAGCAATTAATTAAAATAACTTAATAATTATAAGAGCTAATAAGTAATCATTAATTGTGTAAGCAAGATTATTATGTTGAGTAACTACATAATTAAAACACATGAATAATTGGAGCTTAATTAATCATTAATTATGAATATAATAATTGATAGTTAATTAGAGATTAATTAATCGTTAATTATTAATTTAATTATTAATATATCTATAGATAATTAATTAAAGCTTAATTAATCATTGATTGTTAACATAATCTAATTATTAATTATTAATTTAATAATTAAAAATTAATAAATGAAAAATAATATTTAAATAATATAATTAATTATTAATAATATAATTATTAATTAGTCAATAAAAACTATATAGTTTATTTATAAATAATCAACTAAATAAAGTAAAAAATTAAGTACTATCTAATTAATTAATCAATCAATTAAATGAAATTATATTAAGTAATCAATAATTATCAAAAATTTATTTAACACTTAATAATTATAGATATTAATTATTAAAATTAATTATGATGGAAGCAAGTTAAGCTCACCTTAATTTATATATATAAAAAGAATATATATATAACTATGATTCCATTTAATGACGAGATATTGTTAAATCAGGATAATTCTCAGAATTATATAGTATGAGTGATAACTCTGGAAGTTTAAGTATATAAGACAAGTAAGTACAAATCTCACCTACAAAATGGAATAAAATATTTTTTTTGTTGATGTTACATGTCTCGATGATTTGTCCTGATGATGTGGTGAATAGATAAGTTATTTGCATTGTTTTGATTAAGCATTTCACGTACATAATTTCTCCTATATTAATATGATCAGCATGTCTCACAAATAATTATGTCATAATGATAAATGTATAGTAATATGTAAATCTATACATTAGTACAATTAATAAGAATGAGTTTAATGAAAAATAAGATAAACTGTAGTACCAACCTCCAATAAGTTAAGATGATATGATAAGAACGAAAGTTATAAGTTATAACTTTAGAAGCTGTTGGAAGGTCGCTCCCCCAACTCTCCATTAGTTGTGCGCATATGAGTTCGTACACAAGGAACCTTAAGTAGACAAAATATAAATATATATAATAAAGCATAATTGAACACACATAAATCACATGTATTTTTTAATATTCATATTGTGACGTGTGATGATATGATTTATGAAAATATTTTATGAGTTATAGTTTGTACTTACTGAGCAAAAACTCATATTTGTGTGTTCGTACTATAGGTAACGTGAGTAAGCAGCCCATCACTTAAATGTTTTCTGGACTGGCAAAGCGGTGTGGAGGCGATGAAGGAATTGAGTGGAATATTACTACGAATTTAATTTTCACATTTAGATTTCTTAATTTATTTTGCACCGATTATCTTTTATAACTATGCTTAAATATTTCGGAACTACTAAATTAGTAGGAGTACTTCATGAGAAAATGACTTTAAGATCTTCCATTTTAACTCACATGACTTTATAATTTTATAACTATTATCTAAGTATGAATTTGAATGTGGTATTAATGATTTATAATTTTTAATTTTCTCAGTTAAAATTTTAGTTTATTTAATTCTCCGAGTATAATTTGTTAAAAAAAAAAGGTTCTGTATTTTTTGAATCAAATATAAACAAATGTTAAAATTATTATAATTAAGAATAAGGAAATTAGTTAATGGTCTGAAAAGTCAGATTATTACAGTTAGGTCCCATGGTGGTGGTGGTTCGTCGTCTCGGGGGAGGGGTGAGTGTTGGCTTTTGAGCTCGTTGTTGGAGAAGAAGGTCCTACAGATCTCTTCAATCAGGCAAGCAAGAATCCTCCTAGGTGACTTCATCGACGTTCGGAGACCTGGGATCGTGAGCTCACCAGCATCTACAACAACGCGAGCTCGAATCTTCATCGCCATCGG
>CM046377.1:54476321-54626603 GCA_025413485.1 Ficus microcarpa | reverse complement strand
ACACGTTTGCACTCACTGAAAAAAAAAAATATTGGGAAAGAAAAAAGGGAAATGAGTAGTCATTTCGGAGAAGGAATATGGCTCGTGGCCTGTTAGGACAAGTCGTCGTGGGAAAAGATAAACCTTTTTGCATAGCAAAGAACATCGTGGAAATTTTGCAGGAGTCGAAAAAAGGTCTAAAACCATCACCGTTTCAGCACAGGAATATTTCTTGTGGCCAGCGAAGCCTAATCGTTGAACAAAGGGGACCTTGTTTGCCCACCGAGAAAAATGTGCGCCGATTTTTGATGGAAAAAGATTCAACACTATGACGGGGTAAAGAGTGTAAAAAGTTGTCATTTGGGCGACGGAATACTGCTAGTGGCTGCACACCTCGATTGTTGTGTGAAAGGGGGTAACGTTTCTATGACGTGAAAACGTGCCGTAAATCTGGAGGGAAAAAAATTGAAAATTTTTGCAGTTAAAAAAAGACAACACATTTAATTGTTTCGGCGCAGGAGTATTGCTCATTCCTATAGTACCTAATTGTCGCGAGAAAATGTACAAGCTTGTCCGACGTTAAAAGTTGGCCCAATTTTGACTGGGAAAAAATTCAAAATTTTTGCATGAGAAAACTGAAGAACCTGGTCGTTAGGATGCGTGAGTTTTTCTTATGGATTGACGTGCCTCATAGTCGTGAAAAAGAGCAAATGTTTGCTCTTCGCGAAAATCGTGCTTTAATTTTGGTTGGAAAAAAATTCAAACTTTTGGTTCTGAGAAAGAGTACACGTTTGCACTCCGCAAAAACCGTTCCCCAATTTTTGGAGGAAAAAAATTAAAAATTTTGGCTAGGAAAATTAGGTAAAGAGTTGTCGTTTTTGTAATACCCGGAATTTTCATGGACCTAAGATTTCTCTTTTTATTAGAAATTAGAAGTCCGCATAATGTGTTTTTATGATATTTCATGGAAAATTATGAATTGCATGTGAAATTCGTAATTTTATTAGCCAATGTTAGAATTTTCTTTTAAACCGGCTATGAGACTCGGAATAAAATGCCGAGATTGGTAAACGGCATTTTGAGTCAAAAAGAACGAAAATGAAAGAAAAAGGACGAAAAAGGAAGTAATTTTAAGAAAGTCAAAGGTTTGACCGAAAAAGTCAACCTTGATCAAAAAGTCAAAGTTTGACCAAGGACGGGTCAAAAATGTTGACCCCAAAAAATGATGAAATGCAGTATAAGAAGAGACTGCAAAGACTTTTTATGGTCAAGAAAGCAAGAATAAGCCGTAAAAACCACCCTAGAAATCAAGCACACCGAATCAAAATTAAAGGGCAAAAAGGTCTCCGAAAAATTGGAGAAAGAAAGTTTTTCGGTTCAATTTTACAAGGAAGAATTTTGAACCAAAATACGGAGCACAATATTTAAAATATCTGTGTGACACAAAGGAAAGGAAAAATGAATTAATTTGAAGAATAAAAATGGTCATAAAAGGCATTGTGGGAGTTAGTGGGAAAAGACATCAACCTCACCTCCCTTGCACCCAATTGAGTGCCACTTGTTCCCCCCAATTTCAGCCACAAGACAGCCACTCCCCCACTCTCCATTTATTCGGCCAACTAGAAGAAATGGAAAGGAAATGGCTTGGTTTTGGTAACTAAATGGTAGTCCAATTCCAACTAAACCAAAGGAGCATGTGAGCTTGTGTTTCTCTCCCCCAAAATCCGGACACACAACCACCTACTCCCCCCTTTGTTGCTTCTTCAAAAGTTCGGCAATTCAAGGGAAAAGACAAGGAAAAGAAAGCATAAAAGTAAAGCCTTGAATCAAGGAAAAAGTGTGAGCTAGCATGGGAAAGGAAAGGCCTAGGAGCCTCCACATCACGCTTGTCCAACCACTCCCCTTTTCCTCCCAAAAGAATTCAGCAGCCATCCCTCAAATCTCCCAAGGATCCGACTGGTCTAAGAGAAAAGAAAGAAAAGAAAATCAAAAAGAAAAAAAAGCATGGAACAAAGCCATGATTTAAGGAATGATGTCCCATTTGAGATCCAACTAAATGGGAACTAAATGTGAGCTAGTTAAAGTAAAGAAATGGAGCTTTTTTCCACTCCATCAAGGTTCGGCCATCACTCCCTTTCCCCTCCAAAAATTCGGCAAGCCACATGGGAAAGGACAAAGAAAAAGCATGAGAAAAGATGGAAAACAAAGACATGGCATAAAGCCATTTTTTGAGGAAAAAGTGACCACCCATTGGATGCCACTTGGCTGTCCAAATTTTCTGTCAAACAAGCCCTCCCCATGGCCAAGCAATCAGCCATTACTCCCCAAAAAATCCGGGCACAAGGCAGCCCTTTCCCTCTTCAACTTTCGGCTGCACTCAAGGAAAAGGAAGCATGTGATAAAGCCTTGAATTAAGGAGAAAAGTTTGTCAACAAAACCACAAAAGCAAGCTAACCTATCCCTCACTTTTCCCCACAAAATCAGCTGCTTGTCCCCCTCTTTTTCTCCTTCACTTTCGGCAGCAAGCAACCCATTCCCTCCCTTGGATGTTCGGCCAGCTAAGGGGAAAGAGAGACATGACATAAAGCCATAGTTTAAGGAGAAGCAAAGTGAGCAACAACTCCCCCTTTCCCTCAAGTTTCGGCAGCTCTTGACCAGCCACACTCCTCTCTTATTTCCAGCCAAAAATCCGTGGGAGAGAGGGAGAGAAAGAGGAGAGAAAATCTGGAAAAATGCTAGAGGGTTTTGCTTGTGTTCTTCGGTTTCACTAGGGGAGAAAAGAGAGAAATCTTGTGAGCCATGGAGACCCATTTTTGGGCACAAAGCCGTAGGTTGGAGAGTGAGAAAGAGAGGAAGAAAATCTGGAATTTTGGGAGCCAAATCCGTGGGTGAGCCATGTGATGACTTCGGTTCTAGCAAGAGGAACCAAGAGAAGATTTTGGTGCTCTAATGGAGCCAAAAATCCGTGGGCATGGAGAAAGGAAAAAGGTAAGAGAAAACTTGGATTTTTCATCTTATAAGGCCCGGTTTTGACGAGCTAGAAAGAACTAACAAAAAGTTCTTGGATTTCCATTTTTCTTGCAAAAATCCGTGAGCCATGAAGGAGGATTCGGATCCCTTGGAGGAGCCAAAATCCGTGAGCCATGGAGCCAAGAAGAAAATGGGATTTTCAAACCCTAACTTGGGTTAAGGTAACTCTTGAACCAAGCTTAAATTAAGCTCAAGTTAAGCATGTTTATGGTGCTTCAAGATGGATTTGTAAGGACATAAGTCCAAGTTATTTTTCAGCCCTTGATTTGGTGTATGTGCTTGATAGGGATTAGGGTTTGGTTGGCTTATTTTATGATGTTTCTTGCATGATTTTTATGCTTGAAAAATGGCTAGGATGCATGCTAGATGTGTTATTTAAGTCCCCTAAATTTTGGTCACAAATCAGCCCTAAGGCAGTGGCTGATTTGGTTGAAGAAAAAAAAAAGATGTATGTGATGCTAGTTTAATGGATGCAAGGATAGAACACCATGCAGCCAAGGACGTTTTTGTGGGCTGCATGGGTATGAAGGATGGGCAAGAATGAATGCATGGGACGTTAGATACGTTGCTTGTTTAATGTTTAGGCTCCCGATGTGATCGGTCGAGTTAGAATCCGCAAACTAAGACGTAAAACCGGATTAGCAACCGAAACTGCCATTTCGGAGTCGAAACTGGCCAGTTTTGGGAAAGAGAAAATATCATGCCCTTAGAGGCCGAACGGGTTAAAAGTTAAAACACGAAAGTTGCTCGGAACAACTTTTACTAGAGAGCATCGTGGACGGAATCTCAAAATAAGACTCCAAAGGCCTTCATTTTTATGAAAACCCGTGGCTGATCCCTGGGGCCAGTTTTCACTCCGTTTTTCAGGATCAGCCCCATTCAAACGAAAACTGGTACTGATCTAGCCAGAACTGAGTTTTGTGCAAAACACGAAAGTTTTAGCATTTTCGATAGCTACAACTTTCGTGAAGACAAGTTTTTCAGATTATGAGCCGATTTTTAAACTGGGTTGGTTTTACGAAGGGTGCTCAGGAAATCCGAAAATCCAAGCACCAAAGTTTTACAAAATGTGTTAAAAAAATGTAAAGTGTTCTAACCCGTCATTTTGACTACGAAAACCGTTCCAATGGCGATTTTCAGTCCTCAATGATTTTATGAAGATCCGTTTTAAGAAAATGAATTTTTACAAGAGTTTTGGGATTATTCACCCAAAGTGTTCAAAGTTGAAGAAAAATGGATTTTTCCATAAGTTAAAGGAAAATGAGATTTTTCAAGAAGATAGTGGAATTTTAAGGTTTAGAATTGAAATTCCACATTTTCCCAAGAAGTAAAGAAAAGAATGATTTTAGCCAAGTATTTTCAAGATTTATGAAGTAAGAGTTTTTACAAGCAAATAAATGGATTTTTGGAAGATAATTATATAATGTTTTCCAAAAATAATGAAATGGAGTTTTAAGATAAAAATGGGTAATCAAGCCGACTACGAACGGTAACCGGAATTATATCCGAGTTACTGGGCTAAGCCCATAGCCCAACGTTTAACCCAAATGGGGTTGACCTTAGTTGACCACATGTTGACTTGGGTTGACCAAGAGTTTGACTTTAGGGTTACCCAATATAACCCTAAAGAATACCAAGATTTATGAAGTGGGCTAAGACCTAGGGTTATTGAAGAGATAATAACCCAATGGATTATGAACCAAGAAAAAGTAAAGAAAAAGCCCAAGAAGAAGAAAGTGACCAATCAGGTTTACAAGAGATATTAGAGAGGACATACAACACACACATCTAGAATTGCTCATAAATGTTGGTTAGGATACCAACATCACATGTCGCGATTTATGGTAAGATAAGTTAACCTTATCTTACACCTCCTTTATTTGAAACAGGAATATGAACCTGTTAAGATATCGCGAGGAATGTACGCCAAGAGCGTAGGACCTAAGGTAAGTACAAACCTCACCTGTGGTATGGAAAATAGTAATGTATGTTCAAATATGAAATGCTATGTTTAAATGCTATGTTTTAAATGCTATGCTTTTTAAGATGATATGTTTTAAAGCTATTATGTTTAAATAAGGCCATGATTTAAATAATTTTAAAGACTGCCATATTTTAACGATGCCATATTTTAAAGCGGCCATGTTATGTTAAAATATGTCATGTGCATGTATGAAGAAATGATTTTGTGACATCATAAGGTATGTTCACTAATGATAACCCACTTGGTAAAAAAACACAAGTAAAGTGTCGTACCAACCTCCCCCAAGGTGGATGATTTTTATGTTAAAGTTATGGATTTGCCCTCTCGTTGATGCGGGATGGTGTAATCACTTATGTTTTCCTGGAGCAGTTAGGGATCTTGCAAACCCTAACTGTATCTGGAGACGCGCTATATGTTAAGGGTACGCACACTATGGGACCCATATGAAAGATAAGTACAAGTAAAAAAGGAAATGCATAAATGGACATAAATAGTTCATGCATATGTTTTATGATGAAGTATGTTTTCAAGATGTTAAATGAAAATGTTTTGTGAGATCGCGTTTGTACTTGCTGAGCGTCAGCTCATCAGATATATTCCATACTGCAGGTAGAGATAAAAGGCTTGTAGCCTTACTTGGTGGGCTTGGAGATGATGCAGCGAGTGAAGGGCGGTGTGGGATACCACTACGCAATATTTTCCGCATTATGTTTAAAGTTATGAAGTTTTCCATGTATGTTAAGTATGAAGTTAATTATGTATGAAATGTTCAAAGTCAAGTTATGTTATGTATGCATGAAATGTCCAAAGTACGATGCACAATTTTAGTGTATGGGTTTCAAGTCAAGATTTTAAAATGAAATCCAAATTATGAAGTTCAAGGAAAGTTTTAAAACGATGTTTAAAAGAAGTTTCAAAAAAAAAAAAAATTTATTCCGCATTTTCAAGTATAGTAAGTTATGTATGAAGGTGACGGTTCCGGCGCCCCGCATCCGCGCGGTCGGCCCCGCGTGGGTGTCAGGTGGGTGGTTCGGGTCGTCACAGTTTTGGTCAAGGAATGTTGCACGCGGCCTGTTGTGCCTAGTCATCGCGGAGAAAGATAAACGATTTTATGCCGCAAAGAACATGGCCCAAATTTTTCGAGAGAAAATTCAAACTTTTGGAGGGAGAAAAAAGCATAAAATCATCATTGCTTCAGCACAGGAATATTTCTTGCGGGAGGCCAATCCGAATCGTGGTACAAATGGAACCTTGGTTGCCCACTGTAAAAAACGTGCACCGATTTGGAGGCAAAAAAATTCGAATATTTGGCTGTAAAAACGATAAAAAGCGTTGTCATTTTGGCACAACACAACTACTTGAGGCTTGTGGGGCCTAATCATAGTAAAAAAGTATAGACGTTTTCGTGTCGCGAAAAACGTGCCCCCTATTTTTGAGATAAAAACTAAAAATCTTAGTGTCTAAAAAGTGTAAAACCAAGTCTTTTCGATGCAAGAGTATTTAATGGGGCGTGTGGTGCCTCTTAGTTGTGATAAATAGTACACGTTTGTACTCTGCGAAAAAATATGCTCCGATTTTGGAGGGAAACAATTCGACATTACGACGGGGTAAAGTGTGCAAGAAGTTGTTGTTAGGGTGATGCAACATTACTAGTGGCTGCAGAGCCCAATTGCGTCGAGAAAGGGTACACATTTCTGCGATGCTAAAACGCGCCATAAATTTGGAGGGATAAAAATTTCAAATTTTTGCGCTTAAAAATTCCAAACATATGATTGTTTCGTCCATGAATATTGCTCATTCCCGTAGTACCTAATTGTCGTGAAAAAACATACACGTTTGGCAGACGGTAAAAATTGGCCCAATTTTACCTGGGAAAAAATTCAAAATTTTTACGTGAGAAAACGGAAAAACCTAGTTGTTACGCGCATGGAAATTTATTCGGGACTGCCATGCCCAATAGTTAACAAAAAGAGTACACATTTGCACGTTGCGTAAAACGTGCTTTCATTTTTGGAGGGGAAAAAATTCAAAATTTTGGCGGAAAGAAGTGAAATTTCTAGTCGTTATGGTGCAATAATATTTATTAGGACTTGCCGTGCCTCATAGTTATGAAAATATGTACACGTTTGCACTTACCGAAAAAAAAATAAAAAATATTGGGAAAGAGAAAAAGGAAAGGAGTTGTCATTTTGGTGAAGGAATATGGCTCGCGGCTTGCTGGGACAAGTCATCATGGGAAAAGATAAACATTTTTGCATAGCAAAGAACATGGCCGAAATTTTACGGGAGAAAATTCAAATTTTTGGATTGAAAAAAGGTCTCAAAACATCACCGTTTCAGCACAGAAACTTTTCGTGTGGCCGGCGAAGCTGACTCGGTGAACAAAGGGGACATTGTTTGCCCACTGAGAAGAATGTGCTCCGATTTTGGAGGGAAAAAAGTTCAACACTATGAAGTGGTAAAGAGTGTAAGAAGTTGTTGTTTGGGCGAACTGTAAGACCCGAAATTTTGTAGACTTGTAATCTCCTTGTTCATAAGGAATTAGAGTCTAATTTATGTATTTATGAAGTGTTATATGAAAATTATGAATAATGATGAGAAATTCATAATTTTATTTAAACAATGTTCGGGTCCTCATTTAATGATTATGAGACTCAATTAATGATTTATGAGCCAAGAATGAGGTTTTTAAAGGAAAAAGAACGAAAAAGGATGAAATTTTACAAAAGTCAACTTTGACCGAAAAAGTCAAAGGGTTGACCAAAAAGTCAAAGGGTTGACCAAAAAGTCAAAGTTTGACCGGGACGGGTCACAACGTTGACTTCACAAGTATGATGAAGGAATATGGAAAGGATCTCCGAAAATGAAGTTTTATAAGTCATAAATCCACCCTAGAAAAATCAAGCACACCGAAATCGAATTAAGGGCAAAAAGATCTCCGAAAAATTGAAGAAAGAAAGTTTTCGGTCCAAAATTTACATGGAAGAATTTTTGGACCAAAATATAAAATAAGAATGCTCATCACAGTATTGGAAATAACTGTAGAGCGCGAAAAGAGCTGTGAAAGAACGAAATGGCCAAACAAGACCTTGGAAGAGCTAGTGGAAGATGACATCAAGCCTTAACATCACTCTCCACTAACTCAAGACTACAAATGGCAGCCCTTCCCCACTCAAATGGTCGGCAACTAGATGGGAAAAAGAAAAGAAATTGGTTTAGTTTTGGAAACTAAATGACCAACTAAAGTCCAACCAAGCAAAGGACAACAACACCATGCCTATGACTCACCTTTCCACTAGCCTAAGATAACTTGTGAAGCTCTCTTTCCCCTCCCCTTTGGTCGGCAGCAGCTAAGGACAGCAAGGAAAAGAAAAAAAAATGGGAACAAGAGTAGACATAAAGCCCAAAATCAAGGAAAAAGTTGAACCACTTTTGCCCATCAAAGGTCCCCCATCCTCTAGTCACTTCTTGCTTAAAAAATGAACTAAAACCCATGCCTTTTTCCTCTTCATTTCCGGCTGCACAAACCCCTTCAGCCCCCCTTGGATTTGGCTGCACCATTGGACAACAAAGACAAGACATAAAGCCTTGAATTAGGGGCAAGAAACCAACCACTAGTCATTCAAGACATCCCTTCTATTTTCCCTTCTCATTTCCTTGTCAAAGACAGCCAAAACCCTTGCTTGTCTTCAGAATTTTCGGCAGCAAGAGAAAGGAAGAGAAGAGGAGAGAGAGAGAGCTAGAGAAAGCTTGAGTTTTCTTGTGAGTTTTGGGGTGTGACCGACCAAGAGAGCTAGAGAGAAAAGTGAGAAAATTTTTGTGGGATTCACCAAGAAGGTGGCCGAACAAGGAAGAGGAGAAAGAGGTAAGAAAAAACTTGGATTGTCTTCTTGTGATTTTCGGTTTCAGAAGGAGCAACAAGAGCTAACCAAAAAATCTCTTGGATTCCATTTTCTTGAGCCAAAGCCGTGAGCACCAAGCAATGAAGGATTTGAGAAAATTTTTGGGGGATTCTCCAAGAGTTGGCCGAACAAAGCAAGAGAGAAAGAGGTAAGAAAAACTTGGTTTTTCTTCTTGTGATTTTCGGTTTTGGTTAGAGCAAGAAAGAGCTAACAAAAAAATTTTGGATCCCATTTGTGTGGTGAAGCCATGGGCTAGAACAAGGAAGGAAGAGTTGGGATTTTCAAAACCCTAACTTGGGTTTGAGGTAAATCTCTTAAACCACCTTGAAATCAAGTCTTATTTAAGTGTTTTTGATGTTGATTCAAGTGGTTTGTAAGGACATAAGTCCACTTTAAATTTCTGCCCTCATTGTTGGTGTGTGTGCTTGATTAGGGTAGGATTTGGTTGGCTGATTTTTTATGCTCGTTTGCTTTAAAATTTGTGCTTGAAAATGATGGATTTTTCATGCTAGAAATTAGGTTGTATGTCCCATAAGATGAGGCCAAAAAAATCTGCCCTTGGCAGCCATGAGAGCTTGCTAGATTTAGGGTTGGTTATGATGATGCTTGTATGTGTTAATGCATGTGCTAGAGTCAAGCAACCTAGGTTTTTAAATTTTCGGATTTGGGTTGCATGAGTTGAATGAGATGGATTTATGGGTTTCAATGGGACGTTAGAAGTGCTACTTGTTGTGGTATAAGCTCCCGATGTGATCGGTCGAGATAGATTCCGTGAAATAGGACGTAAGCCGAACTAAGGAACCGAAACTGCCAATTCGGATTCGAATCTGGCCAGTTTCGGGAAAGGGTAATTTCAAGGCCCTTAGAGGCCGAATGAGGTAAAACTTAAAACACGAAAGTTGTTCAGAATAATTTTTTCTAGAGGACAAAGTGGACAGAATCTCGAAATAAGGCTCTAATGGCCTCCGTTTTACCCAAAACCCGTGGCTGAGCCCTGGGACGTCCTTTACCCAGTTTTTCAGAGTTAACCCGTTTTCAATAAAAACTGGTACTGATCTAGGCCGAACTGGATTTTTCTTAAAACACAAAAGTTTTAGAATTTTTCGAGGGCTACAACTTTTGTGAAGACAAGTTTTTCAAATTCCAAGCCGATTTTTAAATTGGGCACGTTTTGTGGGAGATGTGCAGTGAGCCCGAAATCTTGCACATGAGTTTTACAAAAATATTTTCTAGAAAAATTGTGAAGTGCTCTTAAATGGTTATTTTAGCTTCGGAAACCGTTCCAAAGGCGGTTTCCGGCCCCAACTAATTTTATAAAAGATTTGTTTCGAAAACCATGAATTTTAAGGGCTCGGGTTTGAAATTTCACATTTTTCTCCGAAGTAAAGAAAAAGAGGGTTTCAACCAAGAATTTACAAGTTAAAGAAAATAATGAGATTAAGCCAAAGTATTTTCTAATTAAAGGAGTTAGAATTTTTACAAGCAAAATGAAGGATTTTTGGAAGTTAATTACACAAGATTTTCCAAAATAAGGAAGAGGAATTTTAAAGTAAAATTGGTAAGTAAGCCGATTACGAACGGTAACCGGAAATTATATCCAAGTTACAAACCCAAGGATAACCAAGGGTTGACTAAAGGTTGACCCAAGGTTAATTAAGGTTAACCTTAAGGGTTACCCAACATAACCCTAAGGGATACCCACATGCATAATTGGGCTAAGATTTAAAGGGCTAATGGAAATAACCCAATAACAAGGATGTATGAGCAAAGTCCAATAAGAGAACAAGACTCTAACCAAAAAGGTTACCCAATGTAACCTCATAAGGATTTATCAAAGTTAAAAAAAGAATGGATATTAAAGTGGCCAAGATGAATATCATGTATAAGGTACATTCAACCAAAAGTAGATGTGAGTGTTGGTAGGTCACCAACACCTTACGAAAGGATCCTGATTCTATATTTTTGGTATATCAGGAAAGTGAATTACCGTTGCCGACAAATTTAAGGAACGCAATTTTAAGGATACAGCACTAGAGGTAAGTACAAACCTCACCTGCAGTATGAAAGCTAGTAAATTATGTTCAAGTATGTGGTTTTCAAATATGCTGCAATATGTTGTGTGCTATATCTATGAAATGCCATGCTTTATAGAAAGTGCTATTTTTGCAAAATGCCATGCCTTATAAAAAGTGCTATTTTCGCAAAATGCTATGTTTATAAAAAGTGCTATTTTTGCAAAAGATTATAAAAGTGCTATAATTGCAAAATGTCATGTTTATAAAAAAATGTCATGTTTGCAAATGCCATGAATGAAAATAATGCCATGCCATGTTATTAATGAGATAAAAAGTATGTTATCATATAGTGACATCATAAGGTATGTTCACTAAGAATAAATAACATGGTAAGAAATCACAGGTAAAGTGTCGTACCGACCTCCCATAAGGTGGAGGATTTTTCATGTTAAAGTAAAGGATTCACCCTCTCGTTGATGCGGGAAGGTGTAATCACCCAATGTTCCCAGAGCAGTTAGGGACCGTGCAACCCCTAACTGTATCTGGAGGCGCGCTAAATAAATTATGGTACGTACACTATGGGGCCCATAAGAAAGATAAGTAAGTTAAAAGAAATGCATAAATGGAACATAAATGGTTCACGCATATGCATATGATGATGAATGTTTTCAAGATGTTTTAATATTTTGTGAGATTATGTTTGTGCTTACTGGGCGAAAGCTCATTCAGTTATATTTCATACTGTAGGTAAGAAACCTGCAGCGTAATGGTGGGCATTGTGAGGATGATGTGGTGGCGGACGAAGGTGGTGTGGATACCACTACGTATTAATTCCGCAATCTTTTAATAAGTAAAGAAGTTTTGTATATATAAGTATATACATGATGAAGACAAATTATGCTTTATGGTATTTTAGAACTAAAGACCTTAAGTAACGTTTACTTAAGTAGTAATGATATATATTACTAAGGACAAATGTTTTTATAAGTATGTTTCAAAAAATATATATATATATCCCTAATTTTCAAGTAAAGTAAGTAAGTAAGTAAGTAAGGCGTGACGGCCCTACGTAGTAAGGGGGCATCACATGAACGAATATTGCTAGTGGCTGCAGAGCCCAATGGCTGTGTGAAAGGGAGTACACATTGCAGTGACGTGAAAACGTGCCGTAAATTTGGAGGGAAAAAAATTCAAAATTTTTCCAGTTAAAAAAAGACAACACATCTAATAGTTTCGTCATAGGAGTATTGCTCATTCCTATAGTACCCAATTGTCGCGAGAAAATGTACAAGCATGGCTGACGTTAAAAATGGTCCTAATTTTGACTGGGAAAAAATTCAAAATTTTTACATGAGAAAACTGAAAATCCTAGTTGTTAGGATGCATGGGTATATGGGATAAAGCAATTTTCCCTTGTGTTTAAAAAATTTCAATCGTTTTATTATTTTTCAATGGCCTAGATCTAAAAGATGCACCAAATTAATTGTAGAACACTTGCACCTAATCATACTTTTGAAGGAAAAAAAAAAAAGGGAAGAATATCTTGTTGGAAAAATCGGATCCGGTATTGGAGTTATGGCGCAGCGGAAGTTTTAAAAATTTTATGCCGTTTCCAGAATAGAAGCTCATGATGCATATAACAATAAATTAATTCATGATCAAGCGTACCTTATTTCTTAGATTCTGGAATTGCTAGAGCGTTGGACCAACGTGTCTTCTCTACTATTCTCGAGTTCCACGTCTCAGAGTGTGTGTGGGCACACGTTCTATGAATCCAAGCGACCGGTAATACTTTCCGAAGTCTAGATCCCTCCTTCTCAATTCCGATGATCCTCGTTGAGAATTTGATCCAACTTCGTTCTTCAAAACTACAAAACAAGAACCGGTTAACCTCTTATGAAAAATTATCACTCGGTTTAACCTTCCTCGTAGTTTTGATTCAATGGAATTTTCTTTCTTTTTCTCTCTCACAAGAAAGCCGAATTTTTTGATGTAAAAGAAACCTAAAATATTTTTTTATTCTCACTAAAAAACATTTTCCTCTTTAAAAAATATTAAAAATTGGTTTTTCAAGAACTCCTAGCCTTTATATAGTATTCCAATCATTTTCAAAATTTATCTCCTACTTGAAAAATAATTAATAATTATTTTTCTGGATAAATCTTGAACCAAAAGATCATACAACTTTATGGCTAGATTCATTGAACATAAAAACAATTTTCAAGAGGAAATCCCCTTTAAAAATTCGGCCACAAAGTGAGAGAAATCTTGATTGGTGGTTTAAATTTTAAATCAAGAATCTAGACTAGTCAAAAGATCCTAGTACTATCTAGATTCAAACTTCTTTTAAACCTTTTCGAATTTAAATAGGATTCACATATTTGAATAAATATTTTCCATAAACATTATCCATATTAATTAATTTAAATCAATGAAATATTTCAAATTTTCTTTCCTCACAAAAACCATGCACCTCTTTAATTAGGAAAGAAAAATCATGAAATAATCTCCATTATTTAAACCAATTAATAATTTAATGTTAGGAATATATTTAAATAATTTTGAAACAAAATTTTCTTCCCTCCATACAATTAAAAAACGTGCACCATTTTAATTAGGAGAGAAAAATTTTGTTTTCCAAAATTCAAACACAATCTTATTTTCAAAATTCAAATTAACCAATCACATGTTGACAAATCATTTGTCTACAAATTTCACATGTCCAATCCTTTCTGGATTGCATGTTAGAGAGTACCATGTCTTAATAGACATTTCTAAATTCCATTTATAATTTACCGATCTCATTAGGAACAAATCCCGAGACGCTTCGTGGAACTATATGAGCTAATAGAGGGACCCGATGGAAATATGTAAAGAGGCTCCTATAATTGTGAAAAATTAATCCCAGATTAATTATCCATCAATTATCAACTTCAAAACTATTCCACTAAAAGTTTGAAGCTGAACTCCTGTTTACATACCGTATTACGAAAGCTCTCTCACGTAGTGCTTCTTCCATGATTTATTCATCGCTTGCTTAATCCCCATATGTTATCCATGATTGAATTAAGGACTTTTTCCGTTTTACCTTTTCAATCATTTTAACTTAAAGTTCATTATTCTCCATTGAAAGAACCACCAATTGTAAAACCATACAATTGGTAAACCATCAGAGAACACAAAGTAAACCGATGGCCAAGATCTTGTTATACTATCTTTCAATCCCCGAATAATGCCTTTAAGTAGATAACATTTACTATCGTTAAGATAGCTATGGATTCCGTATCTATGAATCTTGATTTCTCCATCCATAAGTCATGCACCCAAAACACAAGTATGTTGACCATGAATTAACAGTGTCTCACCTTTAGTGCATCAAAGTACATAAGTCATGGATGCGAACTCAAGTAATCATTTCAGGATTAAGATTAATGCAGGATGATAATCAAAGCATCATTGATTCTTATAAACGGAATTATTAAACCGAATCAAATAACACTTTAGGTCCAGTCCAATGTCATACCTCAATACTGGTATACATTAAAGTTTCTACTCGGAACCTATCCGATGGTCAAGACAAACCATCCCTCCAAGGAAGTAGACAACCTTTACAATCTTATCATGAATAAGATCCCCAAATCTTATTCCGTTGATTGCGGACTATTTATTTAGACTGTTATCAAATTACCACGTCTTCTATGCATACCCCGTATACATATGGTAATTCGATATATTACCAACAGCCTAGGAGTATTTTATGTTTGCTCAAAATAATTATACAATCAACAAATGAAAGTAAATAGGACACAACTTATTAAACATGAATAATTTCCTCTTATTAATATCAAAATGTCATATTTACAGAAAATCCCTAATATTGATTTTCTATCCTTAGGGCACCTATAGATCCCAACAATCTCCCACTTGCCCTAAGCGAGTAAATGTGACATATTACGCATCCCCATGCCTTCAACGTGTTCATCGAATCTTCTGGCCACCAAAGACTTTGTGAACGGGTCAGCAAGATTGTCCTCCGATGCGATTTTGCAAACCGTCACATTTCCACTTTCAACAAAGCCTCTGATAATGTGATATTTTCTGTCAATATGCTTACTCCTCTTATGATGCCTAGGATCCTTGGTATTAGCTACTGCTGCACTGTTGTCACAGTAGAGCACCATAGCTTTATCCATACCAGGAACGACCTCAAGGTCACGAAGGAACCTGCGGAGCTAAACCGCTTCCTTTGATGCCTCACTGGCTACCTCATACTCGGCTTCCATGGTCGAGTCAGCAATACAAGATTGCTTAACACTCCTCCACACAACGGCACCACCTCCAAGGGTGAAGACAGATCCTGAAGTTGATTTCCTTGAATCCTGATCTGATTGAAAATCATAATCTGTATATCTTATAGGAACAAACTAGCATATAATCCCTCGTTCTCCGTGGATACTTGAGTAAATGCTTGACCGCAGTCCAATGGTTCGGTCCCGGATTCGACTAATATCGACTTACCATTCCAACCGCAAAACAAATGTCAGGCCTAGTGCATAACATAGCGTACATAAGACTACCTACCGCTGATGCATAAGGTACATTTTTCATATGCTCCCTTTCTTCCGATGTCTTGGGACAGTCATCTCTAGAAAGCTTGATTCCAATCCTGAAAGGTTGAGCACCTTTCTTGGAATCCTTCATAGAAAACCTCTCAAGTACTTTATCAATGTATAAAGCTTGGGAGAGTGCTATCGTTTTGTTCTTTCTATCTCTAAAGAGTTGAATACCAAGAACATAACTAGCTTCTCCTAAGTCCTTCATGTCAAACTGTTTGGCTAACCAAACTTTGACAGATGATAGTATTGCCACATCGTTTCCAATAAGCAATATATCATCCACATAAAGTACAAGGAACACCACTTTCTCGTTTTTGATACATTTATAAACACATGGTTCGTCAATGTTTTGTTCGAATCCATAAGTTTTGATCGCTTGATCAAACCTAATATTCCAAGAACGAGATGCTTGCTTTAATCCATAAATGGATTTAAGCAACTTGCATACTTTGTCTTCTTGACCTTTTGCCTTGAACCCGTCTGGTTGTATCATATAGATATCTTCCTCAAGAGAGCCATTCAAGAAAGCTGTCTTGACATCCATTTGCCAGATCTCATAATCGAGAGCAGCCGCAATGGATAAAAGAATGCGGATTGACTTAAGCATTGTTACAGGCGAGAAGGTTTCTTCATAGTCGATTCCTTCTTTCTGCGTATAGCCCTTCGCTACAAGTCTTGCCTTGAAAGTTTCCACTTTCCCATCCACACCTCTCTTCCTCTTGTATACCCACTTACACCCAATCGGTTTTATGCCTTGGGGTAAGTCTACAAGTTTCCAGACTCCGTTGGAATCCATAGATTCCATCTCGGCGTTCATAGCCTTTTGCCAAAGACTAGAATCAACATCCTCCATAGCTTCCTTGTATGTAGCCGGATCATCAATATGTTCTATGGATTCTGCTTCATAAACTTCACCACTGAACATGTACCTTTCAGGTTCCCTGATAATCCTCCCACTACGACAAAGCTCCTGTGGTTGTTGATTCTTTAGTGATTTTTCCTCAGGATTTTCTGTGACTTTAGGAACATCCAAACCCGAAGTCATCTCCTCAAGCACTACTTTGCTACGAGGTTTAAAGTCTTTTATGTAACTTTCCTCCAGGAATGTTGCATGTGTTGAAACAAAGAATTTATTTTGCTTTGGATTATAGAACAGACCACCTTTTGTCCCTTTTGGATAGCGAACAAACAAGCACACTTATGATCGTGACTCCAATTTCTTCGCTTCCTTATCCAAGACGTGTGCCGGACAACCCCAAATTCGAATATGATTCAAATTAGGCTTCCTACTCGTCCATAACTCATAAGGAGTTTTAGGAACCGATTTAAAGGGAACGTTATTTAGAAGATAGCATGCAGTTTGTATGGCGTGCCCCCAAAATGATAAAGGTAAAGTGGAATAACTCATCATAGACCGGACCATATCCAATAGGGTCCTATTCCTTCATGCAGTTTCTTACGGACTGCCGTGCCTCATAGTCACGAAAAAGTGCATACGTTTGCTCTTCGCAAAAATCGTGCTTTAATTTTGGTTGGAAAAAAATTCAAACTTTTGGTTGTAAGAAAGAGTACATGTTTGCACTCCACAAAAAACGTTCCCCAATTTTTGGAGGAAAAAAAATAAAAAATTTCGACAAGGAAAATTGGGAAAAGAGTTGATGTTTTGGTGAAGGAATGTTGCTCGCGGCCAGCTGTGCCTAGTTGTCGCAGCGAAAGATAAACGATTTTATGTCGCAAAGAACATGGCCCGAATTTTGCGGGATAAAATTCAAACTTTTGGAGGGACAAAAAAGCCCAAAATCATCATCGCTTCAGCACAGGAATATTTCTTGTGGGAGGCCAAGCCAAATCATGGTACAAATGGAACCTTGCTTGCCCACCGCAAAAAACGTGCGCCGATTTGGAGGCAAAAAAAGTCAAATTTTTGGCTGTAAAAACAATGGAAAGCATTGTCATTTTGGCGCAGCACAACTACTTGAGGCCTGTGGGCCTAATCATAGTAAAAAAGTGCAGACGTTTTCATGTTGTGGAAAACGTGCCCCTTATTTTTTGCGATAAAAATTGAAAATCTTGGTGTGTAAAAAGTGTAAAACCAAGTCTTTTAGGTGCAAGAGTATTTAATGGGGTGTGTGGTGCCTTATAGTTGTCATAAGGAGTACACGTTTGTACTCTACGAAAAAAGATGCCCCGATTTTGGAGGGAAAAAATTCGACATTGCAACGGGGTAAAGAGTGTAAGAAGTTGTCGTTAGCATGATGGAACATTGCTAGTAGCTGTAGAGCCCAATTGTGGTGAGAAAGGGTACACATTTCTGCGATGCTAAAACGCGCCATAAATTTGTAGGGACAAAAATTTGAAATTTTCGCGCATAAAAAGTACAAACATATGATTGTTTCGGCCAGGAATATTGCTCATTCCCATAGTACCTAATTGTCTTGAAAAAACATACACATTTGGCAGACGGTAAAAATTGGCCCAATTTTGGCTGGGTAAAAATTCAATATTTTTACGTGAGAAAACAGAAAAACCTAGTCGTTACAACGCATGGAAATTTCTTCGGGACTGCCATGCCAAATAGTCCACAAAAAGAGTACACGTTTGCACGTTGCATAAAACGTGATTTCATTTTGGAGGGGAAATAATTTAAAATTTTGGCGGAAAGAGGTGGAATTTCTAATCGTTTCGGTGCAGTAATATTTATTAGGGGCTGTTGTGCCTCATAGTTATGAAAATAAGTACACATTTGCACTCAACGGAAAAAAAATAAAAAATTTTGGGAAAGAAAAAAGGGAAAGGAATTGTCATTTTGGTGAAGGAATATGGCTCGCGTCCTGCTGGGACAAGTCGTCGTGGGAAAAGATTAACATTTTTGCATAGCAAATAACATGGCCAAAATTTTGCAGTAGAAAATTTATATTTTTGGATTGAAGAAAGGTCTAAAAACATCACCGTTTCAGCACAGGAATATTTCTTGTGGCCGACGAAGCCTATTCATCAAACAAAGGTGGACTTGTTTGCCCATCAAAAAAAATGTGCGCCGATTTTGGAGGGAAAAAAAGTCAACACTATGATAGGGTAAAGGGTGTAAGAAGTTGTCATTTGGGCGAAGGAATATTGCCAGTGGCTGCGGAGCCCAATTGCTGTGTGAAAGGGGGTACACATTTCTATGATGTGAAAAAGTGCTGTAAATTTGGAGGGAAAAAAATTCAAAATATTTGCGGTTAAAAAAAGACAACACATTTAATTGTTTCGGCATAGGAGTATTGCTCATTCCTATAGTACCTAATTGTCGCGAGAAAATGTACAAGCACGGCCGACGTTAAAAATTGCCCCAATTTTGACTGGGAAAAAATTCAAAATTTTTGCATGAGAAAACTGAAAAACCAAATCGTTAGGACGCACGAGTATTTCTTATGGACTGCCATGCCTCATAATCGTGAAAAAGAGCACACGCTTGCTCTTGGCAAAAATTGTGCTTTAATTTTGTTCGGAAAAAAATTTAAACTTTTGGTTGTGAGAAAGAGTACACGTTTGCACTCTGCAAAAAACGTTCCCCAATTTTTGAAGGAAAAAAATTTAAAAATTTACGCAAGGAAAATTTGGAAAAGAGTTGTCGTTTAGGTGAAGGAATGTTGCTCGCAGCCTGCTGTGCCTAGTCATGTGGAGAAAGATAAACAATTTTATGTCGCAAAGAACATGGCCCAAATTTTGCGGGAGAAAATTCAAACTTTTGGACGGAGAAAAAAGCCCAAAATCGTCATCGCTTCAGCACAGGAATATTTCTTGTGGCTGGCCATGCCAAATCGTGGTACAAATGAAACCTTGCTTGCCCACCGCAAAAAACGTGCGCCGATTTGGAGGCAAAAAAATTTGAATTTTTTGCTGTAAAAACGATGAAAAACGTTGTCATTTTGGCACAACACAACTACTTGAGGCCTGTGGAGCCTAATCATAGTAAAAAAGTGGAGACGTTTCGTGTTGCGGAAAACGTGCCCCTTATTTTTTATGATAAAAATTCAAACTATTGGCGTGTAAAAATTGTAAAACCAAGTCTTTTAGGTGCAAGAGTATTTAATGGGGCATGTGGTGCCTCTTAGTTGTGATAAAGAGTACACATTTGTACTCTGCGAAAAAATATGTCCCGATTTTGGAGGGAAAAAATTCGGCATTATGACGGGGTAAGGACTGTAAGGAGTTGTCGTTTAGGTGATAGAACATTACTAGTGGCTGCAGATCCCAATTGCGACGAGAAATGGTGTCATTTCTGCGACACTAAAATGCGCCATAAATTTGGGGGGATAAAAATTCAAAATTTTTGCACTTCAAAAGTCCGAAGATATAACCATTTCGGCCAGGAATATTGCTCATTCCTATAGTAAGTAATTGTCGTGAAAAAAGATACACGTTTGGCTGACCGTAAAAATTGGCCATATTTTGGTTGGGAAAAAATTCAAAATTTTTACGGGAGAAAATAGAAAAACCGAGTCGTTTTGGGGCATGGAAATTTCTTCGGGACTGCCGTGCCAAATAGTCAAAAAAAAGAGTACACATTTGCACGTTGCGCAAAACGTGCTTTCATTTTAGAGGGAAAAAAATTCAAAATTTTGGTGGAAAGAAGTGAAATTTCTAGTTGTTTCGATGCAATAATATTTATTAGGGCTTGTTGTGCGTCATAGTTATGAAAATAAGTACACGTTTGCACTGAACGAAAAAAATTAAAAAATTTTGGGAAAGAAAAATGGGGAAGGAGTTGTCATTTTGGTGAAGGAATATGGCTTGCAACCAGTTGGGACAAATCGTCGTGAGAAAGGATAAACATTTTTGCGCAGCAAAGAACATGGCCAAAATTTTACGGGAGAATATTCAAATTTTTGGATTGAAAAAAGGTCTAAAAACATCACCATTTCGGCACAGGAATATTTCTTGTGGCCGGCGAAGCTTGATTGTTGAACAAAGGGGACCTTGTTTGCCCACCGAGAAAAATGTGCGACAATTTTGGAGGGAAAAAAATTCAACACTATGACGAGGTAAAGAGTGTAAGAAGTTGTCGTTTGGGCGCAGGAATATTGCCAATGGCTACAGAGCCTAATTGCTGTGTGAAAGGGGGTACACGTTTCTATGACGTGACAACGTGCCGTAAATTTGGAGGGAAAAAATTCAAAATTTTTGCGGTTAAAAAAAGATAACACAATTAATTTTTTTCGGCGCAGGAGTATTGCTCATTCCTACAGTACGTAATTGTCGTGAGAAAATGTACAAGCTTGGCCGACGTTAAAAATTGCCCCAATTTTGACTGGGAGAAAATTCAAAATTTTTGCATGAGAAAACTGAAAAACCTAGTCGTTAGGATACACAAGTGTTTCTTACGGACTGTCGTGCCTCATAGTCGTGAAAAAGAGCACACGTTTTCTATTCGTAAAAATTTGGATTTAATTTTGTTTGGAAAAAAATTCAAACTTTTGGTTGTGAGAAAGAGTACACGTTTGCACTCCAGAAAAAACGTTCCCCAATTTTTGAAGGAAAAAAAATTAAAAATTTACGCAAGGAAAATTGGGAAAAGAGTTGTCATTTGGGTGAAGGAATGTTGCTCGCGGCCTGCTGTGCCTAGTCGTCGCGGAGAAAGATGAACGATTTTATGTCGCAAAGAACATGGCCCAAATTTTGCGAGAGAAAATTCAAACTTTTGGAGGGAGAAAAAAGCCCAAAATCGTCATCGCTTCAGCACAGGAATATTTCTTGTGGCTGGCCATGCCAAATCGTGGTACAAATGGAACCTTGCTTGCCCACAGCAAAAAACGTGCATCGATTTGGAGGCAAAAAAATTTGAATTTTTGGCTGTAAAAATGATGAAAAGTGTTGTCATTTTGGCGCAGCACAACTACTTGAGGCCTCTGGAGCCTAATCATAGTAAAAAAAGTGCAAATGTTTTCGTGTCGCGGAAAACGTACCCCTTATTTTTTGTGATAAAAATTCAAAATCTTGGTGTGTAAAATGTGTAAAACCAAGTCTTTTAGGTGCAAGAGTATTTAATGGGGTGTGTGGTGCCTCATAGTTGTGATAAAGAGTACATGTTTGTACTCTGCGAAAAAATATGCCCTGATTTTGGAGGGGAAAATTTCGA
The DNA here is from genome assembly GCA_025413485.1 of Ficus microcarpa. Lineage (NCBI taxonomy): Eukaryota > Viridiplantae > Streptophyta > Magnoliopsida > Rosales > Moraceae > Ficus > Ficus microcarpa. Next base: position 54,604,956 of record CM046377.1, on the reverse strand, counting down.
CATTATGACGGGGTAAAAAGTATAAGAAGTTGTCGTTTGGGTGATGGAACATTACTAGTGGCTGTAGAGCTCAATTACGGTGAGATAGGGTACACATGTCTGCGACGCTAAAACACACCATAAATTTGGAAGGAAAAAAATTCAAAATTTTGACAGTAAAGAAGTGAAAAGTCTTGTCATTTCGGTGCGAGAATATTTATTTGGGCTTGTGGTGCCTCATAGTTGTGAGAAAGAGTAGACCTTTGCACTCCATGATGAAATACGCCCCGATTTTGCGAGGAAAGAAATTCAACATTACGACGGGGTAAAGAGTGTAAGAAGTTGTCGTTTGGGTGGTGGAATATTGCTAGTGGCTAAAGAGCCCAATTGTTGTGAGAAAGGTTATACATTTTTGAAACGCTAAAACGCGCCATAAATTTGGAGGGATAAAAATTCAAAATTTTTGCGCTTAAAAAAGCCCGAACATATGATCGTTTCGACCAAGAATATTTCTCATTCCTATAGTACCTAATTGTCGCGAAAAAACATACATGTTTAGTAGACTATAAAAATTGGCCCAATTTTGGCTGTGAAAAAGTTCAAAATTTTTGTGTTAGAAAAACTGAAAAACCTAGTCATTTTGACGCATGAATATTTCTTCGGGGCAGCAGTGCCTGATAGTCGTTAAAAGGGGTTCACATTTGCATTTCATGAAAATCGTGCTTTAATTGTGGAGGGAAAAAAATTAAAAATTTTGGCGGCAAAGAAGTGAAAAAACCTATTCATTTCGTTGCAAAAATATTTATTGGGGCCTGTGGTACGTCGTAGTTGTGAAAAAGGGTATACGTTTGCACTGCAAGAAAAAATATGCCCCGATTTTGGAGGGAAAGGAATTCAGCATTATGATGGGATAAAGAGTGTAAGAAGTTGTCGTTTGGGCGATGTAACATTAGAAGTGGCTACAGAGCCCAATTGCTGTGTGAAAGGGTACATGTATCTGCGACGTGAAAACGCGCCCTAAATTTGGAGGGAATAAAATTCAAAATTTTTGTGCTTAAAGAAAGACTGAAGATATTATCGTTTCGGCGCAGGAATATTGCACATTCCTATAGTACCTAATTGTTGTGAAAAAACAAACACGTTTGGCAGACGTGAAAAATTGGCCCAATTTTAGCTGGGAAAAAATTCAAGATTTTTGCGATACAAAACTGAAAAACCTAGTCGTTTTGACGCAAGAATATTTCTTCATGGTTGCAGTTCCCAATAGTCGTGAAATGGTGTTCACATTTGCATTTCGCGAAAAGTGCACTTTCATTTTGGAGAGAATAAAATTCAAAATCTTGGTGGGAAAAAAGTTAAAAACCTGGTCGTTTCGGTGCAAAATATTTATTGGGGCTTGCAACGCCTCATAATTTTGAGAAGGAGTACACGTTTGCACTCAGCGAAGAATTATGCCCCGATTTTGAGGGGGAAAAAATTTTCACGTTACGATGGGGTAAAGAGTGTAAGAAGTTGTCATTTTGGCGATGGAATATTGCTTGTGGCTGTCGAGCCCAATTGCTATGAGAAAGGGTACACATTTCTATAGTACCTAATTGTCATGAAAAAACATACACGTTTGGTAGACGCGAAAAATTGGCCCAATTTTGGCTTGGAAAAAATTCAAAATTTTTGCGTGAGAAAAGTGAAAAACCTAGTCATTACGACGCATGGATATTTCTTTGGGGCTGCCGTGCCAAATAGTCGAGAAAAAGATTACACGTTTGTGCTTTAATTTAGGAGGGAAAAAAATTCAACACTATGACAGGGTAAAGTGTAACGCCCCGCCTAGCACGGACCGTTACCTTACTATACTTAGATACATACATGGACTACTTATACGAACTTACTTACTTAGTACATGAAACACAGCGGAAAAAATTTTTTTTTTTTGTTCGGTGCTATCTAGCACATAACTGAACTGAAGGAACAATTTCAAATAATATATCTAGAAGATCAAAACGCGTAGCGGCTTCCATTCCCCACATTTCACAGTGCCCAGTCATGCTCCTCCATCTTGTATCATCAAATGCTGATAGGTAGTTTACCTACAGCATAAACTTAAAACAATGAGCTTTCGCTCAGCAAGTACAACTCCTATACCGCAACACATAAACTAACTACATCATAACTTAGCTACATCATAACATGTCATCACAACACTTAACATAACCTTACATAGCATGTGCATGAACCAATTATGTTCATTTTATGCTTTCTTATTTCATCTGAGCTTACTTCCTTAACTTATTTTAACTATGGGCCCTTACTTGAGTGTACGTACCCAGCGCGCAACCATGGACTTACTTTTGCCATAGTCCGACCCGCCCTGTGACGGGGGGTACGACACCAGCAACTGCTTACCGTCTGCCTACTGATCTTCTAACCATGTCATACTTACTCTGGTCATTCTTATTAGAATTAGTGAGCATGCATCGTGATACTACTTATTCTTACTTTATAATCATCTGACATTCTTAGCTTGACATGTAATCATACATATCATAACATACTTCATACATAAGCATAGATCATGTTTTGATATGCCCCGTAGCATATCAATTAACACTTAGCATAACAGCGCATCACATAGCACATAGCACATCAACTATGTCTAGGTAAAAATACCCTAATAGCCTATGCTGTAGGCGACGTTGTACTTACCTCGTCTACGTCCGATACTAAACTGTTCCGCTTCTGGGTTCAGCTGCAGGGTACGTCCTGCTTAACCGAAGGACATAGGTAAGGACATAGGCCGAATGAGGTAATTTCAATGCCCTTAGGGTATGTTCACTAAAGATAAATAACATGGTAAGAAGTCACAAGTAAAGTGTCGTACCAACCTACACCAAGGTGGAGGATTTTTATGATGAAGTTATGGATTCGCCCTCTCATTGTTGTAAGAGGGTGTAATCACTTCTGTTTCCTAGAGCAGTTAGGGACTTGCAACCCATCTAACTGTATCTGGCGGCGCGCTATATGTTAATGGTACGTACACTATGGGGCCCATAAGAAAGATAAGAATGTTAAAAGAAGTGCATAATTGGAACATAAATGGTTCATGCATATGCATATGATGATGTATGTTTTTCATGATGTTTTAAATGTTTTGTGAGATTATGTTTGTGCTTACTGGGCGAAAGCTTATTCAGTTATATTTCATACTGTAGGTAAGAAACCCGCAGCTTAATGCTGGGCATTGTTGGAGCGGTGTGGCGGCAGACGAAGGCGGTATGGATACCACTACGCATAGTTTCCGCAAATCTTTTGATGTAAAGAAGTTTTGTATATAAGCATGTATGATAAAGAAAAATTATGCTTTATGGTATTTTGGAACTAAATACCTTAAGTAAACATTTACTTAAGTAGTAATGATGTATTACTAAAGACAAATGTTTTATAAGTAAGTTTCAAGAAAAAAAAAATATCCCTAATTTTAAGTAAGTAAGTAAGTAAGTAAGGAGTGACGGCCCTACGTAGTAAGGGGGCGTCACAGAGTTGGTATCAGAGCGGTATCCTGCCAGCCTACTTCGTCTCGCTCCGCATCGTTCTGCAATAGCCCAAGTAAGTTAATTTATTTTCTTACGCTTAGAATTAGATTTTCGTATTCAACGCATATCGATGGTTCGCAATGGAAAGGTTGGTTGTGAGAATGACGTTGGGTTGTGCCCTAGCTCGGTGGTGGTAAACAAGTAATGTATGCCCATGATGAGGAAATTATGTATTTTCCTAAAAACTATGATTATGAAAAGAAAATTATGGTTCTGTATAAAAGATATGATTTTATGAAAGTTTTAAAATAAGAAGCTTATTTTGTTGCTTCTATACAGAACCATGCCACCAAGACGTCGAGCGGCAGGCCCAAAACGTCGATCTTGCAGCTCAACTGAACGAGCTGAGAGAGATGATGCTCGCCCAACAACGAGAAATAGGTGGGCTTAGGGCTCAAATAGCCCAACAGAACCAAGGACCACCTGAGGTCAGGGTACCACCGGCACCTGAAGAGCAACCAGCGGTACCGGAATTCCCGAGGAGGAACCAGTAATTCCGGAACACCCTGAGGCCCAAGAAGCACCAATGGCGCCGGTAGCTGCTCCGCCAGCCCTCAGTTCGAACCCCGGCAGAGCTGTACCATGAATTTCGGCGCATGAAGGCGCCAGAATTCGAGGATCGACGGACCCTATCGAGGTGGACAACTGGCTCATCGATCTTCAAGTTTCCCTGAACTTCTTAGGGCTCGACGATAGAGAGAGAGTCCTTTGCGCGTCATTCATGCTGAAGAAGGACGCCCGTTTATGGTGGGAGACAGTTCAGATTAGACGGGATGTCGCCCAGATGACATGGGACGACTTTGTGGAAGAGTTCCGTGAGAAGTACTTCAACACGGAAGTAATGGAAACCCAACAGGACGAATTCACCAATTTCCGTCAGGGAAATTTGTCAGTGGCTGAAGCTGTAAGAAGGTTTGAACAGCTCGCCCGTCTTTGCCCTCAACTCATCAGTTCTGAGAAGGACAAAGTGAGAAGATGATGAAAATGTTCCGGCCAGACTTACCGTGCTTATCAGCAGTGGCCCTCAACCACCGCTCACTGTTGCCGAGTGCGTCAGTCGAGCAGTTCGAGCCGAATATTGGGTCGGCCAGAACAAACGCAACGGGCCCAGTTCTTTAAGGAAAGGAATGAGAAAGGGCCCTAGCCAGGCAAAGTCAGACCAAGCCCGGCCAACCATCACAGCAGAAAGGTCAAGGAGGACCTTCTGGCCAACGCGCGGCAACAAGCCGTATGGCAACCCCCAGCAGAAAAGAAAGTGGAATGCTGGAGGCAAGGGAGCCAACAGAATCCTCCCCAGAAGAAGAATGCCCCTGACAACAGTGGAACTCCCCCTTGCCAGAAATGTGGGAAAAAGCACCCGGGAGACTGCCGTGCCGGGACAAACCGCTGTTACCTGTGTGGCAAGGAAGGCCACTTTGCTAAGAATTGCAATGCCAATGTCCACACCAGCAGAATTACCAGCGGGTCAGGGAAGTCAGTTACATGCCGCCAGATGAAGCTCGAAGGACCTGCAGTTCCTCAAGGCCGAGCTGAAGCTCCAGAACCGCAAGGACGCATCTATGCCTACAAAGGAGGATGCTCAAGCTGGACCGTCCACGGTGGTGACAGGTCAGCTTCCTATTGCCCAACAAGATGCTTATGTGTTGATTGATTCTGGAGCTACGCATTCATTCACATCACCTAGGTTTGCTAAGAAACTAGGTAGAGATAATGAGAAAATTGGAAGAACCTTTCGTACTGCATTACCCTCCGGGGAAATCTTGTTGTCTGATTATTGGATACGCCATGTTCCAATAATCATATGCGGTAGAGAGATGTACGTCAACCTAATCGTCATCGATTTATACGACTACGACGTTATCCTGGGTATGGACTTCCTAGGAAATACAACGCGGTTATCGACTGCCAGCGTCGTGCCGTTACGTTCAAGCCAGTTGGGGATAAGGAATTCATCTTTCGAGGATCGACCCCGAAGCAGCCGAAGATGTTTATTTCGGCGTTAAAGGCTAAAAGTTATTGGCGGAAGGATGTACGGGATTTCTAGCCAACATGGTAGATAAGACGCTAGAGACCGAAAGTAAGCCGGAAGATGTACTGATAGTCAAGGATTTGTGGACGTTTTTCCTGAAGATCTGCCAGGATTGCCACCAGAACGAGAAATCTCTTTTGAGATTGAGTTACTTCCAGGATCGGCACCGTATCCAAGGCACCGTATAGGATGGCGCCTGCTGAACTCAAAGAATTACAAGTCCAGTTGAAGGAGCTCCTAGATAAAGGATTCATCAGAAAGCTATTCACCATGGGGAGCCCCGGTGTTGTTTGTTAAGAAGAAGGACGGCACTCTAAGAATGTGCATCGACTATCGGGAGTTGAACAAGATCACCATCAAGAACAAGTATCCGTTGCCCAGGATCGACGATCTGTTCGACCAACTGAAAGGAGCCTCAGTCTTTTCGAAGATTGATCTACGATCGGGATATCACCAGCTCCGAATCAAGGAAGGAGATGTTCCGAAGACGGCGTTTCGCACCCGATATGGACACTACGAGTTCCTTGTGATGCCGTTCGGACTGACAAATGCACCAGCTGCCTTCATGGATCTGATGAATCGAGTATTTAAGGACTACTTGGATAAGTTCGTCATTGTTTTTATCGACGACATTCTGATCTATTCAAGGTTGAAAGAGGAGCACGAAGAGCATCTAAGGATTGCACTACGGATTTTGAAGCAAAATCAGCTTTACGCCAAGTTCTCCAAGTGCGAGTTTTGGTTGGAAAGGTCCATTTCCTTGGACATGTAGTCTCAAAGAAGGCATATCCGTAGATCCGGCAAGATTGAGGCGGTAAGTAAGTGGCCAGCCCCCAAAAATGTCACCGAAGTGCGCAGTTTCCTCGGATTAGCGGGCTATTACCGACGTTTGTCGAAGGATTTGCTAAGATCGCGGCGCCACTTACCGCACTCACAAGAAAAGGAAGGCATACGAATGGACAATAAGTGTGAAGAGCACTTCCAAGAGCTCAAAAGCAAGTTGACGAGCGCTCCAATCCTCACAATCCGGTCGTGGAGGAAGAAAACTTCGTAATTTATAGCGATGCTTCCAAGATAGGATTGGGAGCCGTGCTTATGCAGAACGGAAAAGTGATCGCTATGCTTCGCGACAGCTCAAGGAACACGAGAAGAACTATCCGACGCACGATTTGGAGCTTGCGGCGGTAGTTTTTGCCTTAAAGATTTGGAGGCACTACCTCTACGCACAAAATGCGAAGTGTACACGGACCATCAGAGTTTGAAGTACATCTTCACACAAAAGAGCTAACATGAGGCAAAGAAGATGGCTCGAATTGGTTAAGGACTACGACATAGATATCCGATACCATCCGGGAAGGCTAACAAGGTAGCCGATGCCCTAAGTCGGAAGTCGTCTTCCTCGATGATGTCAATCGGTCATTGACCGAGCCTCTTCAAAAGGAGCTATGGAAGCAGAATCGAGCTCATTACGGGAAGATTAGCTGCTCTAACCTTCCAGCCTACCATTTTGGATGGCATGAAGAACGTCAAGAAGCCGATGCCTCGCTGCTTAGGACGAAAAACGAGGTTTTAGAAGGAAAGGAGTCGACTTCCACATATCCGATGAGGCATACTCTATCAAAAGAATAGATTATGTATTCCTAATGAGGAAAAATTGAAGGAAAAGATCATGAAGAAGCTCACGAGACTCCGTATTCTGTCCATCCCGGAGCCACAAAGATGTACAAGGACTTAAAGAGAGCTTTTGGTGGCCCAAGATGAAGAACGACGTTGCTACTTTTGTCAGTAAGTGCCTTACCTGTCAAAAAGTAAAGGCGGAACACCAACGTCCAGGAGGAGAATTGCAGAAAATTTCCATCCCAGAATGGAAATGGGACCAAGTGACGATGGATTTCGTGGTTGGTCTGCCTCGAACTCCTAGCGGCAACGACGCATTTGGGTGGTCGTTGACCGATTGACAAAGTCGGCGCACTTTATAGCCATCAAGCTCAGCTTCTCTGTGGAACAATTGGCAGAATTGTACGTGGCTCAGATCGTTCGCTATCATGGAATTCCGAAGACGATAATCTCGGATCGCGACGGTCGCTTCACTTCGAAATTTTGGAAGAGCGTACATGAAGCAATGGGTACCAAGCTTTCGTTTAGTACAGCTTTTCACCCACAAACAGATGGACAATCAGAAAGGACCATTCAACCTTAGAAGACATGTTGCGAGCTTGCGTGATGGATTTCAAGGGAACTTGGGATAAGAAGCTTCCTTTGATTGAATTCTCGTACAACAACAGTTTTCACGCTTCAATTGGAATGGCTCCTTATGAAGCTTTATATGGAAGAAGATGCAGATCTCCAGTCCACTGGTACGAGACAAGAGAAAAAGAGCTTGTATCTACGGACTTCATTCGAAAGACCACGGAAAACGTGAAGCTCATACGACAAAGGATGGAGACTGCATTTAGCCGGCAAAAGAGTTACGCCGACAAACGCCGAAGACCTCTCGAATTTCAAGTAGGAGACTTGGTTTTCCTCAAAGTCGCTCCATTTAAGGGAGTTATGCGATTCGGAAAGAAGGGAAATTGAGCCCAAGGTATATAGGCCGTTCGAATAATCGAAAGGTGGGAACGTAGCCTACAAGTTGGCTACCCAAGAATTAGCATATGTGCACAATGTGTTTCATGTATCAATGCTAAAGAAGTATGTTCCGGATCCCTCACACGTAATCGAGCATGAACCGATCGAGGTTCGAGAAGATCTGACTTATGAGGAGAAGCCAGTCCAGATTTTGGCACGAGAAGAAAAAGTGTTAAGAATAAGGTTATCCCTCTAGTCAAGGTACTATGGAGAAACCGCCACATCGAAGAAGCGACGTGGGAACGAGAAGAAGATATGAAGAGAGACTACCCCGATTTGTTCTAATTTTCGAGGACGAAAATCTTTTAAGGAGGGTAGGTTGTAAGACCCGAAATTTTGTAGACTTGTAATCTCCTTGTTCATAAGGAATTAGAGTCTAATTTATGTATTTATGATGTGTTATATGAAAAATTATGAATAATAATGAGAAATTCATAATTTTATTTAAACGATGTTCGAGTCCTCATTTAATGATTTTGAGACTCAATTAATGTTTTACGAGCCAAGAATGAAGTTTTAAAGGAAAAATAATGATAAATGACGAAATTTTATGAAAGTCAACTTTGACTGAAAAAGTCAAAGGGTTCACTAAAAAGTCAAAGGGTTCACCAAAAAGTCAAAGTTTGACCGTGACGGGTCACAACGTCGACTTTACAAGTATGATGAAGGAATATGAAAAGAATCTCTGAAAATGGAGTTTTACAAGCCGTAAAATCCACCCTAGAAAAAATCAAGCACACCGAAAAAGAATTAAGGGCAAAAAGGTCTCCGTAAAATTGGTAAACAAGCCGATTACGAACGGTAACCGGATATTATATCCGAGTTACAAACCCAAGGATAACCAAGGGTTGACAAAAGGTTGACCCAAGTTTAATTAGGGTTAACCTTAAGGGTTACCCAATATAACCCTAAGGGATACCCACATGTATAATTGGGCTAAGATTTAAAGGGTCAATGGAAATAACCCAATAACAAGGATGTATGAGCAAAGCCCAATAAGAGAACAAGACTCTAACTAAAAAGGTTACCCAATGTAACCTCATAAGGACTTATCCAAGTTCAATAAAGAATGGGGATAAAATGGCCAAAATGGATAACATGAATAGGGGGACATACAACCAAAAGTAAATGTAAGTGTTGGTAGGTCGCCAACACCTTACGAAAGGATCCTGATCCTATATTTTTGGTATATCAGGAAAGTGAATTGCGGTTACCGACGATTTAAGGAACGCGATTCTAAGGATACGGCGCTAGAGGTAAGTACAAACCTCACCTGCAGTATGAAAACTAGTAAATTATGTTAAAGTATGTGGTTTTCAAATATGCTGCAATATGTTGTGTGCTATATCTATGCAATGCCATGTTTTATGAAAAGTGTTATTTTTGCGAAATGCCATGTTTATAAAAGGTACTATTTTTGTAAAATGCCATGTTTATAAAAAGTGCTATTTTTGCAAGAGATTATAAAGGTGCTATATTTGCAAAATGTCATATTTATGAAAATGTCATGTTTGTAAATGCCATGAATGAAAAGAATGCCATGCCATGTTATTAATGAGATAAAAAGTATGTTATCATATAGTGACGTCATAGGGTATGTTCACTAAAGATAAATAACATGGTAAGAAGTCACAAATAAAGTATCGTACCAACCTACACCAAGGTGGAGGATTTTTATGATGAAGTTATGGATTCGCCCTATCGTTGTTGTAAGAGGGTGTAATCACTTCTGTTTCCTGGAGCAGTTAGGGACTTGCAACCCCATCTAACTGTAATCTGGCGGCGCGCTATATGTTAAGGGTACGTACACTATGGGGCCCATAAGAAAGATAAGAATGTTAAAAGAAGTGCATAATTGGAACATAAATGGTTCACGCATATGCATATGATGATGTATGTTTTTCATGATGTTTTAAATGTTTTGTGAGATTATCTTTGTGCTTACTGGGCGAAAACTCATTCAGTTATATTTCATACTGTAGGTAAGAAACCCGCAGCTTAATGCTGGGCATTGTTGGAGCAGTGTGGCGGTAGACGAAGGCGGTATGGATATCACTACGCATAGTCTCCGCAAATCTTTTGATGTAAAGAAGTTTTTGTATATAAGCATGTATGATAAAGACAAATTATGCTTTATAGTATTTTGGAACTAAATACCTTAAGTAAACGTTTACTTAAGTAGTAATGATGTATTACTAAAGACAAATGTTTTATAAGTAAGTTTCAAAAAAATAAAATCCCTAATTTTTAAGTAAGTAAGTAAGTAAGGAGTGACGGCCCTACGTAGTAAGGGGGCGTCACAGAGATAATGAGAAAATTGGAAGGACTTTTCGAACTGCATTACCCTCCAGGGAAATTTTGCTGTCTGATTACTGGATACGCCATGTTCCAATAATCATATGCGGTAGAGAAATGTACGTCAACCTAATCGTCATCGATTTGTATGACTACGACGTAATCCTGGGTATGGACTTCCTGGGAAAGTACAACGCGGTTATAGACTGCTAACTCCGCGCGGTTACGTTCAAGCCAGTTGGAGATAAAGAATTTATCTTTCGAGGATCGACCCCGAAACAGCCAAAGATGTTTATTTCGGGGTTAAAGGCTAGAAAGTTATTGGCAGAAGGATGTATGAGATTTCTAGCCAACATGGTAGATAAGGCGCAAGAAACCGAAGGTAAGCCGGAAGACGTACTGATAGTCAAGGAGTTTGTGGACGTTTTTCCTGAAGATCTGCCAGGATTGCCACCAAAACGAGAAATCTCTTTCGAATTTGAGTTACTTCCAGGATCGGCGCCCGTGTCCAAGGCACCGTATAGGATGGCGCCTGCTGAACTCAAAGAATTACAAGTCTAGTTGAAAGAGCTCCTGGATGAAGGATTCATCAGATAGAGCTATTCACCATGGGGAGCCCTGGTGTTGTTTGTTAAGAAGAAGGACGGCACTCTTAGAATGTGCATCGACTATCGGGAGTTGAACAAGATCACCATCAAGAACAAGTATCCTTTGCCCAGGATCGACGATCTGTTCGACCAACTGAAAGGAGCCTCCATCTTTTCAAAGATTGATCTACGATCGGGATATCACCAGCTCCGAATCAAGGGAGGAGATGTTCCGAAGACGGCGTTTCGCACTCGATATGGACACTACGAGTTCTTTGTGATGCCGTTCGGACTGACAAATGCACCAGCCGCCTTCATGGATCTGATGAATCGCCGTATTCAAGGACTACCTAGACAAGTTTGTCATTGTCTTTATAGACGACATTTTGATATATTCAAGGTCAAAAGAGGAGCACGAGGAGCATCTAAGGATTGCACTACGGATTTTGAAGCAAAATCAGCTTTACGCCAAGTTCTCCAAGTGCGAGTTTTGGTTGGAGAAGGTCCATTTCCTTGGACATGTAGTCCCAAAAGAAGGCATATCCGTAGATCCGGCCAAGATTGAGGCGGTAAGCAAGTGGCCAGCCCCCAAGAATGTCACCGAAGTGCGTAGTTTTCTCGAATTAGCGGGCTATTACCGACGATTCGTCGAAGGATTTGCTAAGATCGCGGCGCCACTTACCGCACTCACAAGAAAAGGGAAGGCGTACGAATGGACAAATAAGTGTGAAGAACACTTCCAAGAGCTCAAAAGCAAGTTGACGAGCGCTCCAATCCTCACAATTCCGGTCATGGAGGAAGAAAACTTCGTGATTTACAGCGATGTTTCCAAGATAGGATTGGGAGCCGTGCTTATGCAGAACGGAAAAGTGATCGCTTATGCTTCGCGACAGCTCAAGGAACACGAGAAGAACTATCCGACGCATGATTTGGAGTTTGCGGCGGTAGTTTTTGCCTTAAAGATTTGGAGGCACTACCTCTACGGTACGAAATGTGAAGTGTATACGGATCATCAGAGCTTGAAGTACATCTTCACACAAAAGGAGCTGAACATGAGGCAAAGAAGATGGCTCGAATTGGTGAAGGACTACGACATAGATATCCGATACCATCCGGGAAAGGCTAACAAGGTGGCCGTTGCCCTTAGTCGGAAGTCATCTTCCTCGATGATGTTAATCAGGATATTGACTGAGCCTCTTCAAAAGGAGCTAATGGAAGCCAGAATCGAGCTTATTACGGGAGGATTAGCTGCTTTAACCTTCCAACCCACTATTTTAGATGGGATGAAGGAACGTCAAGAAGCCGATACCTCGCTGCTTAGGACGAAAAACGAGGTTTTAGAAGGAAATGAGTCAGACTTCCACATATCCGATGAGGGCATACTCTATCAAAAGAATAGATTATGTATTCCTAACGAGGAAGAATTGAAGGAAAAGATCATGAAAGAAGCTCACGAGACTCCGTACTCTGTCCATCCCGGAGCCACAAAAATGTATAAGGACTTAAAGGAGAGCTTTTGGTGGCCCAAAATGAAGAACGACGTTGCTACTTTTGTCAGTAAGTGCCTTACTTGTCAAAAAGTAAAGGCGGAACACCAACGTCCAGGAGGAGAACTGTAGAAAATTTCCATCCCAGAATGGAAATGGGACCAGGTGACGATGGATTTCGTGGTGGGTTTACCCCGAACTCCCAGCGGCAACGACGCTATTTGGGTGGTTATTGACCGATTGACAAAGTCGGCACACTTTATAGCCATCAAGCTCAGCTTCTCAGTAGAACAATTGGCAGAATTGTATGTGGCCCAGATCGTTCGCTATCATGGAATTCCAAAAACTTTCATCTCGGATCGCGACGGTCGCTTTACTTCGAAATTTTGGAAAAGCGTACATGAAACAATGGGTACCAAGCTTTCGTTTAGTACAGCTTTTCACCCACAAACAGATGGACAATCAGAAAGGACCATTCAGACCTTGGAAGATATGTTGCGAGCTTGCGTGATGGATTTCAAGGGAACTTGGGATAAGAAGCTTCCTTTGATTGAATTCTCGTACAACAACAGTTTTCACGCTTCAATTGGAATGGCCCCTTATGAAGCTTTATACGGAAGAAAATGCAGATCTCCAGTCCACTGGTACGAGACAAGAGAAAAAGAACTTGTATCTACGGACTTCATTCGAAGGACCACGGAAAATGTGAAGCTCATACGACAAAGGATGGAGACTACGTTTAGCCGACAAAAGAGTTACGCTGACAAACGCCGAAGGCCTCTCGAATTTCTAGTAGGAGACTTGGTTTTCCTCAAAGTCGCTCCATTTAAGGGAGTTATGAGATTCGGAAAGAAAGGGAAATTGAGCCCAAGGTATATAGGGCCGTTCGAGATACCCGAGAGAATTGGGAACGTAGCCTACAAGTTGGCTTTACCCCAAGAGTTAGCATATGTGCACAATGTGTTTCATGTGTCGATGCTGAAAAAGTACATTCCGGATCCGTCACACGTATTGGATCACGAACCGATCGAGATTCGCGAAGATCTGACTTATAAGAAGAAGCCAGTCCAAATTTTGGCACGAGAAGAAAAAGTGCTAAGAAACAAGATCATACCATTGGTAAAGGTATTATGGAGGAATCGCCATATTGAAGAAGCGACATGGGAACGAGAAGAAGACATGAAGAGAGACTACCCCGATTTGTTCTAAATTTTCGAGGACGAAAATCTTTTAAGGAGGGTAGGTTGTAAGACCCGAAATTTTGTAGACTTGTAATCTCTTTGTTCATAAGGAATTAGAGTCTAATTTATGTGTTTATGATGTGTTATATGAAAATTATGAATAATAATGAGAAATTCATAATTTTATTTAAACAATGTTCGGGTCCTCATTTGATGATTATGAGACTCAATTAATGATTTATGAGCCAAGAATGAGGTTTCTAAAGGAAAAAGAATGAAAAAGGATGAAATTTTACGAAAGTTAACTTTGACCGAAAAAGTCAAAGGGTTGACCAAAAAGTCAAAGGGTTGACCAAAAAGTCAAAGTTTGACCGGGACGGGTCACAACATTGACTTCGCAAGTATGATGAAGGAATATGGAAATAATCTCCGAAAATGAAGTTTTATAAGCCATAAATCCACCCTAGAAAAATCAAGCACACCGAAATCGAATTAAGGGCAAAAAGGTCTCCGAAAAATTGGAGAAAGAGAGTTTCGGTCCAAAATTTACATAGAAGAATTTTTGGACCAAAATATAAAATAAGAATGCTCATGACAGTATTGGAAATAACTGTAGAGCGCGAAAGAAGCTGTGAAAGAACGAAATGGCCAAACAAGACCTTGGTAGAGCTAGTGGAAGATGACCTCACCTCAATGACATCACCTTCCACTAACTCAAAGTTGCATCATGTGGATTTTACCATGCATGATGGCTGGCCACACATGGGAGACAAAAGGAAAAGAAAAAAAAAAGGGAAAGCCTTAAATTAAGGAGAAAAAGTGCACTAACTTTTGTCCATCAAAGGTCCCCTATCCTCTAGTCACTTCTTGCTTAAAATAATGAACTAAAACCCATGCCTTTTTCCTCTTCAAATCCGGCAGCCATCAAGCCCCCCCCCCCCACTCCATCATGGTCGGCAACTAGACAAGAAAAAGGAAAGAGATTGGTTTGGTTTTGGTAACTAAATGACCAACTAAAGCCAACCAAGCAAAGGGCAACAACACCATGCCTATGACTCACCTTTCCACTAGCCAAAGCTAGCCATGTGGGGCTGCTTTCCTCTCTATCCAATCCGGCAGCACAAGGGGACAAGAAGGAATGGCATAAAGCCAATTTTTAAGGATCAAAAAGTGAGCAAACATGTGGAGATTTTTCTAGAAATTTCTAGAGCCAATCATGGGCTGCCACTTGTCTCCTTTGGCCCCATATTTTCAGCAGCTCAACCCCATCTCCCCTCCCTTGGATTCGGCTGCAGCCCTCCTCAATCCCTCCATCACATTCGGCACCCAAGGGAGAAGCAAGAGAGACAAGACATAAAGCCCAAAATCAAGGAAAAAGATTGAACCACTCTTGTCCATCAACAAGTCCTCTCATTCCTTGTGCCTTTTGTGGGAAAAATTGAGCCAAAAGCTCTCATTTCCTTGGGTTTTGGTAACTAAATGACCAACTAAAGTCCAACCAAGCAAAGGGCAACAACACCATGCCTATGACTCACCTTTCCACTAGCCAAAGCTAGCCATGTGGGGCTGCTTTCCTCTCTATCCAATCCGGCAGCACAAGGCGACAAGAAGGAATGGCATAAAGCCAATTTTTAAGGATAAAAAAGTGAGCAAACATGTGGAGATTTTTCTAGAAATTTCTAGAGCCAATCATGGGCTGCCACTTGTCTCCTTTGGCCCCATATTTTCAGCAGCTCAACCCCATCTCCCCTCCCTTGGATTCGGCTGCAGACCTCCTCAATCCCTCCATCACATTCGGCACCCAAGGGAGAAGCAAGAGAGACAAGACATAAAGCCCAAAATCAAGGAAAAAGATTGAACCACTCTTGTCCATCAACAAGTCCTCTCATTCCTTGTGCCTTTTGTGGGAAAAATTGAGCCAAAAGCTTTCATTTCCTTGGGTGATACTCGGCAGCAAAGAAGGAGAAAAAGGGAGAGTGAGATTCAAGAAATTTTGGGTTTTCCATCTCAAGGGTTTCGATTCTAAGAGAGAAAGAGCTAAGAAAAAGTGAGAAAATTTTTGGTGAGTTCTCCAAGAGTTGGCCGACCAAGAGCAAGAGAGAAAGAGGTAAGTGGATCTTGAAAAATTCTTGAGTTTTCTTCCTTGACAGTGCTCAGTTTAGAGGTGAGAAAAAGCTAACAAAAAAATCTCTTGGATCTCATTTTCTTGAACCAAATCCGTGAGCCAAGCAAGGAAGGACTTGAGAAAATTTTTTTGGTGAGCTTTTGGGAATGAAACCGAGCAAGAGGAGGAGGAGAAAAGGTAAGAAAAACTTGGTTTTTCTTCTTGTGATTTTCGGTTTTGGTTAGAGCAAGAAAGAGCTAATAAAAAATTTTTGGATCCCATTTGTGTGGTGAAGCCGTGGGCTAGAGCAAGGACGGAAGAGTTGGGATTTTCAAAACCCTAACTTGGGTTTGAGGTAAATCTCTTAAACCACCTTGAAATCAAGTCTTATTTAAGTGTTTTTGATGTTGATTCAAGTGGTTTGTAAGGACATAAGTCCATTTTAAATTTCTGCCCTCATTGTTGGTGTGTGTGCTTGATTAGGGTAGGATTTGGTTGGCTGATTTTTGATGCTTGTTTGCTTTAAAATTTGTGCTTGAAAATGATGGATTTTTCATGCTAGAAATTAGGTTGTATGTCCCATAAGATGAGGCCAAAAATCTGCCCTTGGCAGCCATGAGAGCATGCTAGATTAGGGATGGATTTTGTGATGCTTGTATGTGTTGATGCATGTGCTAGAGCCAAGCAACTTAGGTTTTTAAATTTCGGATTTGGGTTGCATGAGTTGAATGAGATGGATTTATGGGTTTCAATGGGACGTTAGAAGCGCTGCTTGTTGTGGTATAAGCTCCCGATGTGATCGGTCGAGATAGATTCTGTGAAATAGGACGTAAACCGAACTAAGGAACCGAAACTGCCAATTCGGATTCGAATCTGGCCAGTTTTGGGAAAGGGTAATTTCAAGGCCCTTAGAGGCCGAATGAGGTAAAACTCAAAACATGAAAGTTGTTCGGAACAGCTTTTTCTAAAAGATAACGTGGACACAATCTCGAAATAAGGCTCCAACGGCCTCTGTTTTACCCAAAACCCGTGGCTGAGCCCTGGGACGTCCTTTACCCAGTTTTTCAGAGTTAACCCGTTTTCAAATAAAAACTGGTACTGATCTAGGCCGAACTGGATTTGTCTTAAAACACGAAAGTTTTAGCATTTTTCGAGCGCTACAACTTTTGTGAAGACAAATTTTTCAAATTCCAAGCCGATTTGTAAACTGGGCCTGATTTTTGGAAGGTGTGCAGGGAGTCCGAAATCTTGCACATGAGATTCACGAAAATATTTTCTAGAAAAATTGTGAAGTGCTCTTAAATGGTTATTTTAGCATCGGAAACCGTTCCAAAGGCAGTTTCCGGCCCCAAATGATTTTATAAAAGATTTGTTTCGAAAACCGTGAATTTTAAGGGCTCGGGTTTGAAATTTCACATTTTTCTCCGAAGTAAAGAAAAAGAGGGTTTCAACCAAGAATTTACAAGTTAAAGAAAATAATGAGATTAAGCCAAAGTATTTTCTAATTAAAGGAGTTAGAATTTTTCAAGCAAAATGAAGGATTTTTGGAAGTTAATTACACAAGATTTTCCAAAAATAAGGAAGAGGAATTTTAAAGTAAAAATTGGTAAGCAAGCCGATTACGAATGGTAACCGGATATTATATCCGAGTTACAAACCCAAGGATAACCAAGGGTTGACAAAAGGTTGACCCAAGGTTAATTAAGGTTAACCTTAAGGGTTACCCAACATAACCCTAAGGGATACCCACATGCATAATTGGGCTAAGATTTAAAGGGTTAATGGAAATAACCCAATAACAAGGATGTATGAGCAAAGCCCAATAATAGAGCAAGGCTCTAACCAAAAAGGTTACCCAATGTAACGTCATAAGGATTTATCAAAGTTCAATAAAGAACGGGGATTAAAGTGGCCAAGATGAATATCATGTATAAGGGACATACAACCAAAAGTAGATGTGAGTGTTGGTAGGTCACCAACACCTTACGAAGGGATCCTGATCCTATATTTTTGGTATATCAGGAAAGTAAATTGCCGTTGCCGACAATTTAAGGAACGCAATTTTAAGGATACGGCACTAGAGGTAAGTACAAACCTCACCTGCAGTATGGAAGCTAGTAAATTATGTTCAAGTATGTGGTTTTCAAATATGCTGCAATATGTTGTGTGCTATATCTATGAAATGCCATGCTTTATAAAAAGTGTTATTTTTGCAAAATGTTATGTTTATAAAAAGTGCTATTTTCGCAAAATGTTATGTTTGTAAAAAGGTGCTATATTTGCAAAATGTCATGTTTATAAAAATGTCATGTTTGAAAATGCTATGAAAGAAAAGAATGCCATGCCATGTTATTAATGAGATAAAAAGTATGTTATCATATAGTGACATCATAAGGTATGTTCACTAAGGATAAATAACATGGTAAGAAATCACAAGTAAAGTGTCGTACCAACCTCCCATAAGGTGGAGGATTTTTCATGTTAAAGTAAAGGATTCACCCTCTCGTTGATGCGGGAGGGTGTAATCACCCAATGTTCCCAGAGCAGCTAGGGACCGTGCAACCCCTAACTGTATCTGGAGGCGCGCTAAATAAATGATGGTACGTACACTGTGGGGCCCATAAGAAAGATAAGTAAGTTAAAAGAAATGCATAAATGGTTCACGCATATGCATATGATGATGAATGTTTTCAAGATGTTTTAATGTTTTGTAAGATTATGTTTGTGCTTACTGGGCGAAAGCTCATTAATTATATTTCATACTGTAGGTAAGAAACCTGCATCGTAAATGGTGGGCATTGTGAGGATGATGTGGTGGCGGACGAAGGTGGTGTGGATACCACTACGTATTATTTCCACAATCTTGTGATAAGTAAAGAAGTTTTGTATATATAAGTATATGCATGATGAAGACAAATTATGTTTTATGGTATTTTGGAACTAAAGACCTTAAGTAACGTTTACTTAAGTAGTAATGCTATATTGCTAAAGATAAATGTTTTTATAAGTATGTTTCAAAATATATATATATATATTCCTAATTTTTAAGTAAGGTTAAGTAAGTAAGTAAGGCGTGACGGCCCTACGTAGAAAGGGGGCGTCACATGGCTACACACCACAAAATTGGACCCAAAATCTGAAATTTTTTCTTCTCCTTTTCCACCAAACCCGTGGGCTGCACACAAGGAGAAATTTGACTACAAAACTTGGTTTCTAGCTTGCTTACTCACACCCGAACTTCCCCTAACTCTTTCCCTCAAAAATCTGATTTTTTTTTTTCCACTTGGTTCCACTGCTCACAGCCCCCACGGCAGCAGCTAGAATGGCTGGAAAAATTTTTCTAGCTCTCCCTTATGGTTCCTAGAGCAAACCGAACACACCCTAGGATGTGGCTCAAGAAAATTTTTGGTTTCTCTCTTGTTTCTCTCCTATCTCCCTCTCGGTTTTGGGCTGCTGAAAAATGGGCAGAATTTAGTTGGAAATTCTGATTTAAGTGAATAAATGTGACCCCTATTTATAGACAAAAGTTGAACTTTCAAAAATTACATTTTTGACCCCAAACTTTAAAAATTCATGGTTTTTGGTGATGAGGTGGCCGGCCATGCCTTGTAGAACAAGGAAATGACATCATTGCTTACATCATGGCTTACATCATCGCTTACATCACCAAATTTTAAAATTTACACTTTTGCCCCAAAAACGAAAATCTTGGCATTTAAGCCCCCTAGGTGGCCGAAACTTTTCTTGGTGAGCAAGCAAGGATTTTTCTAGAATAAGACACTTGTCTTGCATAGATTTGTTCTCAAAATATTTATGAGGTCATAATTCAAAATGGTGATGATGTCATAAATCAAAAAGCCTTGTTTGGCTACTTTTTGTAAAAACAGTATAATTTAAACTAAACACAGATAAATCTAATACTGTGTTGTACTAATACACAGTATTAATATTTTATACTGTAGTAAAAATTTCATCTGTGTAAAAATCGGTCTGGAAAAATTTTTCTTTATTTTCTCAAACCCTTTTGCACTGTGCCTTAACTTAGTGTGCTTGATTTTTCTATGGTGGTTTTTGATCTTATCTATGCTATCTTACCCATAAAAATGGGTTTTCGCAGTATTTCTTCCATACTGCATGTCACAAAACTATACTGTCATCACGTTAACTATTCTGGTCAAACTTTGACTTTCCCGGGTCAAAGTTGACTTTTTCGGTCAAACCTTTGACCTACGTAGAATCATGCAAATTTCATCCATTTTCATCCGAAAAGGCTATTTTCTATTCTAAACAATCATCTTTGAGTCTTATAAAGTTATAAGAACTTATCACACATAATAAAGTTATATATCGAACTTTTTTATAAAATGCCCTTATGGCATACATTCAAGCAATTTCAAGAAGAAAGAATAACATAGAAAAAGTCAGGTATTACAATCTACCCCCCTTAAAAATTTTCGTCCTCGAAAATTAGAACAAACTGGTGTAGTTCTTTCTAGTTGGCCAGCTTTTTGGGGTGAAATGCCGTACTGAACTCCAATTTCGACCCCATGGAAGTGCGAACACTTGTCCAAGCTTGAAGAGGAAAGCGTCCATTGTGATCCGAGATGATCGATTTTGGTACTCCGTGTAGTCTAACGTCCTGAACTACGTAGGTTCCTACCAACTTTTCTACCGAAAAGGTGGCTCTACTCGCGGTAACGTGGGCCGATTTGGTCAATCAATCAGCAACGACCCAAATCGTGTCGTTCCCACTTGTAATCCTAGGTAGTCCTACTACGAAATCTATCGCAATCTCCCATTTCCATTCTGGAGACTCTGTTTCATGCAAATCTCTTCCGAGATGTAGGTGTTCAGCCTTGACTTTCTGACAAGTTAGGCTTTTCGACACGTATTCTGCTACTTCATCCTCATGTTGGGCCACCAATAGGTCTCTTGGAGATCCTTGTACATCTTGGAAGCTCCAGTATGTACCGAACATGGCGTCTTATGGGCCGCTGACATCATCTGATCCTCCAAAATTTCCGTGTCAAGAACGTAAATCCCCTCCTTGACGTAGACTACGCCATCGGATGGAGTCCTAGACGCCTTGCTTTTTTGCGTGCTCTAACCATCAATGCTGCCTTATGTGGAGTTCCGCAACTATCCGTAACAGTTAATCCATTTCTTTATCGTAATAGCTAACGTCCCATAACGCTTTTAGCAATCAAACATAGCATTGCACTAACTTAATAAATCATTTCTAAGATCACATCGAAATCCTAAGCTTGATTTCGATGAGATTTACAAACAATTCTCTGCCATAGATAATTATGGAAGTAATTTGCATTCAAAAACTTGATTACACAGTCTCCCAAAAGGCAAAGAAATCTTTAAAAACTGTTTTAGCTGTCTCTACTACTTACTAATTTCTGGGCGCACTCCATAAATACAAGCAAGTGAGCGGCACCAGAATTATACAAGACAATAATATCGTACATCGCGATAGAAGTCTATTTCGTCGCCGCCTGCGAAGTTCCCGCCTCGGCATCTCCCTTAGTGTAGGCATAAATCTTGGCCTGAGGTTTAGGAGCCTCTGATCTCCCTTGCATACTTGTGAGTCCCTCCTGCCTTGCCTGAACTGCGTGCAGCTGGTGACTATTGTTGTTCTGGTCTGAATATGGAGGATTCTGATTCTGGTTGTTCAGGGAACAGTTCCTTGCATAGTGCCCCTCCTCGCCACACCGATAGCAAGCGTTTGACCCCTTCTTGCACACTCCCGGATGTTTTCTCCTACAACTTTCGTATACCGGGTAGTTAGTGTTTGTATCTTCTTTCCCTTGTTTATTCTTCTTCTGAGGAAAATCCCTTTGCTGACCTTGGCCAGAGGAATTTCCTTTTCTCTTGTTTCTCCCAAATTGTTTGGAATCCTGCGAGGGGTTGTTCGCCTGGCCTTTCTGGTGCGACTCTAATCCTTGTCGAGGCTGAGTTTGCTTTGCTCCAGCCTTCTCCCGCTCTGTGAGTCTCATGGAATCCAAGATAACTTGGATGTTGATAAGCCAGTTGTCAGCTGCAACCGGGTCTGTGGGTCCCTCGAACTCGGGCGCCTTCATTCGTCTAAAGCATTCATATAGTAAGTTCTCTCGTACTACCGGCGGGTTAACTTGTACTCTGGCTGGTGCCATCGGAATTTCAGCATTCCAAGGGACTTCTGGCTGGGCCTCCGGTTGAGCTTCCGGTTGAACATTGGGTATAACATTGGGTACAACATTTGGTTCCTGAGGCACCGCTGGGGGAACTTAGGGTGCTTGCTGGGGAGCCTGGTCCATCCTCGTTAATTGTTCTCGAAGCCTAGTCATCTCTTGTTGCTGTTCCAGCAACTGTCGTTGTAGGTTAGCTACTACGGTTGCTAAATCCGGCTGAGGCGGATTTGCGAGTACGTTTTGGCGCGTGCGAACCATCTTTTATCTTCCTATGTAAGAAAAGATATTATCATTCTGTTAATATCTTCTCTTTCATTCATGACTTATCACATCTCTCATACTTAAACTGTCTTTTTGTATACTCACAAAAAGCACATCCTATTTACGATGTCATATCACTTACATCGCATCATGCATACAAAATCAACGTTGTGATGGAAGTATCTACCACTTTGGCATCACAAATTCGTATCGTCCTATCGTCGAAAGGTTAATCTAACGAAATTCGGTCCTAAATCTAACCTATGGGATCGATCGAGACTACGGAAGAAGCGTTGAAGTCTGCATCCTATCCTTCGTGGTTGAATACAATTCTGTCCTGGTCGTTCTTAGCATCTACGTTAACTCCTGCCTCCTTTGATGGTATCTCAATCCGTGTTAACTTCTGTCTCCCGTGGCGGTATTTCCAGTCGTGAGATGCCGAAATCAGGTTCTTTGAAAGCGTCGGGACCGTCTAGTGTCGTAGCTTCCTTATTCTGGCATTGTTGACAACACTCGTCAATCGTTATCCTACTTCCTACTACCATTCCAGCTATAACTGCTAGAATGAATCGCCTGTGAGAAGACACTCCTGCATCCCGATCTTCGTCAACCCGATCCGGATTCCTTAGCGCCGCGTCGATCGTACCATGATCGTAAAGTAACTAATTACGCATATTCATAAAACTATAAACTTACTTACAATGATGGCGGCGATGGCAGGCAGATTGTGAAAATGTATCGCAGGGAACCACTCTGATACCAACTCTGTAACGCCCGCCTAGCACGGACCGTTACCTTACTATACTTACATACATACATGGACTACTTATACGAACTTACTTACTTAGTACATGAAACACAGCGGAAATTTTTTTTTTTTTTTTGGTTCGGTGCTATCTAGCACATAACTGAACTGAAGGAATAATTTCAAATAATATATCTAGAAGATCAAAACGCGTAGCGGCTTCCATTCCCCACATTTCACAGTGCCCGGCCATGTTCCTCCATCTTGTATCATCAAA
Source organism: Ficus microcarpa (assembly GCA_025413485.1). Classification (NCBI taxonomy): domain Eukaryota; kingdom Viridiplantae; phylum Streptophyta; class Magnoliopsida; order Rosales; family Moraceae; genus Ficus; species Ficus microcarpa. The sequence continues at coordinate 54,581,614 of CM046377.1, read as the reverse complement.
TTCTGACAGGTAGTTTACCTACAGCATAAACTTAAAACAATGAGCTTTCGCTCAGCAAGTACAACTCCTATACCGCAACACATAAACTAACTACATCATAACTTAGCTACATCATAACATGTCATCACAACACTTAACATAACCTTACATAGCATGTGCATGAACCAATTATGTTCATTTTATGCTTTCTTATTTCATCTGAGCTTTCTTCCTTAACTTATTTTAACTATGGGCCCTTACTTGAGTGTACGTACCTAGCGCGCAACCATGGACTTACTCTTACCATAGTCCGACCCGCCCTGTGACGGGGGGTACGACACCGGCAACTGCTTGCCGTCTGCCTACTGATCTTCTAACCATGTCATACTTACTCTGGTCATTCTTATTAGAATTAGTGAGCATGCATCGTGATGCTACTTATTCTTACTTTATAATCATCTAACATTCTTAGCTTGACATGTAATCATACATATCATAACATACTTCATACATAAGCATAGATCATGTTTTGATATGCCCCGTAGCATATCAATTAACACTTAGCATAACAGCGCATCACATAGCACATAGCACATCAACTATGTCTAGGTAAAAATACCCTAATAGCCTATGCTGTAGGCGGCGTTGTACTTACCTCGTCTACGTCCGATACTAAACTGCTCCGCTTCTGGGTTCACCTACAGGGTACGTCCTGCTTAACCGAAGGACATAGGTAAGGTCTCTAATCTCGACGATAATATGTTGGTTGTCAACCAACATTCATGCAATGCTTTGGTTATATGTCCCCCTGACTAAAACTCATATTATATGTGGTTACCTTGAGTAACCTTGTCACTTTGGGTTATACCTCATAACCCCACAAAACGTATCTCGTAACTTAGTAGGTTTCGTTGGATAACCTTTTCTACTACACCCTTATCCCATAACCTGATGGGTTACACTAACCCAAGGGATAATCTGTCTTAGTCACACTAGGTTAACCCTGGTTAACCTCTAAGGTTACTAAAGTTAAGCCTCTTCGGGTCAACCTCGGGCTTTGGGTGTGACGCCCCCTTACTACGTAGGGCCGTCACGCATTACTTACTTACTTAACTTTACTTGAAAATTAGGAATATTTTTTATTTTTTATTTTGAAACATACATATAAAAGCATTTGCCATTAGTAATATATCATTACCACTTGAGTAAAAGTTTACTTAAGGTGTTTAGTTCCAAAATACCATGATACATAACTTGTCTTCATCATGTATATACTTATATATACAAAACTTCTTTACTCATCAAAATATTTGCGGAAACTATGCGTAGTGGTATCCATACCGCCTTCGTCCGCCGCCACACCGCTCCAACAATGCCCAGCATTAAGCTGCGGGTTTCTTACCTACAGTATGAAATATAACTTGATGAGCTTTCGCCCAGTAAGCACAAACATAATCTCACAAAACATTTAAAACATCTTGAAAACATTCATCATCATATGCATATGCGTGAACCATTTATGTTCCATTTATGCATTTCTTTTAACTTTCTTATCTTTCTTATGGGCCACATAGTGTACGTATCATCATTTATTTAGCGCGCCTCCAGGTTACGGATAGAGGTTGCAAGGTCCCTAACTGCCCCGGGAACATTGGGTGATTACACCCTCCCGCATCAACGAGAGGGTGAATCCTTTACTTTAACATGAAAAATCCTGCACCTTGTGGGAGGTCGGTATGACACTTTACTTGTGATTTCTTACCATGTTATTTATCCTTAGTGAACATACCTTATGATATCACTATATGATAACATACTTTTTATCTCATTCATAACATAGCATGGCATTTTTTTCATTCATGGCATTTGCAAACATGACATTTTTATAAATATGACATTTTGCAAATATAGCACTTTTATAATCTTTTGCAAAAATAACACTTTTTATAGACATAGCATTTTACAAAAATAGCACCTTTTTATAAACATAGCATTTTGCAAAAATAGCATTTTTTAATAAACATGGCATTTCATAGATATAGCACACAACATATTGCAGAATATTTGAAAACCACATACTTGAACATAATTTATTAGTTTTCATACTGCAGGTGAGGTTTGTACTTACCTCTAGTGTCGTATCCTTAGAATCGCGTTCCTTAAATTCGTCGGCAACGGCAATTCACTTTCCTGATATACCAAAAATATAGGATCAGGATCCCTTCGTAAGGTGTTGGTGACCTACAAATACTCACATTTACTTTTGGTTGTATGTCCCCTATACATGATATCCATCTTGGCCACTTTAATCCCCATTCTCTAACGAACTTCGATTAATCCTTATGAGGTTACATTGGGTAACCTTTTTGGTTAGAGCCTTGTTCTAATATTGGGCTTTGCTCATACATCCTTGTTATTGGGTTATTTCCATTAACTCTTTAAATCTTAGCCCAAATATACATGTGGGTATCCCTTAGGGTTATATTGGGTAACCCTTAAGGTTAACCTTGTTTAACCTTGGGTCAACCTTTTGTCAACCCTTGGTTATCCTTGGGTTTGTAACTCGGATAAAATATCCGGTTACCGTTCGTAATCGGCTTGTTTACCAATTTTACTATAAAATTACTCTTCCTTATTTTTTGGAAAATCTTGTGTAATAAGCTTCCAAAAATCCTTCATCTTACTTGTAAAATTTTAACTCCTTTAATTAGAAAATACCTTGGTTAAATATCATTATTTTCTTTAACTTGTAAATTCTTGGTTGAAACCCTCTTTTTCTTTACTTTGTGGAAAAATGTGAATTTCAACCCGAGCCCTTAAAATTCATGGTTTTCAAAACAAATCTTTAATAAAATCATTTGGGGTCGGAAACTTCCTTTGGAATGGCTCCCGAAGCTAAAATAACCATTTAAGAACACTTCATAATTTTTCTAGAAAATATTTTCGTGAAACTCATGTGCAAGATTTCAGGCTCCCTGCACACCTTCCATAAATCACACCCAGTTTAAAAATCGGCTTGGAATTTGAAAAACTTGTCTTCACGAAAGTTGTAGCTATCGAAAAATGCTAAAACTTTTGTGTTTTGTACAAAATCCAGTTCGGCCTAGATCAGTACCAGTTTTTATTTGAAAACGGGTTAACTCTGACAAACTGGGTAAAGGACGTCCCAGGGTTCAGCCACGGGTTTCGGGTAAAACGGAGGCCGTTGGAGCCTTATTTCGAGATTCTGTCCACATTGTCCTCTAGGAAAAGTTGTTCCGAACAACTTTTGTGTTTTGAGTTTTACCTCATTCGGCCTCTAAGGGTCTTGAAATTACCCTTTCCCGAAACTGGCCAGATTCGAATCCGAATTGGCAGTTTCGGTTCCTCCTTTCGGTTTACGTCCTATTCGCGGAATCTATCTCGACCGATCACATCGGGAGCTTAGACAACATCAAGCAGCGCTTCTAACACCCTATTGAAACCCATAAATCCATCTCATTCAACTCATGCAACCCAAATCCGAAAATTTAAAAACCTAGGTTGCTTAGCTCTAGCACATACATTAACACATACAAGCATCACAAAATCCATCCCTAATCTAGCATGCTCTCATGGCTGCCAAGGGCAGATTTTTGGCCTCATCTTATGAGACATACAACCTAATTTCTAGCATGAAAAATCCATCATTTTCAAGCACAATTTTTAAAGCAAACAAGCATCAAAAATCAGCCAACCAACCATAATCTTATCAAGCACACACACACCAACAATAAGGGCAAAAAATTAAGGTGGACTTATGTCCTTACAAACCACTTGAATCAACCTCAAAAACACTTAAATAAGACTTGATTTCAAGGTGGTTTAAGAGATTTACCTCAACCCAAGTTAGGGTTTTGAAAATCCCAACTTTCTCTTCCTTGCTCTTGCCCTTTAGTCACACGGTTTCTTCCAAGAAAAATGGCATCCAAAATTTTTTTGTTAGCTCTTTCTTGCTCTAACCAAAACCGAAAATCACAAGGAGAAAACCAAGTTTTTCTTACATCTTTCTCTCTTGCTTTGTTCGGCCACTTGCTTGGAGAATCACCAAAAATTTTCTCAAGCTCTCCTTGCTTGGTTGCTCACGGTTTTTGGTACAAAAAGTGCACCAAAAATTTTTCTTCTTGGTTTCTTGCTAGACCACTCAAATCCGAACCTCTTGACCCAAAAATTCTCCAAGTTTCACTCACCCCTTGTTCCTCTTTCTCTTGCTCGGCCAACACCCCAAAATCCACAAGAAGTTTTCCAATCTCTCTCTAGCACTCTCCCTTGCACAAATCCGAACTCTCTAAGATGAAAAACCCAAAAACTTTTTGAATCTCTCTCTCTCTCTCTCTCCCTCTTGCTGCCAAGTATCACAAGGAACAAATGAGAGCTTTTGGCTCACTTTGACAAGGAAAAGAGAAGGGAAAAGATGAGATGTCTTGAATGACTAGAGTGGTTGCTTTCTTGTCCCTAATTCAAGGCTTTAGTCTTGTCTTTCTTTTCTTTCCTTGCAGTCGAATCCAAGGGAGCTTAAGGGGGGGTTGTGTTGCCGAAAGTGAAGGGTGAGAAGGGGAGACAAGGCAGCCGGATTTGTGGAGGAAAATGGGAATAGGTTAGCTTATTTTAATGGCTTGTTGACCAACCCTTTTTCCTTAAAAAAAAAAACCTTTTTCCCGTGCTCCTTTTTTTTTTCTTGGTACAGCCGAACATGATGGGGAAGAGGGGGCTGCAGCCGGATTTTTTGTGGGGAATGGACAAGGATTTTTGTTCATTATTTTAAGCAAGAAGTGGCTAGACTTTGATGGACAAAAGTGGTTCAACTTTTTCCTTGATTTAGGGCTTTATGTCTAGTCTTGTTCCCATTTTTTTTTCATTTCTTTTACTGTCCATTGCTACTGCCGAATGTGAGGGGGATTGGGCTGCCACTAGCTTGCTTGGATGAGTGGGAAATGATGTCAAGAAGCATGGCAAGGTGTCCTTGTTTGGTTAGATGTGAGAGACCACTTAGTTACTCTAACCAAACCAATTTCCTTTCTTTTCTCTTCTAGTTGGCTGAACATTATGGGGGGTAGAGGGCTGCCATGTGAAATCTTGAGTTAGTGGAGGGTGATGTCAAGAGTTGATGTCATCTTCCACTAGCTCTTCCAAGGCCTTGTTTGGCCATCTCGTTCTTTCACAGCTCCTCTCGCGTTCTACAGTTATTTCCAATACTGTGATGAGCATTCTTATTTTATATTTTGGTCCAAAAATTCTTCCATGTAAATTTAGATCGAAAACTTTTTTTCTCCAATTTTTCGGAGACCTTTTTGCCCTTAATTCTTTTTCGGTGTGCTTGATTCCTCTAGGGTGGATTTACGGCTCATAAAACTTCATTTTCGGAGTTTCTTTCCATATTTCTTCATCATACTTGTGAAGTCAACGTTGTCACCCGTCCCGGTCAAACTTTGACTTTTTGGTCAACCCTTTGACTTTTGGTCAACCCTTTGACTTTTTGGTCAAACCTTTGACTTTTTCGGTCAAAGTTGACTTTCGTAAAATTTCATCCTTTTTCGTTCTTTTTCCTTTAAAAACCTCATTCTTGGCTCGTAAATCATTAATTGAGTCTCATAATCATCAAATTAGGACCCGAACATTGTTTAAATAAAATTATGAATTTCTCATTATTATTCATAATTTTTCATATAACACATCATAAATACATAAATTAGACTCTAATTTCTTATGAACAATGAGATTACAAGTCTTCAAAATTTCGGGTCTTACAATCTACCCTCCTTAAAAGATTTTCGTCCTCGAAAATTAGAACAAATCGGGGTAGTCTCTCTTCATGTCTTCTTCTCGTTCCCATGTCGCTTCTTCGATGTGGCGGTTTCTCCATAGTACCTTGACTAGAGGTATAACCTTATTCCTTAGCACTTTTTCTTCTCGTGCCAAAATTTGGACCGGCTTCTCCTCATAAGTCAGATATTCGCGAATCTCGATCGGTTCGTGATCCAATACGTGCGACGGATTCGGAATGTACTTTTTCAGCATTGACACATGAAACACATTGTGCACATATGCTAACTCTTGGGGTAAAGCCAACTTGTAGGCTACGTTCCCAACTCTTTCGAGTATCTCGAACGGCCCTATATACCTTGGGCTCAATTTCCCCTTCTCTCCGAACCGCATAACTCCCTTAAATGGAGCGACTTTGAGGAAAACCAAGTCTCATACTTCAAATTTGAGAGGCCTTCGGCGCTTGTCGGCGTAACTCTTTTGCCGGCTAAATGCAGTCTCCATCCTTTGTCTTATGAGCTTCACGTTTTCCGTGGTCCTTCGAATGAAGTCCGTAGATACAAGCTCTTTTTCTCTTGTCTCATACCAATGGACTGGGGATCTGCATCTTCTTCTGTATAAAGCTTCATAAGGAGCCATTCCAATTGAAGCATGAAAACTGTTGTTGTACGAGAATTCAATCAAAGGAAGCTTCTTATCCCAAGTTCCCTTAAAATCCATCACGCAAGCTCGCGACATATCTTCCAAGGTCTGAATGGTCCTTTCTGATTGTCCGTCCATTTGTGGGTGAAAAGCTATACTAAACGAAAGCTTGGTACCCATTGCTTCATGTACGCTCTTCCAAAATTTCGAAGTGAAGCGACCGTCGCGATCCGAGATTATCGTCTTCGGAATTCCATGATAGCGAACGATCTGAGCCACGTACAATTCTGCCAATTGTTCCACAGAGAAGCTGAGCATGATGGCTATAAAATGCGCTGACTTTGTCAATCGGTCAACGACTACCCAAATAGCGTCGTTGCCGCTAGGAGTTCGAGGCAGACCAACCACGAAATCCATCGTCACCTGGTCCCATTTCCATTCTGGGATGGAAATTTTCTTCAATTCTCCTCCTGGACGTTGGTGTTCTGCCTTTACTTTTTGACAAGTAAGGCACTTACTGACAAAAGTAGCAACGTCGTTCTTCATTTTGGGCCACCAAAAGCTCTCTTTTAAGTCCTTATACATTTTTGTGGCTCCGGGATGGACAGAGTATGGAGTCTCGTGAGCTTCTTTCATGATCTTTTCCTTCAATTCTTCCTCGTTAGGAATACATAATCTATTCTTCTGATAGAGAATGCCTTCATCAGAGACGTTGAAATCCGACTCCTTCCCTTCTAAAACTTCGTTTTTCGTCCTAAGCAGCGAGGCATCTGCTTCTTGACGCTCCTTCATGCCATCCAAAATAGTAGGTTGGAAGGTTAGAGCAGCTAATCTTCCTGTAATAAGCTCGATTCTGGCCTCCATTAGCTCCTTTTGAAGAGGCTCAGTCAATGACCGGATTGACATTATCGAGGAAGATGACTTCCGACTAAGGGCATCGGCCACCTTGTTAGCCTTTCCCGGATGGTATCGGATATCTATGTCGTAGTCCTTCACCAATTCGAGCCATCTCCTTTGCCTCATGTTCAGCTCTTTCTGGGTGAAGATGTACTTCAAACTCTGATGGTCCGTGTACACTTCGCATTTTGTGCCATAGAGGTAGTGCCTCCAAATCTTTAAGGCAAAAACTACCGCTGCAAGCTCCAAATCATACGTCGGATAGTTCTTTTCGTGTTCCTTGAGCTGTCGCGAAGCATAAGCAATCACTTTTCCGTTCTGCATAAGCACGGCTCCCAATCCTATCTTGGCAGCATCGCTGTAAATTACGAAGTTTTCTTCCTCCACGACCGGAATTGTGAGGATTTGAGCGCTCGTCAACTTGCTTTTGAGCTCTTGGAAGTGCTCTTCACACTTATTTGTCCATTCGTAGGCCTTCCCTTTTCTTGTGAGTGCGGTAAGTGGCGCAGCGATCTTAGCAAATCCTTCGACGAATCGTCGGTAATAGCCCGCTAATCCGAGGAAGCTGCGCACTTCGGTGACATTTTTGGGAGCTGGCCACTTACTTACCGCCTCAATCTTAGCCGGGTCTACGGATATGCCTTCTTTTGAGACTACATGTCCAAGGAAATGGACTTTTTCCAACCAAAACTCGCACTTGGAGAACTTGGCGTAAAGCTGATTTTGCTTCAAAATCCGTAGTGCAATCCTTAGATGCTCCTCATGCTCATTTTTCGACCTTGAATAAATCAGAATGTCGTCTATAAAGACAATGACAAACTTGTCTAGGTAGTACTTGAATACGCGATTCATTAGATCCATGAAGGCTGCTGGTGCATTTGTCAGTCCGAACGGCATCACAAGGAACTCGTAGTGTCCATACCGAGTGCGAAACGCCGTCTTTGGAACATCCCCTTCCTTGATTCGGAGCTGGTGATATCCCGATCGTAGATCAATCTTCGAAAAGACTGAGGCTCCCTTCAGTTGGTCGAACAGATCGTCAATCCTGGGCAACGGATACTTGTTCTTGATGGTGATCTTGTTCAACTCCCGATAATCGATGCACATTCTTAGAGTGCCGTCCTTCTTCTTAACAAACAACGCCGGGGCTCCCCATAGTGAATAGCTCTGTCTGATGAATCCTTTATCCAGGAGCTCCTTCAACTGGACTTGTAATTCTTTGAGTTCAGCAAGCGCCATCCTATACGGTGCCTTGGACACAGGCGCTGATCCTGGAAGCAACTCAATTTCGAACGAGATTTCTCGTTCTGGTGGCAATCCTGGCAGATCTTCAGGAAAGACGTCCACAAACTCCTTGACTACCAGCACATCTTCCGGCTTACTTTCGGTCTCTTGCGTCTTATCTACCATGTTGGCTAGAAATCCCGTACATCCTTCTGCCAACAATTTTCTAGCCTTTAGCGCCGAAATAAACATCTTCGGCTGCTTCGGGGTCGATCCTCGAAAGATGAATTCCTTATCTCCAACTGGCTTGAACATGACCGCACGACGCTGGCAGTCGATAACTGCATTGTACTTTCCCAGGAAGTCCATACCCAGGATAACGTCGTAGTCATACAAATCGATGATGATCAAGTTGACGTACATCTCTCTACCGCATATGATTATTGGGACGTGGCGTATCCAATAATCAGACAACAAGATTTCCCCGGAGGGTAATGCAGTTTGAAAAGTCCTTCCAATTTTCTCATTGTCTCTACCTAGTTTCTTAGCAAACCTAGGTGATGTGAATGAATGCGTAGCTCCAGAATCAATCAACACATAAGCATCTTGTTGGGCAATTGGAAGCTGACCTGTCACCACCGTGGATGGTCCAGCTTGAGCATCCTCCTTTGTGTAGGCATGGATGCGTCCTTGCGATTCTGGAGCTTCAGCTCGGCCTTGAGGAGCTGCAGGTCCTTCGAGCTTCATCTGTACAGCGTGCAACTGACTTCCCTGACCCCACTGGTAATTTTGCTGGTGTTGGACATTGGCATTGCAATTCTTAGCAAAGTGGCCTTCCTTGCCACACAGATAACAACGGTTTGTCCCGGCACGGCAGTCTCCCGGGTGCTTTCTCCCACATTTTTGGCAAGGGGGAGTTCCACTGTTGTCAGGGGCATTCTTCTTCTGGGGAGGATTCTGTTGGCTCCCCTGTCCTCCAGCATTCCACTTTCTTTTCTGCTGGGGGTTGCCATACGGCTTGTTGCTACCGCGTTGGCCAGAAGGTCCTCCTTGACCTTTATGTTGTGATGATTGGCCGGGTTTGGTCTGATTCTGCTTGGCTAGTGCCCTCTCCTCATTCTTTTCTTTGAAACAGAGCCCGTTGGGCCTTGTTCTGACCGACCCAGTATTCGGCTCGAACTGCCCGACTAACACACTCGGCGACAGTGAGCGGTGGGTGAGGGCCACTACTAATAATCACGGCTAAGTCTGGCCGGAACATTCTCATCATCTTTCTCACTTTGTCCCTCTCGGAACTGATGATTTGAGGGCAGAGACGGGCGAGCTGTTCAAACTTCCTCACAGCTTCAGCCACTGACAAATTTCCCTGACGGAAATTGGTGAATTCGTCCTGCTAAGTTTCCATTACTTCCGTGTTGAAGTACTTCTCACGGAACTATTCCACAAAGTCTTCCCATGTCATCTGGGTGACGTCCCGTCTGATTTGAACTGTTTCCCACCATAACCGGGCGTCTTTCTTCAACATAAAGGACGCACAAAGGACTCTCTCTCTATCGTCGAGCCCTAAGAAGTTCAGGGAAACCTGAAGGTCGATGAGCCAGTTATTGGCCTCGATCGGGTCCGTCGATCCCTCGAATTCTGGCGCCTTCATGTGCCGAAATTCATGATACAGCTCTGCCGGGGTTCGAACTCGAGGAGCTGGCGGAGCAGCTACCGGCGCCATTGGTGCTTCTGGGGCCTCAGGGTGTTCCGGAATCGCTGGTTCCTCCTCGGGAAATTCCGGTACCGCTGGTTGCTCTTCAGGTGCTGGTGGTACCCTGACTTCGGGCGGTCCTTGGTTCTGTTGGGCTATTTGAGCCCTAAGTCCACCTATTTCTCGTTGCTGGGCTAGCATCATCTCTCTCAGCTCGTTCAGTTGAGCTGCAAGATCGACGTTTTGGGCCTATGCCGCTCAGCGTCTTGGTGGCATGGTTTTGTATAGAGGCAACAAAATAAGCTTCTTACTTTTAAAACTTTCATAAAATCATATCTTTTATACAGAACCATAATCTTCTTTTCATAATCATAGTTTTTAGGAAAATACATAATTTCCTCATTATGGGCATACATTACTTGTTTACCACCACTGAGCCGAAATTCATGCGCCGAAATTCATGATACAGCTCTGCCGGGGTTCGAACTCGAGGAGCTGGTGGAGCAGCTACCGGCGCCATTGGTGCTTCTGGGGCCTCAGGGTGTTCCGGAATCACTGGTTCCTCCTCGGGAAATTCCGGTACCGCTGGTTGCTCTTCAGGTGCTGGTGGTACCCTGACTTCGGGCGGTCCTTGGTTCTGTTGGGCTATTTGAGCCCTAAGCCCACCTATTTCTCGTTGCTGGGCTAGCATCATCTCTCTCAGCTCGTTCAGTTGAGCTGCAAGATCGACGTTTTGGGCCTGTGCCGCTCGGCGTCTTGGTGGCATGGTTCTGTATAGAAGCAACAGAATAAGCTTCTTACTTTTAAAACTTTCATAAAATCATATCTTTTATACAGAACCATAATCTTCTTTTCATAATCATAGTTTTTAGGAAAATACATAATTTCCTCATCATGGGCATACATTACTTGTTTACCACCACTGAGCCGAAATTCATGCGCCGAAATTCATGATACAGCTCTGCCGGGGTTCGAACTCGAGGAGCTGGTGGAGCAGCTACCGGCGCCATTGGTGCTTCTGGGGCCTCAGGGTGTTCCGGAATCACTGGTTCCTCCTCGGGAAATTCCGGTACCGCTGGTTGCTCTTCAGGTGCTGGTGGTACCCTGACTTCGGGCGGTCCTTGGTTCTGTTGGGCTATTTGAGCCCTAAGCCCACCTATTTCTCGTTGCTGGGCTAGCATCATCTCTCTCAGCTCGTTCAGTTGAGCTGCAAGATCGACGTTTTGGGCCTGTGCCGCTCGGCGTCTTGGTGGCATGGTTCTGTATAGAAGCAACAGAATAAGCTTCTTACTTTTAAAACTTTCATAAAATCATATCTTTTATACAGAACCATAATCTTCTTTTCATAATCATAGTTTTTAGGAAAATACATAATTTCCTCATCATGGGCATACATTACTTGTTTACCACCACTGAGCTAGGGCACAACCCAACGTCATTCTCACAACCAACTTTTCCATTGCGAACCATCGATATACGTTGAATACGAAAATCTAATTCTAAGCATAAGAAAATAATTTAACTTGGGCTATTGCAGAACGATGCGGAGCGAGACGAAGTAGGCTGGCAAGATACCGCTCTGATACCAACTCTGTGACGCCCCCTTACTACGTAGGGCCGTCACGCCTTACTTACTTACTTAACTTTACTTGAAAATTAGGAATATTTTTTATTTTTTATTTTGAAACATACATATAAAAGCATTTGCCATTAGTAATATATCATTACCACTTGAGTAAAAGTTTACTTAAGGTGTTTAGTTCCAAAATACCATGATACATAACTTGTCTTCATCATGTATATACTTATATATACAAAACTTCTTTACTCATCAAAATATTTGCGGAAACTATGCGTAGTGGTATCCATACCGCCTTCGTCCGCCGCCACACCGCTCCAACAATGCCCAGCATTAAGCTGCGGGTTTCTTACCTACAGTATGAAATATAACTTGATGAGTTTTCGCCCAGTAAGCACAAACATAATCTCACAAAATATTTAAAACATCTTGAAAACATTCATCATCATATGCATATGCGTGAACCATTTATGTTCCATTTATGCATTTCTTTTAACTTTCTTATCTTTCTTATGGGCCCCATAGTGTACGTATCATCATTTATTTAGCGCGCCTCCAGGTTACGGATAGGGGTTGCAAGGTCCCTAACTGCCCCGGGAACATTGGGTGATTACACCCTCCCGCATCAACGAGAGGGTGAATCCTTTACTTTAACATGAAAAATCCTGCACCTTGTGGGAGGTCGGTACGACACTTTACTTGTGATTTCTTACCATGTTATTTATCCTTAGTGAACATACCTTATGATGTCACTATATGATAACATACTTTTTATCTCATTCATAACATGGCATGACATTCTTTTCATTCATGGCATTTGCAAACATGATATTTTTATAAATATGACATTTTGCAAATATAGCACTTTTATAATCTTTTGCAAAAATAATTCTTTTTATAGACATAGCATTTTGCAAAAATAGCACCTTTTTATAAACATAGCATTTTGTAAAAATAGCATTTTTTAATAAACATGACATTTCATAGATATAGCACACAACATATTGCAGCATATTTGAAAACCACATACTTGAACATAATTTATTAGTTTTCATACTGCAGGTGAGGTTTGTACTTACCTCTAGTGCCGTATCCTTAGAATCGCGTTCCTTAAATTCGTCGGCAACGGCAATTCACTTTCCTGATATACCAAAAATATAGGATCAGGATCCTTTCGTAAAGTGTTGGTGACCTACCAACGCTCACATTTACTTTTGGTTGTATGTCCCCTATACATGATATCCATCTTGGCCACTTTAATCCCCATTCTCTAACGAACTTCGATTGATCCTTATGAGGTTACATTGGGTAACCTTTTTGGTTAGAGCCTTGTTCTAATATTGGGCTTTGCTCATACATCCTTGTTATTGGGTTATTTCCATTAACCCTTTAAATCTTAGCCCAAATATACATGTGGGTATCCCTTAGAGTTATATTGGGTAACCCTTAAGGTTAACCTTGTTTAACCTTGGGTCAACCTTTTGTCAACCCTTGGTTATCCTTGGGTTTGTAACTCGGATAAAATATCCGGTAACCGTTCGTAATCGGCTTGTTTACCAATTTTACTATAAAATTACTCTTCCTTATTTTTTGGAAAATCTTGTGTAATAAGCTTCCAAAAATCCTTCATCTTGCTTGTAAAATTTTAACTCCTTTAATTAGAAAATACCTTGGTTAAATCTCATTATTTTCTTTAACTTGTAAATTCTTGGTTGAAACCCTCTTTTTCTTTACTTTGTGGAAAAATGTGAATTTCAACCCGAGCCCTTAAAATTCATGGTTTTCGAAACAAATCTTTAATAAAATCATTTGGGGTCGGAAACCGCCTTTGGAATGGCTCTCGAAGCTAAAATAACCATTTAAGAACACTTCATAATTTTTCTAGAAAATATTTTCGTGAAACTCATGTGCAAGATTTCGGGCTCCCTGCACACCTTCCATAAATCACGCCCAGTTTAAAAATTGGATTGGAATTTGAAAAACTTATCTTCACGAAAGTTGTAGCTATCAAAAAATTCTAAAACTTTCGTGTTTTGGACAAAATCCAGTTCGGCCTAGATCAGTACCAGTTTTTATTTGAAAACGGGTTAACTCTGACAAACTGGGTAAAGGACGTCCCAGGGTTCAGCCACGGGTTTCGGGTAAAACGGAGGCCGTTGGAGCCTTATTTCGAGATTCTGTCCACATTGTCCTCTAGGAAAAGTTGTTCCGAACAACTTTTGTGTTTTGAGTTTTACCTCATTCGGCCTCTAAGGGCCTTGAAATTACCCTTTCCCGAAATTGGCCAGATTCGAATCCGAATTGGCAGTTTCGGTTCCTCCTTTCGGTTTACGTCCTATTCGCGGAATCTATCTCGACCGATCATATCGGGAGCTTAGACAACATCAAGCAGCGCTTCTAACGCCCCATTGAAACCCATAAATCCATCTCATTCAACTCATGCAACCCAAATCCGAAAATTTAAAAACCTAGGTTGCTTGGCTCTAGCACATACATTAACACATACAAGCATCACAAAATCCATTCATAATCTAGCATGCTCTCATGGCTGCCAAGGGCAGATTTTTGGCCTCATCTTATGGGAAATACAATCTAATTTCTAACATGAAAAATCCATCATTTTCAAGCACAATTTTTAAAGCAAACAAGCATCAAAAATCAGCCAACCAACCCTAATCTTATCAAGCACACATACACCAACAATAAGGGCAGAAAATTAAGGTGCACTTATGTCCTTACAAACCACTTGAATCAACCTCAAAAACACTTAAATAAGACTTGATTTCAAGGTGGTTTAAGAGATTTACCTCAACCCAAGTTAGGGTTTTGAAAATCCCAACTTTCTCATCCTTGCTCTTGCCTTCTAGTCACACGGTTTCTTCCAAGAAAAATGGCCTCCAAAAATTTTTTGTTAGCTCTTTCTTGCTCTAACCAAAACCGAAAATCACAAGGAGAAAACCAAGTTTTTCTTACCTCCTTCTCTCTTGCTTTGTTCGGCCACTTGCTTGGAGAATCACCAAAAATTTTCTCAAGCTCTCCTTGCTTGGTTGCTCACGGTTTTTGGTACAAAAAGTGCACCAAAAATTTTTCTTCTTGGTTCCTTGCTAGACCACTCAAATCCGAACCTCTTAACCCAAAAATTCTCCAAGTTTCACTCACCCCTTGTTCCTCTTTCTCTTGCTCGGCCAACACCCCAAAATCCACAAGAAGTTTTCCAATCTCTCTCTAGCACTCTCCCTTGCACAAATCCGAACTCTCTAAGATGAAAAACCCAAAAACTTTTTGAATCTCTCTCTCTCTCTCTCTCCCTCTTGCTGCCGAGTATCACAAGGAACAAATGAGAGCTTTTGGCTCACTTTGACAAGGAAAAGAGAAGGGAAAAGATGAGATGTCTTGAATGACTAGAGTGGTTGCTTTCTTGTCCCTAATTCAAGGTTTTAGTCTTGTCTTTCTTTTCTTTCCTTGCAGTCGGATCCAAGGGAGCTTAAGGGGGGGTTGTGTTGCCGAAAGTGAAGGGTGAGAAGGGGAGACAAGGCAGCCGGATTTGTGGAGGAAAAGGGGAATAGGTTAGCTTATTTTAATGGCTTGTTGACCAACCCTTTTTCCTTAAAAAAAAAAACCTTTTTTCCGTGCTCCTTTTTTTTTTCTTGGTACAGCCGAACATGATGGGGAAGAGGGAGCTGCAGCCGGATTTTTTGTGGGGAATGGACAAGGATTTTTGTTCATTATTTTAAGCAAGAAGTGGCTAGACTTTGATGGACAAAAGTGGTTCAACTTTTTCCTTGATTTAGGGCTTTATGTCTAGTCTTGTTCCCATTTTTTTTTCATTTCTTTTACTGTCCATTGCTGCTGCCGAATGTGAGGGGGATTGGGCTGCCACTAGCTTGCTTGGATGAGTGGGAAATGATGTCAAGAAGCATGGCAAGGTGTCCTTGTTTGGTTAGATGTGAGAGACCACTTAGTTACTCTAACCAAACCAATTTCCTTTCTTTTCTCTTCTAGTTGGCCGAACATTATGGGGGGTAGAGGGCTGCCATGTGAAATCTTGAGTTAGTGGAGGGTGATGTCAAGAGTTGATGTCATCTTCCACTAGCTCTTCCAAGGCCTTGTTTGGCCATCTCGTTCTTTCACAGCTCCTCTCGCGCTCTACAGTTATTTCCAATACTGTTATGAGCATTCTTATTTTATATTTTGGTCCAAAAATTCTTCCATGTAAATTTAGACCGAAAACTTTCTTTCTTCAATTTTTCGGAAACCTTTTTGCCCTTAATTCTTTTTCGGTGTGCTTGATTCCTATAGGGTGGATTTACGGCTCATAAAACTTCATTTTTGGAGTTTCTTTCCATATTTCTTCATCATACTTGTGAAGTCAACGTTGTGACCCGTCCCGGTCAAACTTTGACTTTTTGGTCAATCCTTTGACTTTTGGTCAACCCTTTGACTTTTTCGGTTAAAGTTGACTTTCGTAAAATTTCATCCTTTTTCGTTCTTTTTCCTTTAAAAACCTCATTCTTGGCTTGTAAATCATTAATTGAGTCTCATAATCATCAAATTAGGACCCGAACATTGTTTAAATAAAATTTTGAATTTCTCATTATTTTCATAATTTTTCATATAACACATCATAAATATATAAATTAGACTCTAATTCCTTTTGAACAATGAAATTACAAGTCTTCAAAATTTCGGGTCTTACATTGGGGCTAAGCCCTGTAACTCGGGTGTAATTCTCGGTTACGTGTCGTAACTATCTACCTAGCAAACCTTGAACTTGAAACTCTTGAATATTTTCTTTATCCTTGAAAAAGTTTGTGGCTTAAAAGCCGAAAAACTGCTATACTTCTCCTTAAAAATCCTTGAATTTTAAAACACGGTTTATAAAATGTTTGAAGGCTAGAAACTGCCTTTGGAACAGTTCTGTGTTCAAAACAGTGTTTAAGACAGGAAAAACTATTTTTCCTAACTGGTTCTAGAAATTCCTGTGCAGGAATTGCTTGCTCCCTGCACGGTTTTCAGATTTCAAGTTATATTTTAAAATCCTTTTAAAATTGGAAAAAGTTGTCTTCACGAAAGTTCTAGCTCTCGAAGAGATCTAAAACTTTCATGTTTAACAAAAAATCTGATTCTGCTTAGTTTAGTACCAGTTTTAATTTGAAACGGGTTGCTTGTGAAAACTGGGTCTGAACAGACCACCTTTGGTTTTTCGTAAAAACGGAGGCCATTGGAACCTCATTTTGGCAAACGGTTCATGAAGCCCCCTAGGAAAAACCCTGTTCTACAACTTTTGTGTTTTATGTTTTAACCTATTCGGCCTCTAAGGACCTGAAATTACCTCTTTCCTGCGACTGGCCATTGTGGAACCCGAACTGGCAGCCTTAGCTAATTAATCCGGTTAACGTCCTAATTTGCGGTTTCTACCTCAACCGATCACATCGGGAGCTTAATGACAAATCATGCAACGTTTCTAACATCCCGCATGTTCTAACATGCCTTCCCAACGTACCCATGCAGCCCTCTAATCCGGTTACACAAAACCATGGCTGCATGGTTCTATCTCTTAGCATACATCAACCATTCAAGTCAAACAATGCTATATCATTCAAACTAGCTCCCTAACATGCATTCATACTCTTACTAACATACTTGGGGACATATAACCTTAATCTAGCATGCAACCTAGCATATGGAAATCATAGCATCACAAGCATGAAATTTTAAACCAAACCACCCCTAGGCTAGCAAATCAAGCACCATGCATTAGCTAAGAGCACAAAATTAAATGATGAGCTTATGCTCTTACAAACCATACTTGAAATACATTTAAACTCTACTTTAAAAGCTTAAATGAAAATAGGTTTAGAGTTTTGAAAATTACCTTGAACTACTTCAAGGATTGGCTTTAGGATTGGATCAAAACCTCCCTAACTCACACTTGCTCCTAGGTCCGGATTCCACTCACCAAGGTGGCTCCAAAGACTCGGTTTTTGACCTCAAATTGACCTCCCCTATGGCTCGGCTACACACCACAAAATTGGACCCAAAATCTGAAATTTTTTATTCTCCTTTTCCACCAAACCCGTGGGCTGCACACAAGGAGAAATTTGACTCCAAAACTTGGTTTCTAGCTTGTTTACTCACACCCGAACTTCCCCTAACTCTTTCCCTCAAAAATCTGATTTTTTTTTTCCACTTGGTTCCACTGCTCACAGCCCCCACGGCAGCAGCTAGAATGGCTGGAAAAATTTTTCTAGCTCTCCCTAATGGTTCCTAGAGCAAACCGAACACACCCTAGGATTTGGCTCAAGAAATTTTTGGTTTCTCTCTTGTTTCTCTCCTATCTCCCTCTCGGTTTTGGGCTGCTGAAAAATGGGCAGAATTTAGTTGGAAATTCTGATTTAAGTGAATAAATGTGACCCCTATTTATAGACAAAAGTTGAACTTTCAAAAATTACATTTTTGACCCCAAAACTTTAAAAATTCATGCTTTTTGGTGATGAGGTGGCCGGCCATGCCTTGTAGAACAAGGAAATGACATCATTGCTTACATCATGGCTTACATCACCAAATTTTAAAATTTGCACTTTTGCCCCAAAAATGAAAATCTTGGCATTTAAGCCCCCTAGGTGGCCGAAACTTGTCTTGGTGAGCAAGCAAGGATTTTTCTAGAATAAGACACTTGTCTTGCATAGATTTGTTCTCAAAATATTTATGAGGTCATAATTCAAAATGGTGATGATGCCATAAATCAAAAAGCCTTGTTTGGCTACTTTTTGTAAAAACAGTATAATTTAAACTAAACACAGATAAATCTAATATTGTGTTGTACTAATACACAGTATTAATATTTTATACTGCAGTAAAAATTTCATCTGTGTAAAAATCGGTCTGGAAAAATTTTTCTTTATTTTCTCAAACCCTTTTGCACTGTGCCTTAACTTAGTGTGCTTGATTTTTCTATGGTGGTTTTTGATCTTATCTATGCTATCTTACCCATAAAAATGGGTTTTCGCAGTATTTCTTCCATACTGCATGTCACAAAACTATATTGTCATCACGTTAACTATTCTGGTCAAACTTTGACTTTCCCGGGTCAAAGTTGACTTTATGGTCAAACCTTTGACCGACGTAGAATCATGCAAATTTCATCCATTTTCATCCGAAAAGGCTATTTTCTATTCTAAACAATCATCTTTGAGTCTTATAAAGTTATAAGAACTCATCACACATACTAAAGTTCTAAATCGAACTTTTTCATAAAATGCCCTTATGGCATACATTCAAGCTCTTTCAAGAAGAAAGAATAACATAGAAAAAGTCAGGTATTACAAGTTGCGTGGCCGGGCACTGTGAATAGTGGGGAATGGAAGCCACTACGCGTTTTGATCTTTCAGAATATATTATTTGAAAATGATTTCTTTAGTTCAGTTATGTGCTAGATAGCACAGTATAAAAAAAAAAAATTTCCGCTGTGTTTCCTGCAATAAGTAAGTAAGGTAACGGCCTGTGTTAGGCGGGTCGTTACACAATCTTTGCAACTTTTGGTACAAGTCCCGATAGTAGTGACTTGGCATAAATCATTTCCGTATGATGGCCTTCATTTCTTCCCAAGTGCCCACCGGTCTCTGGCCATTTCGCCTCCTGTTAAGCATCAACTGATCCCACCAAACAATAGCATAGTTAGAAAACTCAATGGCGGCAAGTTTTACCTTTTTCATTTCGGAGTAGTTATGGAACTCAAACACCAACTCCACCTTCTTCTCCCACTCCAAATACACCTCGGGTTCATTCCTTCCTTGAAATGATGGAATTTCCATCTTAATACTACCCAAATCATTATCCACCCTATTTGATAAGTGAGCTTTTTACTCACTTATTTAATGTTCTAAAATTGGATAATTTGCAATATCTTTAAAATTTTTTTGGTAGGTTTAATGTGTTTGTGAGTTTTTCAGATAAACACAAGAATACCTTGGAAAATTTGGATTTTGGAAGATTTGAAGATGAAAAAATCCAGTTCTAGCCTGCAGCGGAGGCGCGGGCGCGCTTCTCAAGGCGCGCGCCCATGTGCCCACTAGTCCAAGTCAGAAGGCAACGCGCGCCCAGCCCAGGCAGCACGCACCCTAGCAGCGCACGCCCAGCCACCGCACACCCAGCCAGAGCGCGCGACTGCGCGCTCTCAGGCGCGCTCTCGTGTGCTGGGGCGCGCCTTCTCTCCATCTGAAGCTCCCACGAACAAAAAGGGGGGATTTGGAGCTGGAGGGAGAAAAAAAAAGACTAAAAAAAGATAGGAGAGGACTGAAAAGAAAGGAGAGAAGAGAGAAAAAACCCTAAATTTCAGAAAGAACAAAGGAGGAAGTTGCTGGAGATTTGGGGCTGCACTACATTGGAGTTTTATTTTTCTTTCTCTTTTCTCCTCTTGTTCTTATATGTAGTAGTTCTTTATTATTATGTTTTTTTTTTTTTATGGATTTCTTCATGTATTTTCATATTTGTTCAAGTTTGAATATGTTTGAAGTTACATTGATGGATTGCTAGATTTTCATGCTAGGGGACTTGATGTAATCTTGCTACAATTATGCTATGAATATTTAATGCTATTTGATATTTCTCATGCCCAAACATTTGTGTTCTTCTTTGTTTAATGCCTTAATCAATTGAAAGATTGGCTAGAGGATTTATATGTGTGCATTTAGGCTTGAGAGAGTCACTTGCACATGTTGGGATTTGTTGAACACAGCTTAGTAAGTATTGGAATCGGGATATGAATATGCGCTAAGTGATCACAAATAATTATAGCTCAATGAATGCACAACTAACTTTTTTAATAGGGATATTAATTAGGTTGTTTTGCATAGATTTGACTCGGCACTCGAGAGAGGGAGTTGGATTATTATAGGAAATTCATGATTAATGTTTGGCTTGAGGGAGATCAATGACATTGAATATGATTAGAATAATTAGGCAAGATGAAATCAAGAACCCTAGCTACCTTATCATTAGAGCCCCCTTTCGATCCTAAGACACTCCTTGCATCATTTTATTTGCTTATTAAATTAGTTTAGCATTCTAATTTTGTTCTATTAACGTCATTCTATTTCTGACTTGTCTGGATAAAACTTGGTTATTTTAGTTATAGTACTTAGCTAGATTTTAGGAACACAATTCTTGTGAGACACGACACTCACTCACTACTTTATTACTTGATGACCTCGTGCACTTGCGAGTAGAAAATAGGTGTGATAAATTTGCATTCATCAAGTTTTTAGCGTTGTTGTCGGGGATTGGTGGTTGTAAAAATTTGGCTAATATTTTGATAAAGTAGCCTGTTTTAATTTAGACATTTTGATTTTTACTTTATTTAGTTTATTTTATTCTTCTAAATTCTTGTTTGCTCGCTTGCTTTTTGTTCTTGAAGGTGAATGCGAAGGGCCCGTAGCTTGGAATTATTACCTCTTGACCTGGAAATTAACCGGACACTTCGTGAAATCAGAAGGGAAAGGAGAAATCAAGCACGAGCTATGGGTGATCACAATAATAATAACAACAACATTGAGCAACAGAGGGCAATTCGGGACTATTTCAAGCCTCCAGCACAGGAACACTATTTGGGTATTCGGAGGCAGACTATCAATGCCAACAAATTTTGAGTTGAAGCCTTCTTTGATCTCGATGGTCCAACAAAATCAGTTTGGTGGATTGCCTAATGAGGACCCGAACACTCACTTGTCCATGTTCTTGGAAGCGGCCGATACAGTAAAGATTAATGGTGTCACCGAGTGTACCATCAGGTTGAAATTGTTTCCATTCTCTCTTCGGGACATGGCTCGACAATGATTGATGTCTTTGCCAACAGGGAGTATTGGTACTTGTAAAGAGATGACTGAGAGATTTCTTACAAAGTTTTTTCCACCATCTAAGGCATCCCAGTTGCGAAGTGAGATTGGATCTTTTTGCCAGAATGACTTTGAGCAGTTGTATGAAGCTTGGGAACGGTTCAAGGACTTGCTCAGAAGATGTTCCCAGCACGGTTATGATGAGTGGATGTTGATTGATAGGTTTTATAATGGGTTGAATGGCCAATCGAGGACTATTGTTGATAGCACTGCCGGTGGCTCATTGATGGGAAAGTCTATTCCAGAGGCCTACAATTTGCTTGAGGAAATGTCTACCAACAGTTATCAATGGCCTTCAAAGCGCTCAATACCGAAGAAAACTGCTGGTATTTATGATGTGGATCCATTGGTTTCATTGTCAGCATAGGTCTCAGCTTTGTCTAATCAAATTGCAGCCTTGACTAATAGAGAAGTGCCATCTAGTAGAGAGGCAGTGGCAGGTGTCAGTACATCTTTTGCACAAGATGAGTACACTCAAGAGTAGGTTCAGTTTGTGAACAACAGAAACTTCAACTATAGACCCAATCAACTACCCACTCACTATCATCATGGCTCGAGGAACCATGAGAATTTCTCTTATGCCAACAACAGAAATAGTTTGCAACCTCCTCCAAGCTTCAACCAACAAGCGGTGGAAAAGAAACCTTCGGTGGAAAATTTGTTGAGTACCTTTATTGTTGAGACTAGAGAGAGGTTTAACAAGGATGAGGCTAGACTTGACAACATTGAGACACATTGTAACAACATGGATGCAACCATGAAGTCCCTTGAGATGCAAATCGGTCAACTAGCCAATGCGGTTAAGGGCCAATCGTTCGGAAACTTTCCAAGTGATACGGAGCCTAATCCCTAGAACCATTGCAAAGCTATCACTTTGAGAAGTGGGAAAGAAGTTGAGGCTCCTAAGCCCCAAGGGGATAAAACTGAGGAAGAAATGTAGAATCGGAACAACCAAAGGAGAGT
This sequence comes from Ficus microcarpa, assembly GCA_025413485.1. Taxonomy (NCBI): domain Eukaryota; kingdom Viridiplantae; phylum Streptophyta; class Magnoliopsida; order Rosales; family Moraceae; genus Ficus; species Ficus microcarpa. Next base: position 54,558,963 of record CM046377.1, on the reverse strand, counting down.
GCAAGGCCTAAGTCGATCTCTTTTACAGATAATCCTCCTCTCATCACTCCTACCCTCCCGTATCCGCAAAGATTCAATAAGAAGAAGTTGGATGCTCAATTTTCGAAGTTCCTGGAGATTTTCAAAAAGATCCATATCAACATTCCCTTTGCTGATGCACTTGAACAAAATGCCTAATTATGTCAAGTTTATGAAGGATGTCATGGCAAAGAAACGGAGGTTGGAGGATTATGAGAATGTTAATCTAATGGAAGAATGTAGTGCGATCCTCCAAAGGAAGTTGCCTCAAAAGTTGAAGGATCTGGGGAGTTTCACTATGCCATGGACTATTGGAGATTCTTACTTCGAGAAGGCTTTGTATGATCTTGAGCCAGCATCAATCTTATGCCTCTGTCTGTCTTCCGAAAGCTCGAACTTGGGGAAGTCACACCAACCACCATATGTTTGCAAATAGCGGATAGGTCTCTTACTTATCCAAGGGGTGTCATATAGGATGTGTTAGTAAAGGCAGATAAATTCTTTTTCCCTGCAGATTTTGTTGTGTTGGATATGGAAGAGGATTGGGAAATCCCCATCATCCTCAGGAGACCCTTTTTGGCTACTGGAAGAGCTTTGATTGATGTGCAAAGTGGTAATTTGACTGTAAGGGTGAATAATGAGGAGGTGAAGTTCAACATACTTAACACAATGAGATTTTCAGAAAAGAAGTCAACTTGTCACCGGGTAGAAGTAATAGACTCGTGCATCAAGGAATTCTTCCAAGAAGTGACTCACGATGACCCTCTAGAACATAGCCTCACTGCACCCTTGAACATGAACGATTTTGGTGGAGATTTTTGTATTAAAGAAGAGGGCATTGTTGATAGTGTTCTGGCTCTTGAGGCTTTGCCATGTGAAGTGGGGGATGTGGTTCAAGTGAAAATTTTAGAGAAGCCTAGTAAGTGCTTCATCTCTCCAAGCTCGTCGAAAGAAGGGTTAGTGTTGAAACAACTACCGGAACATCTTCGCTATGCCTTTTTGTGTGAGGATTCTTCTAAACCGGTTATTATCTCAGCTTCTTTGAGCAAGGAAGAAGAAGAGAAGCTCCTGGTTGTTCTGAAGAAACACGAGTTTGCTTTTGCTTGGTCTATTTCAGATATTAAGGGTATAAGTCCTACTATTTGCATGCATAAGATTCTCATGGAAGATGCTTACAAGCTGTCTATTGAGCACCAAAGAAGACTAAATCCGGCCATGAAAGAGGTGGTGCGTGCTAAGGTGCTAAAGTTGTTGAATGCCGGGATCATTTATGCTATTTCGGATAGCTTATGGGTTAGTCCAGTTCAGGTTGTGCTAAAGAAGGGTGGTATGATGGTGGTGAAAAATGAAAATAATGAACTCATCCCTTCAAGAACAGTGACTGGTTGGCGTGTTTGTATCGACTACTGGAAACTGAACAAGGGCCACTAGAGAGGATCATTTTCCCCTTCCTTTCATTGATCAAATGCTAGATAGGTTGGCGGGGTATGACTATTATTGCTTTCTTGATGGATACCCGGGCTGCAATCAAATTGCCATAGCCCCTGAAGACCAAGAGAAAATGACATTCACTTGTCCTTATGGCACTTTTGCTTTACGGCGGATGCCTTTTGGTCTATGCAACGCACCCACCACTTTTCAAAGGTGCATGATAGCAATCTTCTCGGACATGGTAGAAGAGATTATGGAGATTTTTATGGATGATTTTTCAGTTTTTGGATCAACGTTCGATCATTACCTCCACAATCTTTCTCTCGTGTTGCAGCGATGTGAGGAGAACAATCTAGTCCTCAATTGGGAGAAGAAAAAGGGATAGTTTTGGGTCATAGAATTTCATCGAACAGAATAGAGGTGGACAAGGCTAAGATAGCCATAATCGAAAAGTTTCCGCCACCTATAAATGTGAAGGGAGTATGGAGTTTCCTTGGTCATGCGGGATTCTATTGGAGGTTCATAAAAGATTTTTCAAAGGTTATCAAGCCATTGTGTAACCTCCTAGAGAATGATGTAGTTTTCAACTTTGATGGGTCTTGTTTGGAAGCCTTTAATATCATCAAAGAGAAACTGGTTTCGGCTCCTATCGTTGCAGCACCCGATTGGAATGAACCATTTGAGATCATGTGTGATGCTAATAACTATGCCATCGGGGCAGTTCTTGGTCAAAGGAGAGACAAGATTTTTCGGGCCATTTACTATGCTAGTAAGACATTGAATGAAGCCCAACTCAATTACACTATTACTGAGAAGGAGATGCTTGTAGTGGTATTTGCTTGTGATAAATTTCGGTCATACATCATTGGGTCCAAGGTGGTAGCTTTCACGGATCATACAGCAATTCGTTACTTGTTTCCTAAGAAAGATGCCAAGCCTCATTTGATTCGTTGGATTCTTTTGCTTCAAGAATTTGACATGGACATACGAGACAAGAAAGGTTCGGAAAATATAGTTGCAGATCATCTTTCCAGGCTGGAGAAATTGAAAATGGACGAAACCCCTGTTATTCAAGAATCATTCCCAGACGAACACCTGTTTGAGGTTGAAGCAAGGCTCCCTTAGTTTGCAGATTTCATCAACTACCTTTCTTGTGAGGTTTTACCACCGGACTTGACTCCTTACTAGAAGAAGAAATTCCTTCATGATATGAGATGTTATGTTTGGGATGATCCAATATTGTTCAAGAGATGCTCCGATCAAGTTATTCAGAGATGCATTCCTGAAGAAGAGATACATGACATTCGCAAGCATTGTCACTCGTCGCTCTATGGTGGACATTTTGGTGCAACAAGAACAATAGCGAAAGTTCTTCAATCCGATTTTTATTGGCCAACCTTGTTCTGAGATTGTCATGAGTTTGTGAAGCGTTGTGATCGTTGTCAACGTGTGGGGAACATCTCTAGAAGGCGTGAAATGCCATTGAGTAATATCATTGAAGTGGAACTATTTGATGTTTGGGGTATTGACTTCATGGGACCTTTCCCACCTTCATATGGTCAGCTTTATATTCTTTTGGCAGTGGATTATGTCTCTAAGTGGGTGGAAGCTATTGCCACTCCAACAAATGAAGCCCGGGTGGCTGTGAAATTTCTGCATAAGAGCATCTTCTCAAGGTTCGGCATCCCTCGAGCCATCATAAGTGATGAAGGGATGCATTTTTGTAACAAGGTGTTCGATGCGTTGTTGGCCAAGTATGGAGTAAAGCACAAAATCACCTTAGCCTATCATCCACAAACCAATGGTCAAGCAAAAGTTTCTAAACTGGAGGTCAAGCTTATTTTAGAGAAGACAGTGAATACTAACCGCAAGGATTGGTCAACAAAGCTTGACGATGCTTTATGGGCGTATAGGACAGCTTTCAAAACACCGATGGGAATGTCACCCTATTGGTTGGTGTTCGGGAGGCCGTGCCATCTACCGGTGGAACTCGAGCACAAAGCATTTTGGGCCATCAAGAAGTTGAATTTTGACTTGAATGCTTTTGGTGAGCAGCGCCTATTCCAACCGAATGAACTTGAGGAATTTCGGAATGAGGCCTATGAGAATGCAAGGTTCTACAAGGAGCGCACAAAGAAGTGGCACGATCAGCAAATCTTAAGGAGAGAATTTCTTCCGGGGCAAAAAGTATTGCTTTTCAACTCCTGGTTGAAACTTTTCCCTGGAAAATTGAGATCGAGGTGGTCCGGACCCTTTGAAATCAAGCAAGTATTCCTCTTTCGTACAGTTGAGCTTCTAGGAAGAGATGGGCAAACTTTCCATGTGAACGGGCAAAGATTGAAGTAGTATCATGGAGGAGAAGAGCGGAAAGTTGTTAGCATCTCTCTTGCAGACTCAAATTGAGTGGAAGCATCGCCACGTCCAGCTGGAGACGTTAAACCAAGCGCTTCTTGGGAGGCAACCTAAGCTTTCTTTTCCTTCATCTTTTCAATTTTCATTTTTACATTTACTTTTAATTTTGGTTTGCATTTAATTAATGTTTTTGAAAGATAAATATATTTATGTTTTAATGTTCTAATAGGTATCAAGAAGATTAAAGAAGTGAAAAGAGTTGAAAGAAAAATCAAAGGGTTCCAAGATGGAGAGGTGGCTAGAGAATTAAAGTTTAGGGGATAGAATGGCTCAACAAAACTGAGACAGGCGCGCGTCCACATGCTCCCCAGTGAGAAGCCCCTCCGGCCCTACCAACCCCACCATCACCACCGGAAACTCAAGAGGGAAGTGATGACAATGAGGGGATGTAACTTCATCCCCGAGGTATGTGTCCTTGTGCTTTTATTCAGTCCATCATTGAGGACAATGTTGTCTACAAGTTTGGGGGGAATGCACATTCTTTTTTCGGCTTTTTCATACGCTTTCTTTAATCATCTCTTGTTTCAAAATTGTTAAATTTAGTTTAGTATTTTCTTATGTAGTCGCCAAAAAAAAATGTGTGAGTTTTTGTTGGCAAAAGTTGACCATGAATCGATGATAATGACAACTACGAATTATTATCATGAGGTCGTTTGTAATGTCTTTCAATTGTGATTTGTGTGTGCTTGACACTCGTACTGGCTAGAGACACTTTTGACTCTTAATCACTTGAGCACCAAAATCTTAGCCACTCACTCTTTCAAATAACTAGAGAACATTTATGCAATTAGCTAGGTTCATGGTCTATCAAGAGCTTTAGAACCCAATTTGGTGAAACTCAAGACGAAATCCTAAGTTAGGTAACATGGAGAAATGATTTAGGCAAAGTTTCTTTGGACCGTTTTGTGGCGCCCCGAACCACCCACCTGACACCCACGCGGGGCCGACCGCGCGGATGCGGGGTACCGGAACCGTCACCTTCATACATAACTTACTTTACTTTGAAAATGCAGAATAAATTTTTTTTTTTTTTTTTAAACTTCTTTTGAAACTTGATTGCTTGAACTTCTCTTTCTTTTAAAACTTGAGAATTCATCTTAAAATCTTGACTTGAAGTCCATGCACAAAATCGTGCATCATACTTTAAAACATTTCATGCATACATAACATAACTTGACTTTTAAACATACATGAAAAACTTCATAACTTAACATAACATAATGCGGAAAATATTGCGTAGTGGTATCCCACACCGCCCTTCACTCGCTGCATCATCTCCAAGCCCACCAAGTAAGGCTATAAGCCTTTTATCTTTACCTGCAGTATGGAATATATCTGATGAGCTGACGCTCAGCAAGTACAAACTTAAATCTCACAAAACATTTTCAATTAAACATCTTGAAACATTCATCATAATAAAACATATGCATGAACCATTTATGTATTTCCTTTTAACTTGTACTTATCTTTCATATGGGCCACATAGTGTGCGTACCCTTAACATATAGCGCGCCTCTAGTTACAGTTAGATGGGTTTGCAAGGTCCCTAACTGCTCTAGGAAAACATAAGTGATTACACCCTCCCGCATCAACGAGAAAGCGAATCCATAACTTTAACATAAAAATCCTCCACCTTGGAGGAGGTTGGTACGACACTTTACCTGTGTATTTTTACCAAGTGGCTTATCATTAGTGAACATACCTTATGATGTCACAAAAATCATAACTTATAATGCACATGACATATTTTAACATAACATGGCCGCTTTAAAATATGGCATTGTTAAAATATGGCAATCTTTAAAATTCTTTAAATCATGGCCTCATTAAAACATGATAGCTTTAAAACATAACGTCGTTAAAAGCATAGCATTTAAACATGGCATTTAAACATAGCACTTTCATATTTGAACATACATTATTATTTTTCCATACCACAGGTGAGGTTTGTACTTACCTTAGGTCCTACGCTCTTGACGTAACATTCCTCGCGATATCTCAACAGGTTCCTATTCCTGTTTCAATCAAAGGAGGTGTAAGATAAGGTTAACTTATCTTACCATAAATCGCGACATATGATGTTGGTATCCTAACCAACATCTATGAGCAATCCTAGATGTGTGTGTTGTATGTCCCCTCTAATATCTCTTGTAAACCCGATTGGTTACTTCCTTCATCTTGGGCCTATACTTTACTTTTTCTTGGTTCATAATCCATTGGGTTATTATCTCTTCAATAACCCTAGGTCTTAGCCCATTTCATTAATCTTGGTATCCTTTAGGGTTATATTGGGTAACCCTAAAGTCAACTCTTGGTTAACCCAAGTCAACATGTTGTCAACTAAGGTCAACCCCCTTTGGGTTAAACGTTGGGCTATGGGCTTAGCCCAGTAACTCGGATATAATTCCGGTTACCGTTCGTAGTCGGCTTGATTACCCATTTTTACCTTAAAACTCCATTTCATTATTTTTGGAAAACATTATATAATTATCTTCCAAAAATCCTTAAATTTGCTTGTAAAAACTCTTATTTCATAAATCTTGGAAATACTTGGCTAAAATCATTCTTTTCTTTACTTCTTGGAAAAATGTGGAATTTCAATTCCGAACCTTAAAATTCCACTTCTCTCGAAAAATCTCGTTTTCCTTTAACTTATGGAAAATCTCATTTTTCTTCTTAACTTGAACACTTTGGTGAATAATCCCAAAACTCTTGTAAAAATTCATTTTCTTAAAATGGAACTTCATAAAATTATTACGGATTGAAAATCACCATTCGAACGGTTTTCGTAGTCAAAATAACGGGTTAAAACACTTTACATTTTTTTTTTGAACACATTTTGTAAAACTTTGGTGCTTGGATTTTCGGAATCCCTGAGCACCCTTCGTAAAACCAACCCAGTTTAAAAATTGGCTCATAATCTGAAAAACTTGTCTTCACAAAAGTTATAGCTAACAAAAAATGCTAAAATTTTCGTGTTTTGCACAAAACCCAGTTCTGGCTAGATCAATACCAGTTTTCGTTTGAATGTGGCTTATCCTGGAAAACAGAGTGAAAACTAACCCCAGGGATCAGCCACGGGTTTTCATAAAAATGAAGGCCTTTGGAGCCTTATTTTGAGATTCCGTTTGCGTAGCTCTCTAGTAAAAGTTGTTCCGAGCAACTTTTGTGTTTTAACTTTTAACCCATTCGGCCTCTAAGGACCTGATAATTTCACTTTCCCGAAACTGGCCAGTTTCAACTCCGAAATGGCAGTTTCGGTTGTTAATCCGGTTTTACGTCTTAGTTCACGGATTCTAACTCGACCGATCACATCGGGGGCTTAAACATTAAACAAGCAACGTATCTAACGTCTCATACATTCATTCTTGCCCATCCATCACACCCATGCAGCCCACAAAACGTCCTTGGCTGCATGGTGTTCTATCCTTGCATCCATTCATCAAGCATCACATTCATCATTTTTCTTCAACCAAATCAGCCACTGCCTTAGGGCTGATTTGTGACCAAAATTTAGGGGACTTAAATAACACATCTAGCATGCATCCTAGCCATTTTTCAAGCATAAAAATCATGCAAGCAACATCATAAAACAAGCCAACCAAACCCTAACCCTATCAAGCACATACACCGAAAATCAAGGGCTGAAAAAGAGATGGACTTATGTCCTTACAAACCCATCTTGAATCATAAGAAAAATGCTTATCTTGAGCTTAAATCCAAGATTGGTTCAAGAAATTACCTTAACCCAAGTTAGGGTTTGAAAATCCTTTTTTTTTCTTCTTGGCTTGCTCACCCACGGATTTTGGCTCCATGGCTCACGGATTTTGCAAGACAAAAAAGGAATCCAAGACACTTTTTGTTAGCTCTTTCTTGCTCATCAAAACCAAACTTTACAAGATGAAAAATCCAAGTTTTCTCTTACCTTTTCCTCTCTCCATGCCCACGGATTTTTGGCTCCAAGAAGCACCAAAAATCTTTCCTCTTGGCTCATCTCCAAAACCGAACTTCAAGCTTGGTTTACCCTCAAAAATTTTCCAGATTTTTCTCCTTGTAGATCCAGACCTCCAAGCTCAAAAACCCAAGGAATTTTTCTTTGAATCTCTCTCCCTCTCTCTTTTCCCTTAGCTGCCGAATATCCCAAGGAAATACAAGAGCTTTGGCTCACTTTTTCTTACAAAAAGCACAAAGGATTGAAGGGTTTTCTTGAATGACCAAAGTGGTTGATAACTTGCCTTAAATCAAGGCTTTAGTCTTGTCTTCCTTGTGCTTATTGCTGCCGAACTTGGGAAGGGAAAAAGCAAGAGTTTTGCCTCATTCTTTTAATAAAAGAGCATGGGGAATGGGGGGTTTTCTTTGATGGACAAGATGGCTAGGAGTTGATGGTGCCTTGTCCTTAATTTAAGGCTTATGTCTCATCCTTTTCTTGTGTTGGCTGCCGAAAGTTTCAAGGGAAAAGGCATGGGGTTTGACTCATTTTTTTTAACAAAAATGACTAGAGAGTGAGAGGACTTGATGGACAAGAGTGGTTGCACCTTTTCCTTGATTTATGGCTTTTGTCTCCCCTCTTTTTCCTTGAATCAAGGCTTGTCCTTGCTTTGACTCCTTGATTTTAGGCTTTTGCTTTTGCTTTCTTTCCTTGTGATTGCCGACCATCAAGGGGGAGGATGGGGGCTGTTGGCTGCATTTTTGGAGAGCCAAGTGGCACTTAAATAGGTGATAGAGAGGACACCACACTTTACCAAATTTAGTTCACATCTAATGAGATCATTGGGGGACATCATTCCTAAAGTATGGCTTTCTTTTCTTTTCCTTTTCCTTTGAGCTTGCCGAACTTCATGGAGGAGGGGGAGTCCACATGTGCAACATTGAGTTAGTGGAAGGTGATGTCAAGGTGTTGATGTCATTTTCCACTAGCTCCCACAATGCCTTGTTTGGCCATTTTTGTTCTCCCAAATTAATTCATTTTCCTTTCCTTGATGTCACACAGATATTAAAAATACTGTGCTCCGTAATTTGGTCCAAAATTCTTCCATGTAAAAATTGAACCGAAACTTTCTTTCTCCAATTTTTCGGAGACCTTTTTGCCCTTTTAATCTTGATTCGGTGTGTTTGATTTCTAGGGTGGTTTTTACGGCTTATTCTTACTTTCTTGACCATAAAAAGTCTTTGCAGTCTCTTCTTATACTGCATTTCATCATTTTTCGGGGTCAACATTTTTGACCCGTCCTTGGTCAAACTTTGACTTTTTGGTCAAGGTTGATTTTTTCGGTCAAACCTTTGACTTTCTTAAAATTTCATCCTTTTTCATTCTTTTTCTTTCCTTTTCGTCCTTTTTGACTCAAAATACCGTTTACCAACCTCGGCATTTTATTCCGAGTCTCATAGCCGGTTTAAAGAAAATTCTAACCTTGGCTAATAAAATTACGAATTTCACATGGCCATTCATAATTTTCCATGAAATATCATAAAAACACATCATGCGGACTTTTAATTTCTAATACAAAGAGAAATCTTAAGTCCATGAAAATTCTGGGTATTACACGTTTGAGCCGTTCTAGCCAACCCGTCGGAAATTATCCCTTGTTGTCCCCTTTTTAGCCTTTAAGCCAATTTCTTCTTCACCCACAATAGTATAACCTAACCAATCAAAGAATTTACCAAACACTTAACCCATCACTTTAGGCACGAAATGCATTCCTTATTGTATTCGAGTGTATTTTGGTTAACATGAGATTGAGATTGGGGCTTGGATTATTCTTTGCAGGTTATTTTGTATCTATTTTTGTTGTTATTGAATCCCACAAAAAAAAAAAAAAAACCCAAGGTATTGTAAATAAATAAGTTTAGGGGTTTAAAAAAAATTTTTTTTTTTTTTGAGTTTTTTGCTTGAATTTTGTTTTTATCGAATGAAAGGGTGCGTGATTGAGTTAATGCAAAAATTGGGGATTTTGGGGTTTTCCATTGAATGTTTATAAATTCTATCAGATATTGAGGGTGCAAGGTGTGCTTAGGGTGATTTGAGCTTAAAATTTCCCTTTTCATCTACCCTTTACCTTAGCCTTATGTAACAAGCTGTACAAAGTCTTATTGATCTCCAATGTTATACTGACCTACATTAGTGGAGAGCAACGCTAAATTGGGCCAATGGTAGTTCTTAAGGGCATCATATAGCGATAAGTTCATAAACTTCCTTATTGCATAAATCGATCCTGTAACGACCCGCCTGGCACAGGCCGTTACCTTACTTACTTACATACGTGACTTACTTATACGACCTTACTTACTTACTTAGTACATGAAACACAGCGGAAATTTTTTTTTTATATAGTGCTAACTAGCACATAACTGCAATGAAAGAACAATTCTCAAATAAAATATTTAAAAAGATCGAACGCGTAGCGGCTTCCATTCCCCACGTTTCACAGTGCCCGGCCACGCTCCTCCATCTTGTATCATCAAATGCTGACAGGTGGCTACCTACAGCAAAAACTTAAAACAATGAGCTTTCGCTCAGCAAGTACAACTCCTATACCGCAACACATAATCTTAACTTAACCACATCATCTCACTTAACATATGCATGAACCATTTATGTTCATATTATGCTTTCTTATTACTTCTTAGCTTGCTGTCTAACTTTTCTGCTTATGGGCCCCTTACTTGAGTGTACGTACCCGGCGCGCAACTATGAATTGGTTGGGGCGACCAGTCCAAGTCCAACTCAATCCATAGTCCAAACCGACCTCGGACGGGTGGTACGACACAGGCAAGCTTGCTTGCCTCTCTACTTACTTTTCATCTTGTCATGTCATACATACTCTTATCATTCTTATTAGAATTAGTGAGTATGCATCATGATGCCACTTATTCTTACTTCATAATCATCTGACATTCTTAGCTTGACATGTAATCATACATATCATACTTCATAACATAAGCATAGATCATGTTTTGATATGCCCCGTAGCATATCAATTAACACTTAGCATAACAGCGCATCACATAGCACATAGCACATCAACTATGTCTAGGTAAAAATACCCTAATAGCCTATGCTATAGGCGGCGTTGCACTTACCTTGTCTATGCCTGACGTTATGCTGTTCCACTTCGAAGTTCAGCTGCAGGGTACTTCCTGTTTAATCGAAAGACTTGGGTAAGGTCTCTAATCTAGACCATAATATGTTGGTGTTCAATCAACATTCATAAAATGCTTTGGTTATATGTCCCCCTAACTATAACTCATATTATGTGTGGTTACACTGAGTAAACCTATCGCTTTGGGTTATATTACATAACCCAATAAAATCGTATATCTTAACTTGGTAGGTTACGTTGGATAACCTTTTCTACTACTCCTTTATCCCATAACCTAATGGGTTACACTAACCCATGGGAAAATTTATCTTAGTCTCACTAGGTTAACCTTTGTTAACCTCTAGGGTTACTAAAGTGAACCCTCTTCGGGTCAACTTTGGGCTTTGGGGCTAAACCCTGTAACTTGGGTGTAATTCCCGGTTACTTGTCGTAACTACTTACCTTGCAAACCTTGAACTTGTGACTCTTAAATCTCTTTTAGTTTATAAAAGAGTTTGGCAATTAAGCCCAAACTTCCTTTAAATTCTCCTAAAAATCCATGTTTCTTGAAACATGGTTTTAAAAATGTTTGAGGGTTGGAAACTGCCCTTGGAACAGTTTCCATCTTCAAAATAGTATTTTTAGACAGAAAAATAGTTTTTCCTAAACTGGTTCTAGAAAATCCTGTACAGGAATTTCTTGCTCCCTACACAGTTTTCAGAAATCAATTTATATTTAAAAATCCTTTTTGAATTGGAAAAAGTTGTCTTCATGAAAGTTATAGCTCTCGAAGAGATCTAAAACTTTCGTGTTTTATGTTTTAGCCCATTCGGCCTCTAAAGACCTGGACTTACCACTTTTCTGAGACTGTCCGGTTTGGAACCCGAACTGGCAGCCTTGTCTACTTAAACCGGTTTACGTCCTAATTCGTGGGTTCTATCTCAACCGCCCATTGCGGGAGCTTACTTACAAGGCATGCAACGTTTCTAACGTCCCGCATATTACAACATGCTAGCCCAACGTAACCATGCAGCCCTATAAAACCGGCTACACCAAACCTTGGTTGCATGGTTTCTAATCTAGCATACATCAATCCATTCATGCCATTCCATTCAATATCATTCCATCTCATCTAGCATCCTAACATGCTTTCACATTCTTGCTCATACAATTGGGGACATATAACCATACTCTAGCATGCAACCTAACATGCAATTAAAGATAGCATATCAAGCATGAAATTTAAACCAAACCACTCTTAAAATCTAATCAAGTACTAAACTAAACTAAGGGCATAAAATAAATTTGTGAGCGTATGCTCTTACAAACTTGACTTAAACATACATTTAAACTTTACTTTAAAAGCTTAAATGAAAATAGGTTTAGGGTTCTAGAAAAATACCTTGGTTAGGTAGGGATTGGCTTAGGGTTGGAACCAAAAATCTCACTCTTGGCTCCTAGCTCCTAGAACCGGTTTCCACTCACCAAATGGCACCAAAACTTGGCTTTTTGGACTGAAAATTGACCTCCCCCTATGGCTCGGCCACTCCAAGATTTTGTACCCAAAATCTGAATTTTTTTCCACTATTTCCTGCACCTAACCCGTGGCTGCCCCTAAGGAGAAAATGGCTCCAAAACTTGTCTTAAACTTGCTTTCTTGCTTGCTTACACAACCCGAATTTTTCCCTTAACCTTTCCCCTCAAAATTTCTGATTTTCTCTCTTGTTTCCCCTGCTCACTCACCCACGGCAGCAGCTAGAATGGGCTGGAAAATTTTTTTCCAGCTTTCCCTAATGGTTTCCTAGCTCAGAACCAAACACACCCTAGGATTGTTCAAGAAAAAAATTTCTGTTTTTCTTCTTTACTCTCCCTTTCTCTCTCTCGGTTTTGGGCTGCAAAAAAATGACCAAAGTTTGGCTGAAATTTTTGATTTAAATGGGTAAAGATCACCCCTATTTATAGGCAATGTGGGACTTTTCAAAAATTAGATTTTTGACCCCAAAACTTTAAAATTTCACACTTTTTGGTGATGAGGTGGCCGGCCAACACCTTGTGGAACAAGGCTAGGATGACATCATCATGGTGACATCATCCAAGTGACATCACATGCTTACATCAACAAATTTTTAAAATTTACACTTTTACCCCAAAAGTTAAAATTATTGCATTTAAGCCCCCTAGGTGGCCGAATTTTTGCTTGGTGGAGAAGCAAGAAATTTCTGGAACAAGACACTTGTCTTGTGTGGATTTGTTTTCAAAATATTTATGAGGTCATAATTCAAAAAGACAATGATGTCATAATTAAAAAGCCTTGTTTGGCTACTTTTTGTAAAACAGTCTACTTTTAAACTTAACACAGATAAATCTAATACTGTGTTGTACTAATACACAGTACTGATATTTTATACTGCAGTAAAAATTTTATCTGTGTAAAATCGGACTGGAAAATTTTTTTCTTAATTTCTCAAGCCCTTTTTGCCCTGTGCCCTAACTTTGCGTGCTTGATTTTTCTACGGCGGTTTTAGTTCTTATTTATGCTATCTTACCGAAAAAAAAATGGGTTTTCACAGTATTTCTATCATACTGCATGTCACAAAATTGCACAGTCATCAGTTGACTATTTCTATCAAGCACGCTAAGTTAGGGCACAGGGCAAAAGGACTGGGGAAAATAAGAAAAAAATTTTCCAGTCCGATTTTTCACAGATAAAATTTTTATTGCAGTATAAAATATTAATACTGTGTATTAGTACAACACAGTATTGGATTTATCTGTTGTCAGTTTAAAATTAGACTGCTTTTACAAAAAGTAGCCAAACTAGGCTTTTTAATTATGACATCATCACCAGTTTGAATTATGACCTCATAAATATTTTGAGAACAAATCCAAGCAAGACAAGTGTCTTGTTCTAGAAAATTTTTGGCTTGATCACCAAGTAAAGCAACCGGCCACCTCAGGGGTGAAAATGCAAGAATTTCACTTTTGGGGCAAAAGTGCAAATTTAAAATTTGGTGATGTAAGCGATGATGTAATCAATGATGTAAGCAATGATGGCATCCCCCTTGTTCTCCAAGTAAAGTGGCTGGCCACCTCATCACCAAAAAGTGTGATTTTTCAAAGTTTTGGGGTCAAAATGTAAACTTTTTAAAGTCCCACATTGCCTATAAATAGGAGTGATCTCTACCCATTTAAATCAGAATTTTCAGCCAAATTCTGGCCATTTTTCTGCAGCCCAAACCGAGAGAGAGAAAGGGAGAGTGAGGAAGAGAAAACATGTAACGACCCGCCCAGCACGGACCGTTACCTTACTTATCTACTTACTTATCTTTCCTCTCGTACTTACTTAAGTACTTAATGGAATGCATACAAACCTTACTTACTTAGTACATGAAACACAGCGGAAATTTTTTTTTTATACGATTCTAACTCGCACATAACTGAACTGAAAGAACAATTTCAAATAATATATCTAGAAGATCAAAATGCGTAGCGGCTTCCATTCCTCACATTTCACAGTGCCCGGCCATGCTCCTCCATCTTGTATCATCAAATGCTGACAGGTAGTTTACCTACAGCATAAACTTAAAACAATGAGCTTTCGCTCAGCAAGTACAACTCCTATACCGCAACACATAAACTAACTACATCATAACTTAGCTACATCATAACATGTCATCACAATACTTAACATAACCTTACATAGCATGTACATGAACCAATTATGTTTATTTTATGCTTTCTTATTTCATCTGAGCTTACTTCCTTAACTTATCTTATCTATGGGCCCTTACTTGAGTGTACGTACCCGGCGCGCAACCATGGACTTACTCTTGCCATAGTCCGACCCGACCTTTGACGGAGGGTACGACACCGGCAACTTGCTTGCCGTCTGCCTACTGATCCTCTTACCATGTCATACTTACTCTAGTCATTCTTATTAGAATTAGTGAGCATGCATCGTGATGCTACTTATTCTTACTTCATAATCATCTGACATTCTTAATTTGACATGTAATCATACATATCATAACATATTTCGTAGCATAAGCATAAATCATGTTTTGATATGCCCCGTAGCATATCAATTGACACTTGGCATAATAGCACATCACATAGCACATAGCACATCTACTTAACTAACATTCTTAACTTAGCATGTATTCGTACATACCATAACATATTTCAAATCATAAATACATATCATGTTTTGACATGCTCCTTAGCATATCAAGTACCACTTAGCATAACAACACATCACATAGCACATAGCACATCAACCATACTTGGTTAAGAATACCCTAATAGCCTATGCTGTAGGCGGCGTTGTACTTACCTCGTCTACGTCCGATACTAAACTGCTCCGCTTCTGGGTTCAGCTGTAGGGTACTTCCTGCTTAAACGTAGGACATAGGTAAGGTCTCTAATCTAGACCATAATATGTTGGTGTTCAACCAACATCCATGCAATGCTTTGGTTATATGTCCCCCATAACTAAAACTCATATTATATGTGGTTACCTTGAGTAACCTTATCACTTTGGGTTATACTAAATAACCCCTCAAAACGTATCTCTTAACTTAGTAGGTTACGTTGGATAACCTTTTCTACTACACCCTTATCTCATAACCTGATTGGTTACACTAACCCATGGGATAATCTGTCTTAGTCACACTAGGTTAACCCTGGTTAACCTCTAAGGTTACTAAAGTCAACCCTCTTCGGGTCAACCTCGGGCTTTGGGGCTAAGCCCTGTAACTCGGGTGTAATCCCCGGTTACATGTCGTAACTATCTACCTAGCAAACCTTGAACTTAAAACTCTTAAATCTCTTTTATTTTATAAAAGAGTTTGGCAATTAAGCCCAACTTCCTTTAAACTCTTCTAAAAATTCATGTTTCTTGAAACATGGTTTTAAAAATATCTGAGGGTTGGAAATTGCCTTTGGAACATTTTCCATCTTCAAAACAGTATTTTTAAACAGAAAAATAGTTTTCCTAAACTGGTTCTAAAAAATTCTGTCCAGGAACTTCTTGCTCCCTGCGCAGTTTTCAGAAATCAAATTATATTTAAAAATCCTTTAAGAATTGGAAAAAGTTTTCTTCATGAAAGTTCTAGCTCTCGAAGAGATCTAAAACTTTTATGTTTTACAAAAAATCTGATTCTGCTTAGATTAGTACCAGTTTTAATTTGAAACGGGTTGCTCATGAAAATTGGGTCTGAACAGACCACCTTCGGTTTTTCATGAAAACGGAGGCCTTTGAAACCTCATTTTGAGAAACGGTCCGCGATACCCCCTAGGAAAAATCTTGTTCTACAACTTTTGTGTTTTACATTTTTGCCCATTCGGCTTCTAAGGGCCTGTAATTACCAGTTTTCTGAGACTGACCAGTTTGGAACCCGAACTGGCAGCCTTGCTTACTAGAATTGGTTTACGTCCTAATTTGCGGTTTCTACCTCAACCGATCACATCGGGAGCTTAATGAAAAATCATGCAGCATTTCTAACGTCTTGTATGTCCCATCATGCTCGCCCAACATACCCATGTAGCCCTAAAAGTCCGAACCCACCAACCTTGGCTGCATGGTTTCTACTCCTAACATGCATCCAAATCAATCATGCCGTTCCATACAATATCATTCCATCTAGCATCCTAACATGCATCATAATTTCAAACACATATTTGGGGACATATAACCTTAACCTAGCATGCAACCTATCATCAAACAAGCACATGCATAATCAATAGCAAAAATACACCAAACCACCCCTTAGATATTCTAATCAAGCACTAAACTAGCTAAGGGCATAAAATAAACTTGTGAGCTTATGCTCTTACAAACCATGCTTGAAATACATTTAAACTTTACTTTAAAAGCTTAAATGAAAATAAGTTTAGGGTTTTGAAAAATACCTTGAACTACTTCAAGGATTGGCTTTAGGATTTGGATCACAATTCTCACCCTTGGTTCCTACTCCTAGAACCGGTTTCTCCACACACCAAAGTGGCACCAAAACTCTTCTTTTTGACCTCTAATTTGCCCTCACCCTAGGCTCGGCTACTCAGCCCTTTTTGGACCCAAAATCTGAAATTTTTCTCCCATTTTCCTGCACAAACCCGTGGGCTGCACTAAAGGAAAAATTGACTCCAAAACTTGCTTCTAACTTGGTTTTGGTTGCTTGGTTGAAACCCGAATTCTCTCCTAACCTCTTCCCTCAAAATTTCTGGTTTTCCCTCTTGCTTTCACTGCTCCTCTAACCCATGGCCACAGCCTAGAAATGGCTGAAAAAAAATTTTCACTCTCTCTATTGGTTTCTAGCTCAAAACCGAACACACCCCTAGGATTGGATCAAGAAAAATTTTTGTTTTCTCTTCCTCCCTCTCCCTTTCTCTCTCTCGGTTTGGGCTGCTGGAAAATGGCCAGAATTTGTCTGAAAAATCTGATTTAAATGAATAAATGTGACCCCTATTTATAGACAAAAGTTGAACTTTCAAAAATTGCATTTTTGATCCCAAAACTTTAAAAATTCACACTTTTTGGGTGTGAGGTGGCCGGTCAAGCCTTGTAGAACAAGGAAATGACATCATTGCTTACATCATGGCTTACATCATTGCTTACATCACCAAATTTTTAAAATTACACTTTTGCCCCAAAAGTGAAAATCTTGGCATTTATACCCCTTAGGTGGCCGGCCATAAAACTTGGAGAACAAGAAAAGATTTTTCTAGAGCAAGACACTTGTCTTGCTTGGCTTGGCTCAAAATTTTATGATGTCATAATTCAAAATGGTGATGAAGTCATAATTAAAAAGCCTTGTTTCGCTACTTTTTGTAAAAACAGTCTAATTTTAAACTGAATACAGATAAATCTAATACTGTGTTGTACTAATACACAGTATTAATATTTTATACTGCAGTAAAAATTTCATCTGTGTAAAAATCGGTCTGGAAAATTTTTTTTTTATTTTCTCAAACCCTTTTGCTATGTGCCTTAACTTAGTATGCTTGATTTTTCTATGGTGGTTTTTGATCTTATCTATGCTATCTTACCCATAAAAATGAGTTTTCGCAGTATTTCTTCTATACTGCATGTCAAAAAACTATACTGTCATCACGTTGACTATTCTGGTCAAACTTTGACTTCCTCGGGTCAAAGTTGACTTTTTGGGTCAAACCTTTGACTGACGTAGAATCATGCAAATTTCGTCCTTTTTCATCCGAAAAGGTCATTTTCTATTCTAAACAATCATATTTGAGTCTTATAAAGTTATAATAACTCATCACACATAATAAAATTCTAAATCGTACTTTTTCATAAAATGCTCTTATGGCATACATTCAAGCTCTTTCAAGAAGAAAGAATAACATAGAAAAAGTTAGGTATTACAAAACAAAAAATTTTCTTGATCCAATCCTAGGAGTGTGTTCGGTTTTGAGCTAGAAACCAATAAGGAGAGTGAAAATTTTTTTTTCAGCCATTCCTAGGCTGTGGCCATGGGTTAGAGGAGCAGTGAAAGCAAGAGAGAAAACCAGAAATTTTGAGGGAAGAGGTTAGGAGAGAATTCGGGTTTGATTCCATCAACCAAAACCAAGTTTAGAACAAGTTTGAGACCATTTTGGGGTCTTGTGTGCAGCCACGGTTTTGGGCTGTGAAAACAGTGGGAAAATTTAGATTTTTGGGGGTCAAGGGCCTGTGTAGCCGAGCATTAGGTGGAGGTCAAGTTTGAGATCAAAAAGAAGAGTTTTGGTGCCACTTTGGTGTGTGGAGAAACCGGTTCTAGGAGTAGGAACCAAGGGTGGGAATTGTGGTTCAACCCTAAAGCCAATCCTTGAGAGATTCAAGGTATTTTTCAAAACCCTAAACCTATTTTCATTTAAGCTTTTAAAGTAAAGTTTAAATGTATTTCAAGTCATGGTTTGTAAGAGCATAAGCTCATCATTTATTTTCATGCCCTTAGTAGCTTTAGTGTTTGATTTAGTAGCCTAGGGGTGGTTTGGTTTAAAATTTCATGCTTGAGATGCTATGATTTCCATATGCTAGGTTGCATGCTAGATTATGGTTATATGTCCCCAATTATGTGTTTAAGAATGTGAATACATGTTAGGGTGCTAGATGGAATGAAATGGAGTTGTATGGCATGAATGGTTTGATGGATGTTAGGATTAGAACCATGCAGCCAAGGTTTAGTGTAACCGGATTTATAGGGCTGCATGGGTACGTTGGGCTAGCATGGTTGAACATGCGGGACGTAAGAAACATTGCATGCCTTGTAAGTAAGCTCCCGTAGTGGGCGATCGAGATAGAACCCACGAATTAGGACGCAAACCGGTTTAAGTAGACAAGGCTGTCAGTTCGGGTTCCAAACTGGACAGTCTCAGAAAAGTGGTAGTCGCAGGTCTTTAGAGGCCGAATGGGCTAAAACGTAAAACATGAAAGTTGTAGAACAGGGTTTTTCCTAGGGGGCAGCGCAAACCGTTTCTCAAAATGAGGTTCCAAAGGCCTCCGTTTTTATGAAAAACCGAAGGTGGTCTGTTCATACCCAGTTTTCACGAGCAACCCGTTTCAAATTAAAACTGGTACTAATCTAAGCAGAATCAGATTTTTTGTAAAACATGAAAGTTTTAGATCTCTTCGAAAGCTAGAACTTTCATGAAGATAACTTTTTTCAATTCTAAAAGGATTTTTAAATATAATTTGATTTCTGAAAACTGCGCAGGGAGCAAGAAATTCCTGCACAGGATTTTCTAGAACCAGTTTAGGAAAACTATTTTTCTGTTTAAAAACACTATTTTGAAGATGGAAACTGTTCCAAAGGCAGTTTCTAACCCTCAAACATTTTTAAAACCATGTTTCAAGAAACATGGATTTTTAGAAGAGTTTAAAGGAAGTTGGGCTTAATTGCCAGACTCTTTTATAAACTAAAAGAGATTTAAAATTCTCAAGTTCAAGGTTTGCGAGGTAGACAGTCACAATAAGTAACCGGGAATCACACCCGAGTTATTAGGCTTAGCCCCAAAACCCGAGGTTGACCCAAAGATAGTTGACTTTAGTAACCTTAGAGATTAACAAGGGTTAACCTAGTAAGATGTAGGACGAACTATCCCATGGGTTAGTATAACCTAATAAGCTATGGGATAAGGGTTAGCATGAAAGGTTATCCAACGTAACCTACTAGATTATGGTATACGATTTTATGGGGTTATGAGATATAACCCAAAGTGATAGGGTTACTTAAGGTAACCACACATAACATGTTTTATAGTTAGGGGGACATATAACCAAAGCATTGCATGAATGTTGGTTGAAAACCAACATATTATAGTCAAGATTAGAAACCTTACCTATGTCCTACGGTTAAGTAGGACGTACCCTGTAACTGAACCCAGAAGTGGAGCAGCTTAGCATCGGACATAGACAAGGTAAGTACAACGCCGCCTACAGCATAAGCTATTAGGGTATTCTTACCTAAGTATGGTTGATGTGCTATGTGCAATATGATGTGTTGTTATGCTAAGTGGTAATTGATATGCTAAGGAGCATGTCAAAACATGATATGTGTTGATGTTATGGAATATGTTATGGTATGTACGAATACATGCTAAGTTAAGAATGTGAGTTAAGTACGAAATAAGAATAAGTGGCATCACGTTGCATACCCACTAATTCTAATGAGAATGACTAGAGTAAGTATGACAGGACAAGATAATAAGTAAGTAAGATGGCAAGCAAGCTTGCCTATGTCGTATCCCCCGTCCGAGGTCGGGTCGGACTATGGCAAGAGTAAGTCTATGGTTGCGCGCCGGGTACGTACACTCAAGTAAGGGCCCATAGTTAAGATAAGTTAAGGAAGTAAGCTCAGATGAAATAAGAAAGCATAAAATGAATATAATTGGTTCATGCATATGCTATGTAAGGTTATGTTAACTGTTATGATGTAGTTAGTTTATGTGTTGTGGTACAGGAGTTGTACTTGCTGAGCGAAAGCTCTGTAACGCCCCCAAATCCACGTAGGGCTAATTACGCAAACTTGGGTCGCTACCTTACTTGCTTAACTTAAATCTTGAAGAAAATTGCGGGAAATTTTTTTTTTTTTCTTTTCTTTTAAAACTTCTTTTGAAACTTCAAAAGACTTAACTTCATTTTAAAATCATGACCTGAAAACTGCCCATGCATAAAACATAAAACCTTAAGCTTATCTTAAGCATAGCTTAAAACTGATTCTCATTCACAAAAACTTAACCTCTTACTATGTACTCACTCGAGTACCGAGCTTTTACCCCTTGGGGAAGCTACCATACTTAAACATAACATAAACCATGGACCAGACCCGACCTAATGCGGACCGGTACAACAAGAGGCAACTCGTTGCCATATCTACTGAAACTGAAACTGTACCATAAATACTTAAAACATAATGTAAACACATTTTTCATTTCAAACATATTTTGGAAACCCGTAGCGGTGTCCATTCCCACATTTCACAATCCGCAACGCCATCTTTCCACAACCTTGCACCAAGTATTGCCGATAGGTAGCTTACCTACAGCATGAACGTAAGTAGTGAGCTAAAAAGCTCAGTAAGCACAATATTCAATCCGCATGCAAATGAAAGTGCAAGAATACGTGAACCAATTATGATTTCTTATTAATCAGGTTATGGTTCCCTATATAATTATCTCTATACCATGTGTGCACATACTGAGGTACATAACCATGGAGTGGTTGAAGGTGGTCCATCCAATCCAACTCAAACCATGAAACAAAACGTTTAACATGGAGTAGTGGAGACAGCCCGTCCAATTCAAGTCAAACCATGGAACATACCGTTTGAACTTACCACAGAGGCAAGCCAGTACAACACAACAATCCTTACTTAACTTATCTCATGTCTTAAGAACTTAAGAACTTGTTCTTACCATATAGTTCATTATCAGTGAGCATGCTTCGTGATGCCATGATATCGAACATAAAACATAACTTATTACACCTTAACATAAACATGACATACTGCATCTTAACATTGTGACGCCTCGAACCACCCACCTGACACCCACGCGGGGCCGACCGCGCGGATGCGGGGCGCCGAAACCGTCACCTTCATACATAACTTACTATACTTTGAAAATGGGGAATAAATTTTTTTCTTTTGGAACTTTTTTGAAACTTCTTTTGAACATCGTTTTAAAACTTTCTTTGAACTTCATAATTTGGATTTCATTTTAAGATCTTGACTTGAAACCCCTACACTAAAATCGTGCATCGTACTTTGAACATTCCATACATAATTAACTTCATACTTAACATACATGAAAGACTTCATAACTTTAATCATAATGCGGAAAATATTGCGTAGTGGTATCCCACACCGCCCTTCACTTGCTGCATCATCTCCAAGCCCACCAAGTAAGGCTACAAGCCTTTTATCTCTACCTGCAGTATGGAATATATCTGATGAGCTGACGCTCAGCAAGTACAAACGCGATCTCACAAAACATTTTCATTTAACATCTTGAAAACATACTTCATCATAAAACATATGCATGAACCATTTATGTCCATTTATGCATTTCCTTTTAACTTGTACTTATCTTTCATATGGGCCCCATAGTGTGCGTACCCTTAACATATAACGCGCCTCTAGTTACAGTTAGGGTTTACAAGGTCCGTAACTGCTCTAGGAAAACATAAGTGATTACACCCTCTCACATCAACGAGAGGGCGAATCCATAACTTTAACATAAAAATCCTCTACCTTGGGGGAGGTTGGTACGACACTTTACTTGTGTATTTTTACCAAGTGGTTTATCATTAGTGAACATACCTTATGATGTCACAAAACCATAACTTATAATGCACATGACATATTTTAACATAACATGGCTGCTTTAAAACATGGCATCGTTAAAATATGGCATTCTTTAAAATTCTTTAAATCATGGCCTCATTTAAACATAATAACTTTAAAACATAGCATCTTAAAAAGCATAGCATTTAAATATGGCATAGCATTTTCATATTTGAACATACATTATTATTTTTCCATACCACAGGTGAGATTTGTACTTACCTTAAGTCCTATGCTCTTGGCGTAACATTCCTCGCGATATCTCAACAGGTTCCTATTCCTGTTTCAATCAAAGGAGGTGTAAGATAAGATTAACTTATCTTACCATAATCGCGACATATGATGTTGGTATCCTAACCAACATCTATGAGCAATCCTAGATGTGTGTGTTATATGTCCCCTCTAATATCTCTTGTAAACCTGATTGGTTACTTCCTTCATCTTGGGCTTATGTTTTACTTTTTCTTGGTTCATAATCCATTGGGTTATTATCTCTTCAATAACCCTAGGTCTTAGCCCATTTCATAAATCTTGGTATCCTTTAGGGTTATATTGGGTAACCCTAAAGTCAACTCTTGGTCAACCGAAGTCAACATGTGGTCAACTAAGGTTAACCCCCTTTGGGTTAAACGTTGGGCTATGGGCTTAGCCCAGTAACTCGGATATAATTCCGGTTACCGTTCCCAATCGGCTTGATTACCCATTTTTACCTTAAAACTCCATTTCATTATTTTTGGAAAACATTATATAATTATCTTCCAAAAATCCATTTATTTGCTTCTAAAAACTCTTACGTCATAAATCTTGGAAATACTTGGCTAAAATCATTCTTTTCTTTACTTCCTGGGAAAATGTGGAATTTCAATTCTAAACCTTAAAATTCCACTCTCTTCTTGAAAAATCCCATTTTCCTTTAACTTATGGAAAATCCCATTTTTCTTTAACTTGAACACTTTGGGTGAATAATCCCAAAACTCTTGTAAAAATTCATTTTCTTAAAACGGGACTTCATAAAATTATTACGGACTGAAAATCGCCATTGGAACGGTTTTCGTAGTCAAAATAACGGGTTAGAACACTTTACATTTTTTTAACACATTTTGTAAAACTTTGGTGCTTGGATTTTCGGATTCCCTGCGCACCTTTCGTAAAACCAACCCAGTTTAAAAATTCATTCATCATCTGAAAAACTTGTCTTCAGAAAAGTTGTAACTATCAAAAAATGCTAAAACTTTCATGTTTTGTACAAAACCCAGTTCTGGCTAGATCAGTACCAGTTTTCGTTTGAAACTGGCTGATCCCGAAAAACGGAGTGAAAACTGCCCCCAGGGATCAGCCACGGGTTTTTATAAAAATGAAGGCCTTTGGAGCCTTATTTCGAGATTCTGTTCACGTTACTCTCTAGTAAAAGTTGTTCCGAGCAACTTTCATGTTTTAACTTTTAACCCGTTCGGCCTCTAAGGGCCTGATATTTTCACTTTCCCGAAACTGGCCAGTTTCGACTCCGAAATGGCAGTTTCGGTTGTTAATCCGGTTTTACATCCTAGTTCGCGGATTCTAACTCGACCGATCACATCGGGAGCCTAAAAATTAAACAAGCAATGTATCTAACGTCCCATACATTCATTCTTGTCCATCCATCACACCCATGCAGCCCACAAAAACGTCCTTGGCTGCATGGTGTTCTATCCTTGCATCCATTTCATCAAGCATCACATTCATCTTAATCCATCAACCAAATCAGCCACTGCCTTAGGGCTGATTTGTGACCAAAATTTAGGGGACTTTACTAACACATCTAGCATGTATCCTAACCATATTTCAAGCATAAAAATCATGCAAGCAACATCATAAAATAAGCCAACCAAACCCTAATCCCTATCAAGCACATACACCGAAAATCAAGGGCTGAAAATAACATGGACTTATGTCCTTACAAACCCATCTTGAATCATAAGAAAAATGCTTATCTTGAGCTTAAATCCAAGATTGGTTCAAGAAATTACCTTAACCTAAGTTAGGGTTTGAAAATCCCTTTTTCTCCTTGGTTCCATGGCTCATGGATTTTGGCTCCTCCAAGGGATCCGAATCCTCCTTCATGGCTCACGGATTTTTGCAAGAAAATAGAAATCCAAGAAACTTTGGTTAGCTCTTTCTTGCTCATCAAAACCGAACCTTATAAGAAGAGAAATCCAAGTTTTCTCTTACCTTTTTCCTCTCTCAATGCCCACGGTTTTTGGCTCCATTAGAGCACCAAAAATCTTCTCTTGGCTCATCACACCAAAACCGAACTTCAAGCTTGGTTTACCCTCAAAAACTTTCCAGATTTCCTTCACCATTTTCACTCCTCTAACCCACGGTTTGCTACCCCAAAAATGGGTCTCCATGGCTCACAAAATCTCTCTCCTTTCTCCCCTAGCACAGCCGAAGAACACACAAGCAATCCTCTAGCATTTTTTTCCAGATTTCTTCTCCTCTTTCTCCCTCTCTCTCCCACGGTTTTTCTCTTGAAAAACTGGCAGAGTTTTTGTTGCTTTTTCCAATAAAAAGGGGTATTTTGGGTTGGTTTAAAGTAGAGGAAAAATGAGGGGAGAGCTGCCGAACCTTGGGGCAAAAGGGAGGACACCTTTATCCGTTGGTTTTTGGCTTTAACCCTCATCTTGCTTGCTTCTTGCTGCTGCCGAAAGTGATGGGAAAAGGAGGGTGGACAAGCAGCAGTTTTTGTGGAGAAAAGAGAGGGATAGGTTAGCTTGCTTTTGTGGTTTTGTTGACCAACTTTTCTCCTTAATTCAAGGCTTTATCACATGCCTTTCTCTTCCCTTGTGTGCAGCCGAATGTGATAGATGAAGTGGGGGAGATTGGACTGCCTTTTTGTCCGGATTTTTGGGGAAGTAAATGGCTAATTCCTTGGCCATGGGGAGAGCTTGTTGACAGCCGAAACTTTTGGAGAACCAAGGGGACAAGTGGCATGCAAAGGGTGCTCACTTTTTCCTCAAAAAATGGCTTTATGCCATGTCTTTCTTTTCTATCTTTTCTCATGCTTTTTCTTTGTCCTTCCCTATGTGGCTTGCCGAATTTTTGGAGGGGGATGGGAGTGTGTAACCGAACCTTAATAGAGTGGAAAAGAGCTCCATTTCTTTACTTTAACTAGGTCACATTTAGTTCCCATCTAGTTGGATCTCAAATGGGACATCATTCCTTAAATCATGGCTTTATTCCATGCTTGCACATGCTTTTCCTTTGCTTCCTTCTCTCCTTGTGCTGCCGGCTGTTTGAGGGAGCCAAAGGGCTGTCTTGGCCGAACATTAGAGGGAGAATGGGGGGCCTTGGATGCTTGATGAGATGGCCCTTGATTCATGGCTTTCTCCTTGCCTTTTTGTCCTTGATTTTCTTTTCTTTCTTTTCTCTCGTTGCTTGCCGAAAATGAGAGAGCAAAGGGGAGGCTAGTGAGTTCTAGAGTCCTTCTAGAATTCCTCTCAAAGCCACCTAAGGCTTGTGATGTCACACACATGTGATCATCCCTTCAATCATGGGTTTTGTTGTGATTTTTCTTCTTCAAAATTAATTCATTTTCCTTTCCTTTGTGTCACACAGATATTAAAATACTGTGATCCATAATTTGGTCCAAAATTCTTCATTGTAAAAATTGAACCGAAAACTTTCTTTCTCCAATTTTTCAGAGACCTTTTTGCCCTTTTTATTATGATTCGGTGTGCTTGATTTCTAAGGTGGGTTTTACGGCTTATTCTTGCTTTATTAACCATAAAAAGTCTTTGCAGTCTCTTCTTTTACTGCATTTCATCATTTTTCGAGGTCAACATTTTTTATTCGTCCTTGGTCAAACTTTGACTTTTTGGTCAGCCCTTTGACTTTTTGGTCAATCTTTTGACTTTTTCGGTCAAAGTTGACTTTCGTAAAATTTCATCCTTTTTCATCCTTTTTTTTTCCCTTTTCGTTCTTTTTGACTCAAAATGCCGTTTACCAATCTCAGCGTTTTTTCCGAGTCTCATAGCCGGTTTAAAAGAAAATTCTAACCTTGGCTAATAAAATTACGAATTTCACATGTGATTCATAATTTTTCATGAAAACACCTCATAAACATAACATGCGGACTTCTAATTTCTAATAAAAAGAGAAATCTTAAGTCCAAGAAAATTCCGGGTATTACAAACATAAACATGACATACTGCATCCTAACATGAAACATGGACATACTGCATCTTAACATAAACATGCTACTTCTTAACATAACACATAACATACTACTTCATAACATCACATCATAAATCATGAAATGCCATTCATGATTTCTTAAAAACAACTTATGCAACAAACATGTGTTCATGCTGTAGGCGGAGTTGTACTTACCTTCCGTCCTACGCTCTTGATTTATTGTCCCAACTAACGCTGTTCCTTTTTCCGGGTACAGCTGCAGGTTCTATCCTGCTCGATAAAGGACATGATCTAATTTAAACTCGTGAAATGCTGGTGACTTAACCAACATGCTGATCCTACATGGTCTTGATTGTATGTCCCTTTATGCAAAACATCTTACTTGGTTACAATAGTAAGCCTATGTACTAAGCCCATAACATACCATTAGGGTTAGATCATCTTCCAACCCTGGGCTTCATCCTTAACTTATCGGGTTAAATCCATTAACCCCTAGCTTAGCTTAATCGATATCCTTTAGGGCTACATTGGATAACCCTTAAGGATAAACTAAATCAATGTCATTAGTCAACCAAAGTCAACTATGGTTAACTCCGGTCAACTACGGTCAACTATGGTCAACCCCCCTATGGGTCAACCTTTGGGCCTTGGGCTTGACCCGGTAACTCGGGTCTAACTCCCGGTTACCGTTCGTAAACTAATCGCTTGCTATACTCTAGCTTGAAAAAATTCCTTTTCCTTACTTGGAAAACTTAGGGAAATTAATCCCAAAACTCTTTACTTTACTTATAAAAATTCTTCGCTTAAATCATAAAAATCCAAACTCTTAGATTAGTGCTTTATAAAATCATTTGGGGTTGAAAACCGTCCTTGGAACAGTTTTCCATAATCAAAACAATAGTTTGTAGAAGAAAAACAATTTTCTAGAAACATTTGTAAAGCTAGTGGTGTAGGAATTTTCGGATTCCCTGCGCACCCTTCGTAAAACGATCCCAGTTTAAAAATTGGTTCATAATCTGAAAATTTTTTCTTCATGAAAGTTCTAGCTCTCGAAAAATGCTAAAACTTTCGTGTTTAACAAAAATTCCAATTCGGCCTAGATTCGTACTAGTTTTTATTTGAAATCGGCTGACCCCTGAAAACTGGGTCTGGAGGATCAGCCACGGGTTTTGGGGAAAACGGAGGCCATTAGAGCCTCATTTCAATAATCCCCCTAGAAAAAGTCATTCTGAACAACTTTCATGTTTTACGTTTTTCCCAATTCGGCCTCTAAAGGCCTCAAATTTCACTTTTCCAAAAACTGGGCAGATTTGATCCGAATCTGCCAGTTTTTGTGCTTATTCGGTTTTACGTGTCCTACTTCGCGGAACTAACTCAACCGATCATGCGGGAGCCTAAGTAACCAACATGCAGCGGTATCTAACATCCCACATGAATCAGCTCGGGATTCTAACGCAGCCATGCAACCCAAACCAAATCTGAACTAGCCTAGGGTTGCATGAACTAGAACTTGCATCACCATACATTGAACCATTCATGAAAAATCATAGCTAGCTCTAACCATCTAGCAAACCAGCCATAACCGGTTGCACACAAGCAGGGAACATACCAACCAATAAGCCATGCAATCCTAGCATGCAAACAAGCACAAATTTCATGCACACAAAGCATAAACAAAGCATAGCTAAATCACCTTTAACACACCCTAATCAAGCACCACACCTAGTCTAGGGCATTAACCATAAAAATTGAGCTTATGCTCTTACAAACCATGCTTGGAAATACACTTAAATTTTCTCATTAAATCTCAAACCAAAAGCTTATGGTTTTAGGGTTTACCTCTAGGGTTTGGAAATTAGTTTACTAGCTTGGATCCAAACTTCCTTACTCCTCCCTTTTGGCTGCCAACAAATCTGGATTTCCCCTCCAAATGGGGTTCCAATTTTCAACCATGCACATACAAACATACACATAAATATCCCATCTAACTTGCATGGAAAAATGTTAGGGTTTGAGGGAGTTTTACCTTAGCTAACCCTAGGGATGGGTTAAAGCATGCAAACCGAAATTCTCCCTCCCTTTTTGGCTCTCCATCACTCGGTTTTAGCTCTCCAAATGGCACCAAAATTTTTCACCAAACTTGGTGATTTCTTGCAGCCAAAACCGAGGCCTCCTATACCCATAAACCTCAAATTTTCTTCTCCTATTTTCTGCACCAACAAGGCCGAACCACTAGCACACCTAGGCACCAAAAATCACTTTGGTTTCTTGGTTGGAGTTTCTTCTCCATACTCGGCCACACCACCATTTTTTTCCCAAAAATTTTTCTCCCTTTTCTTCCTCTCCCATGCACGGCCACTGCCTACAAAAATGGGTCAAAATTTCCCGATTTGCCCCATGGTCTCTAGCTTCAAAACCGAGCACCCTAGTTAGCCTCCCATGGGTTTTTACAACTTTTTCTCTTGGTTCTCTCTCTCCCTCTCCCAAGAGTTTGGCCAAAATTTCTGATTTAAATGATTAAATGCTACCCCTATTTATAGGCAAATGCAAACTTTCCAAAAATTACATTTTAGCTCCTAAACTTTGAAATTTTCCACTTTTTGGTGGTGAGGTGGCCGGCCATTACTTGAAGAGCAAGGGATGACATCATTGCTGACCTCATGGCTGACATCATCAAATTTCCAAAATTTACACTTTTACCCCAAAAGCTAGAATTCTTGCAAAAATGCCCCCTAGGTGGCCGGTTGGTTCCTTGGTGAACAAGCTAAGCTTATCTCATCATGATGACATCATCTTGATGACATCATGTGCTTACATCATCAATTTTCCAAAATTTACACTTTGACCCCAAAAGTGAAAATTCTTGCATTTATGCCCCTTAGGTGTCACTTGACGGTTCTTTGCTTGCCTTCCAAGCAAATGACATCATCTTGATGACATCATGTGATTACCTCATGCTTACATCACATATTTTCCAAAATTACACTTTTGCCCCTAAAGACAAAATATTTGCAATTTTGCCCCCATAGGTGGCCGGTCCTTACTTGTCTTGCAAGGTAAGTTATTGCCTCATTGTGATATCATTTTGATGACATCACTACGCTTACATCATCAAATTTCTAAAATTTACACTTTTACCCCAAAAGTGAAAATTTTGACATTTTTGCCCCTGCATGTGACCGGACCTAATGGGTTACTTGGTGACCAAGTTTTCCATATTTTCATGTCCTTTTGCCCTTGACCTTAACTAGGTGTGCTTGATTTTCTAGGGTGGTTTTAAAGCCTACTTGAGCTATCTCGCCCATACTGACATATTTTACAGTATTTTCTCATACTGCATCATACAATACTGTCAAGTCAATCCGTTGACTTTCTTGGTCAAATTTTGACTTTCTTGGTCAAACTTTGACTTTCTTGGTCAATACGTCATTTTTCATCCTTTTCGACTTGAAAGGGCGTTTTCTAATCTTGAAAACCTATTTTGAGTCTTATCGAGCCATAAGATCTCCTAAAAGTATGAAAAACTCTTAACCGAGTTTTTCCGTAAATATCTCAACGTATACACATAATTCCTTCGAAGAGGAAATGATAACATGAAATTTCTAGGTATTACAAGCTCATTGTTTTAAGTTTATGCTGTAGGTAAACTACCTGTAAGCATTTGATGATATAAGATGGAAGAGCGTGGCCGGGCACTGTGAATTGTGGGGAATGGAAGCCGCTACGTGTTCGATCTTTTTAAATATGTTATTTGAGAAGTTGTTCTTTCATTGCAGTTATGTGCTAGTTAGCACTATATAAAAAAAAATTTTCCGCTATTTTTCATTAAGTACTTAAGTAAGTACGAGAGGAAAGATAAGTAAGTAGATAAGTAAGGTAACGGTCCGTGCTAGGCGGGTCATTACACCACTGGTCCAAGTCAGAAGGCAGCGTGCGCCCACACGTCCACTAGTCCAAGTCAGAAGGCAGCGCACGCCCATGCGCCCAGCAGCGCACACCTAGCCTAGTAGCGCGCACCCAGCAGCGCGCGCCCTAGCAGCGTGCACCCAGACACCGTGCGGTCTCAGGCGCGCTCTTGCGTGCTGGGGTGCGCTTTCTCTCCACCTGAAGCTCCCACGAACAAAAGGGGGGAATCTAGAGCTGGAGGGAGGAAAAAAAATAGACTAAAAAAAGATAGGAGAGGACTGAAAAGAGAGGAAAGAAGAGAGAAAGAAACCCTAAATTTCAGAAGGATCAGAGGAGGATGTTGTTAGAGATTTGGGCTGCACTACATTGGAGTTTTATTTTTCTTTCTCTTTTCTCCTCTTGTTCTTATATCTAGTAGTTCGTTATTTATTTATTTATTTATTTATTTTTTGTGGATTTCTTCATGTATTTTCAGATTTGTTCAAGTTTGAATATGTTTAAGGTTACATTGATGGATTGCTAGATTTTCATGTTAGGGGACTTGATATAATCTTACTACAATTTTGCTATGAATATTTAATGCTATTTGATATTTCTCATGCCCAAACATTTGTGTTCTTCTTTGTTTAATGCCTTAATCAATTGAAAGATTGGCTAGAGGATTTATATGTGTGGATTTAGGCTTGAGAGAGTCACTTGCACATGTTGGGATTTGTTGAACACAGCTTAGTAAGTATTGGAATCGGGAGATGAATATGCGCTAAGTGATCACAAATGATTATAGCTTAATGAATGCACAACTAACTTTTTTAATAGGGATATTATTTAGGTTGTTTTGCATAGATTTGACTCGGCACTCGAGAGAGGGAGTTGGATTATTATAGGAAATTCATGATTAATGTTTGGCTTGAGGGAGATCAATGACATTGAATAGGATTAGAATAATTAGGCAAGATGAAATCAAAAGCCCTAGTTACCTTATCATTAGAGACCCCTTTCGATCCTAAGACACTCCTTGCATCGTTTTATTTACTTATTAAATTAGTTTAGCATTCTAATTTTGTTCTGTTAACGTCATTCTATTTCTGACTTGTCTGGATAAAACTAGGTTATTTTAGTTATAGTACTTAGCTAGATTTTAGGAACACAATCCTTGTGGGACACGACACTCACTCACTACTTTATTACTTGATGACCTCGTGCACTTGCAAGAAGAGAATAGGTGTGATAAATTTGCATTGTGACGCCCCCTTACTACGTAGGGCCGTCACGCCTTACTTACTTCACTTAACTTTACTTGAAAATTAGGAATTTTTTTTTTTGAAACATACTTATAAAAAGCATTTGTCATTAGCAATATATCATTACCACTTAAGTAAAAGTTTACTTAAGGTCTTTAGTTCCAAAATACCATAAAGCATAATTTGTCTTTATCATACATACTTATATACAAAACTTCTTAACTCAAAAATAGGTTGCGGAAACTATGCGTAGTGGTATCCATACCGCCTTCATCGTTCACACACTGCCCACCATTCAGGTTGCGGGTTTCTTACCTACAGTATGAAATATAACTGGATGAGCTTTCGCCCAGTAAGCACAAACATAATCTCACAAAACATTTAAAACATCTGGAAAACATACATCATCATATGCATATGCGTGAACCATTTATGTTCCATTTATGTATTTCTTTTCACTTACTTATCTTTCTTCTGGGCCCCATAGTGTACGTACCATCATTTATTTAGCGCGCCTCCAGATACAATTAGGGGTTGCAAGGTCCCTAACTGCTCTGGGAACATTAGGTGATTACACCCTCCCGCATCAACGAGAGGGTGAATCCTTTACTTGAACATGAAAAATCCTCCACCTTATGGGAGGTCGGTACGACACTTTACTTGTGATTTCTTACCATGTTATTTATCCTTAGTGAACATACCTTATGATGCCACTATATGATAACATACTTTTTATCTCATTCATAACATGGCATGGCATTCTTTTCATTCATGGCATTTGCAATCATGACATTTTTATAAACATGACATTTTGCAAATATAACACTTTTTTTTACAAACATAGCATTTTACGAAAATAGCACCTTTTTATAAAACATAGCATTTTGCAAAAATAGCACCTTTTAATAAGCATGGCATTTCGTAGATATAGCACACAACATATTGCAGTATATTTGAAAACCACATACTTGAACATAATTTACTAGGTTTCATACTGCAGGTGAGGTTTGTACTTACCTCTAGTGCCGTATCCTTAAAATTGCGTTCCTTAAATTTGTTGGCAACGGTAATTCACTTTCCTAATATACCAAAAATATAGGATCAGGATCCTTTCATAAGGTGTTGGTGACCTACCAACACTCACATCTACTTTTGGTTGTATGTCCCCTATACATGATATCAATCTTGGCCACTTTAATCTCTATTCTTTATCGAACTTCGATTAATCTTTAAGAGGTTACGTTGGGTAACCTTTTTGGTTAGAGCCTTGCTCTATTATTGGGCTTTGCTCATACATCCTTGTTATTGGGTTATTTCCATTAACCCTCTAAATCTTAGCCCAGATATACATGTGGGTATCCCTTAAGGTTATGTTGGGTAACCCTTAAGGTTAACCTTAATTAACCTTGGGTCAACCTTTAGTCAACCCTTGGTTATCCTTGGGTTTGTAACTTGGATACAATATTCGGTTACCATTCGTAATCGGCTTGCTTACCAATTTTACTTTAAAATTCCTCTTCCTTATTTTTGGAAAATCTTGTGTAATTAACTTCCAAAAATCCTTCATTTTGCTTGTAAAAATTCTAACTCCTTTAATTAGAAAATACTTTGGCTTAATCTCATTATTTTCTTTAACTTATAAACTCTTGGTTGAAACCCTCTTTTTCTTTACTTCGGAGAAAAATGTGAAATTTCAAACCCGAACCCTTAAAATTCATGGTTTTCGAAATAAATCTTTTATAAAATCATTTGGGGCCGGAAACCGCCTTTGGAACGGTTTTCGAAGCTAAAATAACCATTTAAGAGCACTTCACAATTTTTCTAGAAAATATTTTCGTGAAACTCATGTGCAAGATTTCGGACTCCCTGCGCATCTCCCACAAAACGCGCCCAGTTTAAAAAAATCGGCTTGGAATTTGAAAAACTTGTCCTCACAAAAGTTGTAGCCCTCGAAAAATGCTAAAACTTTTGTGTTTTAAGAAAAATCCAGTTCGGCCTAGATCAGTACCAGTTTTTATTTGAAAACGGGTTGACTCTGAAAAACTGAGTGAAGACCGTCCCAGGGATCAGCCACGGGTTTTGGGTAAAACGGAGGCCGTTGGAGCCTTATTTCGAGATTTTGTCTAAATTGTCTTCTAGAAAAAGTTGTTCCGAACAACTTTCGTGTTTTGAGTTTTACCTAATTCGGCCTCTAAGGGCCTTGAAATTACCCTTTCCCGAAACTGGCCAGATTCGAATCCGAATTGGCAGTTTCGGTTTCTTAGTTCGGTTTACGTCCTATTTCACGGAATCTATCTCGACCGATCACATCGGGAGCTTATACCACAACAAGTAGCACTTCTAACGTCCCATTGAAACCCATAAATCCATCTCATTCGACCCATGTAACCCAAATCCGAAAATTAAAAAGACTAGGGTTGCTTGGTTCTAACTCATGCATCAACACATACAAGCATCACAAAATCGAACCCTAAATCTAGCATGCTCTCATGGCTTCCAAGGGCAGATTTTTGGCCTCATCTTATGGGACATACAACCTAATTTCTAGCATGAAAAATCCATCATCAAGCAAGCATAAATCAAGCAAGCAAGTAACAAAATAAGCCAACCAAAACCCTAACCTTAATCAAGCACACACACACCAACAAATAGGGCTGAAAATTTAAAGTGGACTTATGTCCTTACAACCAACTTGAATCACCATTAAAGAGCTTAAATGAAACTTAATTTCAAGATGGTTTTAAGAGATTTACCTCAAACCCAAGTTAGGGTTTTGAAATCCCCAAATCTTCCTTTGGTTCCTTGGCTTGCTCACCCACACGGCTTCACCACAAAAATGGAGTCCAAGAAATTTTTTTGTTAGCTCTTTCTTGCATCACCAAAACCAAACCTTAACAAGAGAAAAATCCAAGTTTTTCTTACCTTTTTCCTCTCTTCTTTGTTCGGCCACCACTTGGAAGAAATCCACAAAATTTTTCTCAAATGTTCCTTGCTTGATGGCTCACGGTTTTGGTACAAGAAAAATGGAATCCAAGAGAGTTTTGTTAGCTTTTTCTTGCTCTAACAAAACCGAACATCACAAGAAGAAAATCCAAAAATTTGTCAAGAGTTACTCACCTCTTTTTCTTCTCCTCTTGGTCGGCCAAACACTCAAAACTCACAAGAAAATCTCAAGCTTTCTCTAGCTCTCTCTCTTCTTGCCAAAACCGTGCACCCTTAAGATGGAAAACCCAAAAATTTCTCTTGGAATCTCTCTCTCTCTCCTTCACCCTCTTGCTGCCGAGCCTCTTAGAGAAAAAGTGAGGGTTTCTCTTAGTTTTCCAAGTGAAAATGACTAGAGAGATGGAAGAGATTTTTGATGAAACAAGGGAGCTTGGAGTTGGTGATAACTTGACTTGTTTCCCATGTGAGCTGCAGCCGAATCCAAGGGAAAGGAGAGGAGGGTTGTGCTGCCGAAAATCAAGGGGAAAATGAGGGATATGGGGCAGCTAGGTATGGCCCTATAGATCTCTAGAAATTTCCCCTACTAGCTCACCCTCTTGGCCCTTGAATTGTGGCTTTATGTCTTATCTTGCTTGTCCCCTTTTCTTTTCCTAGTGCAGCCGAATATAATGAGGGAGATTAAGGGGTTGTGCTGCCGAGATTTCAAGGGGAAAAGGCATGAGTTTGACTCATTATTTTAAGCAAAAGTGACTAGGGAATGGGAGACTTGTGATGGACAAAAGTGGCTCAACTTTTTCCTTGATTTTGGGCTTTATGTCTAGTCTTGTTCCCATTTCTTTCTATTTCTTTGTTCAGCCGAATATGGGGGAAGGGAGGACAGCTCTCTTGCTCAATTTTGGTTAGTGGAGAATGAGGTCACAAGCATGGGCATGTGTCCTTGGCTTGGTTGGGATTGAATTACCATTTAGTTACCAAAACCAAACCAATTTCTTTTCTTTTTTCCATCTAGTTGCCGAATTTTTTTGAGAGGAATGGGAGTCCACATGTGCAACTTGAGTTAGTGGAAGGTGATGTCAAGGGGTTGATGTCATCTTCCACTAGCTCACACAATGCCTTGTTTGGCCATTTCGTTCTTTCACAGCTCCTTTCGCGCTCTACAGTTATTTCCAATACTGTGATGAGCATTCTTATTTTATATTTTGGTCCAAAAATTCTTCAATGTAAATTTGGACTGAAAACTCTCTTTCTCCAATTTTTCGGAGACCTTTTTGCCCTTAATTCTATTTCGGTGTGCTTGATTTTTCTAGGGTGGATTTATGGCTTATAAAACTTCATTTTCGGAGATTCTTTCCATATTTCTTCATCATACTTGTGAAGTCAACGTTGTGACCCGTCCCGGTCAAACTTTGACTTTTTGGTCAACCCTTTGACTTTTTCGGTCAAAGTTGACTTTCGTAAAATTTCATCCTTTTTCGTTCTTTTTCCCTTAAAAACCTCATTCTTGGCTCATAAATCATTAATTGAGTCTCATAACAATTAAATAAGGACTCGAACATTGTTTAAATAAAATTATGAATTTCTCATTATTATTCATAATTTTTCATATAACACATCATAAACACATAAATTAGACTCTAATTCCTTATGAACAAGGAGATTACAAGTCTACAAAATTTCGGGTCTTACAACCTACCCTCCTTAAAAGATT
Source organism: Ficus microcarpa (assembly GCA_025413485.1). NCBI lineage: Eukaryota > Viridiplantae > Streptophyta > Magnoliopsida > Rosales > Moraceae > Ficus > Ficus microcarpa. The sequence goes on along the minus strand of CM046377.1, from coordinate 54,522,209 downwards.
TTCGTCCTCGAAAATTAGAACAAATCGGGGTAGTCTCTCTTCATGCCTTCTTCTCGTTCCCATGTCGCTTCTTCAATATGGCGATTTCTCCATAATACCTTTGTGATGTCTAGTTTTTCATGATACTAGTTTTTGTAAATGATTGAATGTATATAGTACATGCAATTTCATGAAAAAGTTCAGTTCAGAGCTTTAATGTGTGTTATGAGTTTTTATAGCTTAATAAAACTCAAAAATGACTGTTCAAAGAAGCAAGTAGCCTTTTTGAACAAAAAGGAATGAAATCTACTCGATTTTAGAAAAGTCAAAATTTTGACCAAAAAGTCAACCGTTGACCCGAAAAGTCAAAGTTTGGCCAAAATGGTCAAAATTGCGACGGAGGAATTTTAAGATCTGCGGTTTGTGAAAAATGCTGCGGGAACTAGTTTTTATGACTGATAAAAACTAAAACCACCTTAGAAAAATCAAGCACGCCATGTTAGGTCATGAGGCAGAAAGGATTCGAGAAAATAAGAAAAATATCTTCGATCCGATTTTTTTTTACTGTAAATATAAAAAATCCAAACTGTAAAATAATAATTACAGTATTGGAATTTAAATTTTTACAATCAAAGTTTCAAGGTTTTTCATCAAACAAAGCTTTAAATTAAGATATCATAAAAGAAATTATTTTTTTAATCACATGAGTGTGTGTTGGACCAATCCATGGGTGACATGTGGACTTTGCCAACTCACCATGAGTTGTCTTCCACCTCTCCTAATGGCCGGCCACCTAGCATCCAACAACTCCAAATTTTAAAAATTTTGGGGTCAAAAGTTCAAATTTTGAAAGTTCCAAAGTTGTCTATAAATAGAGAAGCCTCCTATTCATTTTAATGTAAAAACTTAGCCAAACTCTTGAGGATTTTCAGCTCAAAGCCGAGAGAAAGAGAGAGAGAGTTCAGAAAAATTTTTCAAGTCCAATCCATTCATCTTTGCTTCGGTTAGCTTAGGATCCAAGGGGAGAGAAAAGAAAAAATTTTTCTGCAGCTTTGTGCAGCCCTTTGCCGTGTGTTGGTGCAGGGGAAAGGAAGGAGAAAAACCAAATTTTGAGGGAGAAATTAGGGCTAGAGTGTTCGGGTTAGTGAGCTAGCAAAAAGGGTGAGAGTTGATCAAGTTTTGGAGCTTGATTTGTGGAGTCAAGCAGCCACGGGTTTGTGGAAGGAAGAAGAGAAAAAAATTTCAGAAATTGGGGCAAGCAGCCCTTAGGTGCCGAGCAAGGAAAGGAGCAGCCATTGGGACCAAAAAACTTGATTTTTGGTGCACCAAGAGTGAGTAGCCGAACCTAGGAGCCAAGAGGTGCAAGGGGGAGATTTTCGGATACCTAACCCTAAGCCGAATTTCCACTCCAAGCTAAGGTAAAATTTTAAAAAGTTTTTACCAAGTTTTAAATGAGTTTCAAGCTTATGATTTATGTGTATTTTGTGCAAAAATTATGTAAGAGCATAAGCTCCTATGCATGTTTAATTTTCTGCCCTTAAGTGTATGTGTGCTTAGTGCTTGATTAGGTTGATTCTAAGGTGTGGTTTGATTTAAATTATGCTCTTAAATGATGCTATGTGATTGAATTGCTAGAATGGCATGCTAGGGTTTTGAATTAGGTAATATGTCCCCAATTAGGTCAATTAGAATTATGCATGTGTGTTATGATTTTTGTGAACCAAGTGCATGAAATGTATGTTGTATGCTAAGCTAGAAATTATGCAACCCTAGGTTAGTAAGTTCGGATTTTTGGGTTGCATGATCACATGGGTTGCATGGTTATGTCAAGGGACGTTATACGTGCTGCATGTGTGTTGACTATCTCCCGAAGTGGTCGGTCGAGCTAGAACCCGCGACGTAGGACGTAAAACCAATTGTAAGAACCAAACTGTCCTCTCGGGTTCCAGTGGACGGTTTCGGTAAAACGTAAATTACAGGCCTTTAGAGGCCGAATGAGCAAAAACTTAAAACACGAAAGTTGTAGAATAGGGTGTTTCCTAGGGGGAAGCATGGCCAGTTTTCCAAAATAAGGCTCCAACAGCCTTCATTTTCAAGAAAACCCGTAGGTGGTCTGTGAGACCCAGATTTTTATGTTAAACCCGTTTTCAATTTAAAACTGGTACCAATCGGTATGGAATCAGAAATTTTACAAAACATGAAAGTTTTAGAACTCTTCGAGGGCTAGAACTTTTGTGAAGGAAACTTTTTCAAATTCAAATGGGATTTTTAAGTATAAACTGAAATGCCAAAACTGTGCAGAAATCAAGAAATTTCTGTGCAAGATTTTATAGAACCACACTAGGAAGAACGTTTTTCGGACTTAACATACTGTTTCAAGCACGGAAACTGTTCTAAAGGCAGTTTCCGACCCTTAACCATTTTCTGAAATTATGGTCCAAGATTTACGAATTTTTATAAAGCAAGTTACAAAGTTTAAGTCTTAAAAGCTAAGTCTTTTTATGAAAAATGAATTTTAAGTTAAAGTTTTTAAAGAAAGTGAATTTTAAGTTAAGATCTCAAAGAAACGTTAAGACGAAAGATAACCGAGAATTTATAGCTGAGTTATCGGGACCTAGTCCCAAAATCCTAAAGTTGACCAAATAAGGATTTACTCTAGTAATCGTAAAGGTTGACCCTGGTTAACCTATAAGTTGATAATTAAAGCCCGAGGGTGGGTGTTGACCTAACCCAATACGTTAGTATATGGGCTAAGTGTATAAAAAGGATATCCAACGTAACCTTTTTAGGTCTCGAATTATGATCGACAAGACTACTGAGGTAGTCACTCTTTATGTATGCATGGTTTTATTTCTAGGGGGACATATCACCGAAAACCCGCATGAATGTTGGTTAGTTACCAACATATTATGAGTTAGATTAGAAATCTCACGTACGTCCTTCAATCGAGCAAGAGGAATTCTGCAGTTGGATCTTGAAGATAAGCAGCCAAGCGACAGACGTATAGACGGTAAGTACAACACCGTCTACAGCATAAGCTACTAGTATATATTACTAGATTTCCATGATGTGTTCTGTGCTATATGTTAGATAACATGTATGCAATATGAAATATGTTAAGTATATGATTATTATGCTAAGATAAGAAATGATAGATTTAGAAAAGTGACAACAGAATGTATGTTCACTAATAATAAGAATAAGTAAGTCAACAAGTGCCGTGTCGTACTACCCGCGCTAGGTCGGGTTGGACTGTGGATTGAGCTAGATATGGTTTGGCCGCCCCAGCCAATCCATAGTCGCGCGCCGGATACGAACACGCAGGTTAAGGGCCCATAAATAGTATGAATAAGGAAAATAAGGAAGCATAAATGGTCTATGCATGATATGTGTTATGATATGCTTTCATGATATATATGTTATACATTATATTATCGTTTTTACGGTTTAAGAGTTGTACTTGCTGAGTTTTAGCTCACTGTTTAAGTTTATGCTGTAGGTAAGGAACCAGCTATCTGACAATGATGCAAGATGGAGTAGCGAGCCAAGGCACTGTGAATGAGTGGATAATGGGTATCGCTACGTGTTTTGTAGTTTTATGTAAAATATGAAATGTTTTTATAACAGCTGGTAATTAATATACTCGTACGCAAAACAGTATTATTTTATGTTTATAGTTTTGTGAGTACTATAAAAAAAAAAAAAAAAATTTCCGCTGTGTTTTCAAACAATGAAAGTAAGTTCTATGTTATGAATGTATGTTAATAAGTACGGTAGCGGCCTACGCTAGGTGGGTCGTTACAACCTTTACCAACGGTATGACCTTGTTTCTTAGCACCTTTTCTTCTCGTGCCAAGATTTGGACTGGCTTCTCCTCATAAGTCAGATCTTCGCAAATCTCGATCGGTTCGTGATCCAATACGTGTGACGGATCCGAAATGTACTTTTTCAGCATCGACACATGAAACACATTGTGCACATATGCTAACTCCGGGGGTAAGGCCAACTTGTAGGCTACGTTCCCAACTCTCTCGAGTATCTCGAACGGCCTTATATACCTTGGGCTCAACTTCCCCTTCTTTCCGAACCGCATAACTCCCTTAAATGGAGCGACTTTGAGGAAAACCAAGTCTCCTACTTAGAATTCTATAGGCCTTCGGCGCTTGTCGGCATAACTCTTTTGCCGGCTAAACGCAGTCTCCATCCTTTGTCGTATGAGCTTCACGTTTTCCGTGGTCTTCCGAATGAAGTCCGTAGACACAAGTTCTTTTTCTCTTGTCTCATACCAGCGGACTGAAGATCTGCATCTTCTTCCGTACAAAGCTTCATAAGGAGCCATTCCAATTGAAGCGTGAAAACTGTTGTTGTATGAGAACTCGATTAAAGGAAGCTTCTTGTCCCAAGGGAACTTGAAATCCATCACGCAAGCTCGCAACATATCTTCCAAGGTCTGAATGGTCCTTTTTGATTGTCCATCCGTTTGTGGGTGAAAAGCTGTACTAAACGAATGCTTGGTACCCATTGCTTCATGTACGCTCTTCCAAAATTTCGAAGTAAAGCGACCGTCGCGATCCGAGATGATAGTTTTCTACCATTATAGCGAACGATCTGGGCCACGTACAATTCTACCAGTTGTTCTACTGAGAAGCTGAGCTTGATGGCTATAAAGTGCGCCGACTTTGTCAATCGGTCAACGACCACCCAAATCGCGTCGTTGCCGCTAGGAGTTCGAGGCAGACCAACCACGAAATCCATCGTCACCTGGTCCCATTTCCATTCTGGGATGGAAATTTTCTGCAGTTCTCCTCCTGGACGTTGGTGTTCCGCCTTTACTTTTTGACAAGTAAGGCACTTACTGACAAAAGTAGCAACGTCGTTCTTCATTTTGGGCCACCAAAAGCTCTCTTTCAAGTCCTTGTACATCTTCGTGGCTCCAGGATGGACAGAGTATGGAGTCTCGTGAGCTTCTTTCATGATCCTTTCCTTTAGTTCTTCCTCGTTAGGAATACACAATCTATTCTTTTGATAGAGTATGCCCTCATCGGATAGGTGGAAGTCTGACTCCTTTCCTTCTAAAACCTCGTTTTTCGTCCTAAGCAGCCAGGCATCGGCTTCTTGACGCTCCTTCATTCCATCTAAAATGGTAGGTTGGAAGGTTAGAGCAGCTAATCCTCCCATGATAAGTTCGATTTTGGCTTCCATTAGCTCCTTTTGAAGAGGCTCAATCAATGACCGGATTGACATCATCGAGGAAGATGACTTCCGACTAAGGGCATCGGCCACCTTGTTAGCCTTTCTCGGATGGTATCGGATATCTATGTCGTAGCCCTTCACCAATTCGAGCCATCTTCTTTGCCTCATGTTCAGCTCCTTTTGTGTGAAGATGTACTTCAAGCTCTGATGATCCGTATACACTTCACATTTCGTACTGTAGAGGTAGTGCCTCCAGATTTTTAAGGCAAATACTACCGCCGCAAGCTCCAAATCATACGTCGGGTAGTTCTTCTCGTGTTCCTTGAGCTATCGCGAAGCATAGGCGATCACTTTTCCGTTCTGCATAAGCACGGCTCCCAATCCTATCTTGGAAGCATCGCTGTAAATTACGAAGTTTTCTTCCTCCACGACCGGAATTGTGAGGATTGGAGCGCTCGTCAACTTGCTTTTGAGCTCTTGGAAGTGCTCTTCACACTTATTTGTCCATTCGTACGCCTTCCCTTTTCTTGTGAGTGCGGTAAGTGTTGGGATCTATAGGTGCCCTAAGGATAGAAAATCTTAGGGATTTTCTGTAAATATAACATTTTGATATTAATAAGAGGAAATTATTCATGTTTAATAAGTTGTGTCCTATTTACTTTCATTTGTTGATTGTATAATTATTTTGAACAAACATAAAATACTCCTAGGCTGTTGGTAATATATCGAATTACCATATGTATACGGGGTATGCATAGAAGACGTGGTAATTTGATAACAGTCTAAATAAATAGTCCGCAATCAACGGAATAAGATTTGGGGATCTTATTCATGATAAGATTGTAAAGGTTGTCTACTTCCTTGGAGGGATGGTTTGTCTTGACCATCGGATAGGTTCCGAGTAGAAACTTTAATGTATACCAGTATTGAGGTATGACATTGGATTGGACCTAAAGTGTTAATTGATTCGGTTTAATAATTCCGTTTATAAGAATCAATGATACTTTAATTATCATCCTGCATTGATCTTAATCCTGAAATGATTACTTGACTTCGCATCCATGACTTATGTACTTTGATGCACTAAAGGTGAGACACTGTTAATTCATGGTCAACATACTTGTGTTTTGGGTGCATGACTTATGGATGGAGAAATCAAGATTCATAGATACGGAATCCATAGCTATCTTAATGATAGTAAATGTTATCTACTTAAAGGTATTATTCGGGGATTGAAAGATAGTATAACAAGATCTTGGCCATCGGTTTACTTTGTGCTCTCTGGTGGTTTTCCAATTGTATGGTTTTACAATTGGTAGTTCTTTCAATGGAGAATAATTGAACTTTAAGTTAAAATGATTGAAAAGGTAAAATGGAAAAAGTCCTTAATTCAATCATGGATAACATATGGGGATTAAGCAAGCGATGAATAAATCATGGAAGAAACACTACGTGAGAGAGCTTTCGTAAGACGGTATGTAAACAGGAGTTCAGCTTCAAACTTTTAGTGGAATAGTTTTGAAGTTGATAATTGATTGATAATTAATCTGGGATTAATTTTTCACAATTATAGGAGCCTCTTTACATATTTCCATCGGGTACCTCTATTAGCTCATATAGTTCCACGAAGCGTCTCGGGATTTGTTCCTAATGAGATCGGTAAATTGTAAATGGAATTTTGTAATGTCTATTAAGACATGGTACTCTCTAACATGCAATCCAGAAAGGATTGAACATGTGAAATTTGTAGACAAATGATTTGTTAACATGTGATTGGTTAATTTAAATTTTAAAAATAAGATTGTATTTGAATTTTGGAAAACAAAATTTTTCTCTCCTAATTAAAAGTGGTGCACGTTTTTTTTAATTGTATGGAGGGAAGAAAATTTTGTTTCAAAAATATTTAAATATATTCCTAACATTTAATTATTAATTGGTTTAAATAATGGAGATTATTTCATGAATTTTTCTTTCCTAATTAAAGAGGTGCATGGTTTTTGTGAGGAAAGAAAATTTGAAATATTTCATTAATTTAAATTAATTAATATGGATAATGTTTATGGAAAATATTTATTCAAATATGTGAATCCTATTTAAATTCGAAAAGGTTTAAAAGAAGTTTGAATCTAGATAGGACTAGGATCTTTTGACTAGTCTAGATTCTTGATTTAAAATTTAAACCACCAATCAAGATTTCTCTCACTTTGTGGCCGAATTTTAAAGGGGATTTTCTCTTGAAAATTATTTTTATGTTCGATGAATCTAGCCCTAAAGTTGTATGATCTTTTGGTTCAAGATTTATCCGGAAAATAATTATTAATTATTTTTCAAGTAGGAGATAAATTTTGAAAAGGATTGGAATATTATATAAAGGCTAGGAGTTCTTGAAAAACTAATTTTTGAATTTTTTAAAGGAGAAAAACGTTTTTTAATAATTAAAAAAAATTGTTTTTCTTCCACATCAAAAATTCGGCTTTCTTGTGAGAGAGAAAAAAAAAAAAGAAAATTCCATTGAATCAAAACTGCGATGAAGGTTAAACCGAGTGATAATTTTTCATAGGAGGTTAACCGGTTCTTGTTTTGTAGTTTTGAAGAAAGAAGTTGGATCAAATTCTCAACGAGGATCGTCGGAATTGAGAAAGAGGGATCTAGACTTCGGAAAGTATTACCGGTCGCTTGGATTCATAGAACGTGTGCCCACACACACTCTGAGATGTGGAACTCGAGAATAGTAGAGAAGACACGTTGGTCAAACGCTCTAGTAATTCCAGAATCCAAGAAATAAGGTACGCTTGATCATGAATTAATTTATTGTTATATGCATCATGAGCTTCTTTTCCGGAAACGGCATAAAAATTTTAAAACTTCCGCTGCGCCGTAACTCCAATACCGGATCCGATTTTTCCAACAACTGGTATCAGAGCCAACTCATGATCATGCATATAACATAAATTATTTGATCAAATAAATTTCTCTCTATGCATTAATGAAATATTTTAGAGAGTTGGCGCTCTAGGTTTTATTTTGAGTATATTAAATATATTATGAATGGATGTATGGATGAATGCTTTATATTATTTTGATAATATATGATGCTTGTTCAATTTTGCCGGTCATGATTCCATAGAGGTTAGAATTTGTATCTAGGTTTTTCAAGTGTAATAGATGCGGTCTATAATCACCGCTAGGTCGTTCTTTCAATTCCTAGAATTTTTGTAAGCCGGAAACGGCATAGGAATTTTTTTGTAAAATTCGGGCTACAATGGATTCAAGGAGATTGAAGATGAACGAAAGTATGGAAATTTTCAAAGGATGTGATTTTTTTTATTTTTGGAATTTTTTTTATTTAAAAAACGTTTTTTTGTATTAAAAAAAAATCACAAAATCTTTTGAAAATTTAATTTCCAATGATATGTGATTTTGATAATTTGGAAATCAAAATTGAAAATTTAAATTTAAATTTAATGGATATTATTATGAATTTTAAAATTTTGTGATTTAAATTTGAAATTTGGAAATTTCAAATTTTAAATTTGGAAATTTCAAATTTTAAATTTTAAAATTTAATAAACCGGATTTTTAATTTAAATTTTGATATTTTGTAATTTTGATTAAAATTAAAAATCACATATAATCTTTTTTGAAATTTAAATTTAATTTTAAATTTAAAAAGATGTGACATTGGAGAAGGAAGACACATTGAAGAAGGATACACGGCATGGATCTACAAATGAAGGCCGATATATGTTTCGGTTAATTTTTGTAAATTTTGCAATTTTCTTTTCTCTAGGATGGAATCATGATCCACGGCTATTTACATATTTTGCAAACCATGGATGATGACTTGCTATATGAATATGTTATACTATTTCATGATGTATTGACAACATGCCATATAGACTAGGGAGTGTCACTCAATAAATATTGTTTATGCATGAAAAACAAAAACCCTAATTTAAAAGATTGAGTGGGAGAAGGTTTTACATACTAAGACCTACGGCCTCCATCGTTGGTCCAATAGTTACGCATGGTAGTGCCTACTACTCGGTTTCGATCCGGGAATTCCCTTCGGATAGGTATCTTACCTAGAGCGCACACTGATTTGGATTTTCGAAAGGATAACAATTTTTGGCATATTTTATGTTTAGATCACCCCTTGGTGGCAGATGTAAAATATGGATTCAAAATTGGAAACGAAGGTTACACACTCATACTACTTTATTTATTAACCCTCCCTCAAGGCTCTGTTATGTAAAGTAGTGGCCAAATAAACGATAGTTAATATATATTTAATGGAGTTTGTTCCATGGATGAATATGTATTAATTGGAAGGGATCCGTGTTCTTGGCTAGTTATTCTATGACTACCCCTCGGTAGCTTAGAAAGCGGTAGCTAGGAATTGTCGTTGTAAGGTATGTGTTTTAAGGGTTTTACACATGAACATTTAGATTGCATATAGATCTTTTTGTTTCATTACAAAATCATATTTTATAAACTGATAGGATGTTTACTCATACTTATTACATGTTTTCTTATTATATATCAAAATGTCAAGCCCTTTATCTGTGATACTTACGCAAAACAAATTAACTGGCGAGAATTTTAATGACTGGAAAAGGAACTTGCTAATCGTCCTAAACTTTGAGAAACACAGTTTTATCCTAACCCAACCTCGACCACCTACGCCTGCGATCGATGCTCCTGATAGGGATTTTGTAGCGCTTGAGCGCTGGGACAATTCCAACCTTAGTGCCATGTGCTATATTCGGGTGAGCATGTCTAATGTGCTCCAGAAACAGCATGAGGAACATCAAACTGCTAGGCAAATCATGGATAACCTGGAGGAAATGTTTGGTGAACAAACTATCCAGGCTAAGACCGATGCTATCAAAGGTCTCATGAACTGCAGGCAGAAGGTTGGAACTCCCATCAAGGAGCACATGATGACAGTCATGGCTTATTTGTCTGAAGCTCAGGCAAATGGGGCTGAGATCGATGCTGCAACTCAACTGGTTATGGTTTTTCAAACCTTATCCAAGGATTTCGATTTGTTTCAGGCATCCTACAACCTTAACCGGAAGGAGATGTCTTTTAACGGAATTGATGAAGGAGTTGCAAGCCTTTGAGAACATTTTTAAGGGTTCTGGATCTAAGGCTGAGGTAAATTTGGCTGAACCTAGTTCGTCTGTTCCTAATCCCAAAAGGAAGAAGGAAAAAGGGAAGAACAAGGGGAATAAGCCTGCAGTGAATGCACCTGCTTCTAAGAAGTCTACCAAGACTAAGAAACAAAAGGTGGACCCCAAAAAGGTTAAGTGCTTTTACTATGGGAAGAAAGGACATTTCAAGAAGGATTGCCGAGATTTCCTGGCTTTGCAAAAACAGAAAGGTAATTTCAATGTCCTGTATCTTGATGGTTGTTTAGCGGAAGAATCTAAAGACAATTGGGTTATAGATTCTGGAGCTACTAACCATGTTTGTATTTCTCTACAAGGGTTCAAGGTAACGAGAAGTCTGCATGAGGAGGATTTTACGTTAAGAACCGGCGATGGGACGTTGGTGCGAGTTGAAGCAGTGGGAGAAGTGCATCTTTATTTTGATGAATTTAGGTTTATTGTTTTGAGACATTGTTTTTATGTTCCTAATTTTAAGAGGAACCTAATTTCGGTAGCTTGTTTAGTTAAAGATTCTTATTCAGTTTCTTTTAATAATAAAGTTGTTATTATAAAAAACAATTCTCTTATCTGTAATGGATGGATGCATGGAAATCTTTATTTTATCAAACCTAAGATGCACTCACTGCTTGATACAGAATTGGAAAAGAACTCTAAAAGACATAAGTCTTCTCACTCTAACAAATCATATCTTTGGCATTTACGACTTGGTCACATAAGCCTTAACAGAATTCAAAGGATGGTAAAAGATGAATGCCTCGACTTGTACGAGGTTGAACCTTGGCCACAATGCGAATCCTGTTTGGAGGGCAAGATGACTAAACGGCACTTTGCTGCCAAGGATGGTCGTGCCGAGAAACTTTTAGAACTTGTGCATACAGATGTTTGTGGTCCCATGAACATAGAAGCACGTGGTGGGTATGAGTATTATATCACTTTTATTGATGATTACTCAAGGTATGGATATGTCTATTTAATGACATGCAAAAGCGAAGCCTTTGACAAGTTCAAAGAGTTTCGGGCTGAAGCGGATAAACAATTAGGCAAGTCCATTAAGACACTTCGATCGGATCGAGGTGGGGAATACCTATCGGATGAGTTCTTAGGATATTTGATAGAGAATGGGATACAATCCCAGTTGACTGCACCTGGTACTCCTCAACAGAATGGTGTAGCTGAGAGAAGGAATAGGACCCTATTGGATATGGTCCGGTCTATGATGAGTTATTCCACTTTACCTTTATCATTTTGGGGGCACGCCATACAAACTGCATGCTATCTTCTGAATAACGTTCCCTCCAAATCGGTTTCTAAAACTCCTTATGAGTTATGGACGAGTAGGAAACCTAATTTGAATCATATTCGAATTTGGGGTTGTCCGGCACACGTCCTGGATAAGGAAGCGAAGAAATTGGAGTCACGATCAGAAGTGTGCTTGTTTGTTGGCTATCCAAAAGGGACAAAAGGTGGTCTGTTCTATAATCCAAAGCAAAATAAAGTCTTTGTTTCGACACATACAACATTCCTTGAGGAAAGTTACATGGAAGACTTTAAACCTCGTAGCAAAGTAGTGCTTAAGGAGATGACTTCGGGTTTGGATGTTCCTAAAGTCACAGAAAACCCTGCGGAAAAATCACTAAAGAATCAACAACCACAAGAGCTTCGTCGTAGGGGGAGGATTATCAGGGAACCTAAAAGGTACATGATCAGTGGTGAAGTTTATGAAGCAGAATCCATAGAACATATTGATGATCCAGCTACGTACAAGGAAGCTATGGAGGATGTTGATTATAGTCTTTGGCAAAAGGCTATGAACGCCGAGATGGAATCTATGGATTCCAACGGAGTCTGGAAACTTGTAGACTTACCCCAAGGCATAAAACCGATTGGGTGTAAGTGGGTATACAAGAGGAAGAGAGGTATGGATGGGAAAGTGGAAACTTTCAAGGCAAGACTTGTAGCGAAGGGCCATACGCAGAAAGAAGGAATCGACTATGAAGAAACCTTCTCGCCTGTAGCAATGCTTAAGTCAATCCGTATTCTTTTATCCATTGCGGCTGCTCTCGATTATGAGATCTGGCAAATGGATGTCAAGACAGCTTTCTTAAATGGCTCTCTTGAGGAAGATATCTATATGATACAACCAGACGGGTTCAAGGCAAAAGGCCAAGAAGACAAAGTATGCAAGTTGCTTAAATCCATTTATGGATTAAAGCAAGCATCTCGTTCTTGGAATATTAGGTTTGATCAAGCGATCAAAACTTATGGATTCGAACAAAACATTGATGAACCATGTGTTTATAAATGTATCAAGAACGAAAAAGTGGTGTTCCTTGTACTCTATGTGGATGATATATTGCTTATTGGAAACGATGTGGCAATACTATCATCTGTCAAAGTTTGGTTAGCCAAACAGTTTGACATGAAGGACTTAGGAGAAGCTAGTTATGTTCTTGGTATTCAACTCTTTAGAGATGAAAAAGAACAAAACGATAGCACTCTCCCAAGCTTTATACATTGATAAAGTACTTGAGAGGTTTTCTATGAAAGATTCCAAGAAAGGTGCTCAACCTTTCAGGATTGGAATCAAACTTTCTAAAGATGACTGTCCCAAGACATCGGAAGAAAGGGAGCGTATGAAAAATGTACCTTATGCATCAGCGGTAGGTAGTCTTATGTACGCTATGTTATGCACTAGGCCTGACATTTGTTTTGCGGTTGGTATGGTAAGTCGATATCAGTCGAATCCGGGACCAAAACCATTGGGCTGCGGTCAAGCATATACTCAAGTATCTACGGAGAACAAGGGATTATATGCTAATGTATTCCGGTCAGGACCTTGTTCCTATAGGATATACAGATTCTGATTTTCAATCAGATCAGGATTCAAGGAAATCGACTTCAGGATCTGTCTTCACCCTTGGAGGTGGTGCCGTTGTGTGGAGGAGTGTTAAGCAATCTTGTATTGCTGACTCGACCATGGAAGCCGAGTATGTGGCAGCCAGTGAGGCATCAAAGGAAGCGGTTTGGCTCCGCAGGTTCCTTAGTGACCTTGAGGTCGTTCCTGGTATGGATAAAGCTATGGTGCTCTACTGTGACAACAGTGCAGCAGTAGCTAATACCAAGGATCCTAGGCATCATAAGAGGAGTAAGCACATTGACAGAAAATATCACATTATCAGAGGCTTTGTTGAGAGTGGAAATGTGACGGTTTGCAAAATCGCATCGGAGGACAATCTTGCTGACCCGTTCACGAAGACTTTGGTGGCCAGAAGATTCGAAGAACACGTCGAAGGCATGGGGATGCGTAATATGTCACATTTACTCGCTTAGGGCAAGTGGGAGATTGTTGGGATCTATAGGTGCCCTAAGGATAGAAAATCTTAGGGATTTTCTGTAAATATGACATTTTGATATTAATAAGAGGAAATTATTCATGTTTAATAAGTTGTGTCCTATTTACTTTCATTTGTTGATTGTATAATTATTTTGAGCAAACATAAAATACTCCTAGGCTGTTGGTAATATATCGAATTACCATATGTATACGGGGTATGCATAGAAGACGTGGTAATTTGATAACAGTCTAAATAAATAGTCCGCAATCAACGGAATAAGATTTGGGGATCTTATTCATGATAAGATTGTAAAGGTTGTCTACTTCCTTGGAGGGATGGTTTGTCTTGACCATCGGATAGGTTCCGAGTAGAAACTTTAATGTATACCAGTATTGAGGTATGACATTGGACTGGACCTAAAGTGTTAATTGATTCGGTTTAATAATTCCGTTTATAAGAATCAATGATACTTTGATTATCATCCTGCATTAATCTTAATCCTGAAATGATTACTTGAGTTCGCATCCATGACTTATGTACTTTGATGCACTAAAGGTGAGACACTGTTAATTCATGGTCAACATACTTGTGTTTTGGGTGCATGACTTATGGATGGAGAAATCAAGATTCATAGATACGGAATCCATAGCTATCTTAATGATAGTAAATGTTATCTACTTAAAGGTATTATTCGGGGATTGAAAGATAGTATAACAAGATCTTGGCCATCGGTTTACTTTGTGTTCTCTGGTGGTTTTCCAATTGTATGGTTTTACAATTGGTGGTTCTTTCAATGGAGAATAATTGAACTTTAAGTTAAAATGATTGAAAAGGTAAAACGGAAAAAGTCCTTAATTCAATCATGGATAACATATGGGGATTAAGCAAGCGATGAATAAATCATGGAAGAAGCACTACGTGAGAGAGCTTTCGTAATACGGTATGTAAACAGGAGTTCAGCTTCAAACTTTTAGTGGAATAGTTTTGAAGTTGATAATTGATGGATAATTAATCTGGGATTAATTTTTCACAATTATAGGAGCCTCTTTACATATTTCCATCGGGTCCTCTATTAGCTCATATAGTTCCACGAAACGTCTCGGGATTTGTTCCTAATGAGATCGGTAAATTATAAATGGAATTTTGTAATGTCTATTAAGACATGGTACTCTCTAACATGCAATCCAGAAAGGATTGGACATGTGAAATTTGTAGACAAATGATTTGTTAACATGTGATTGGTTAATTTAATTTTGAAAATAAGATTGTATTTGAATTTTGGAAAACAAAATTTTTCTCTCCTAATTAAAAGTGGTGCACGTTTTTTTAATTGTATGGAGGGAAGAAAATTTTGTTTCAAAATATTTAAATATATTCCTAACATTTAATTATTAATTGGTTTAAATAATGGAGATTATTTCATGAATTTTTCTTTCCTAATTAAAGAGGTGCATGGTTTTTGTGAGGAAAGAAAATTTGAAATATTTCATTAATTTAAATTAATTAATATGGATAATGTTTATGGAAAATATTTATTCAAATATGTGAATCCTATTTAAATTCGAAAAGGTTTAAAAGAAGTTTGAATCTAGATAGGACTAGGATCTTTTGACTAGTCTAGATTCTTGATTTAAAATTTAAACCACCAATCAAGATTTCTCTCACTTTGTGGCCGAATTTTAAAGGGGATTTCCTCTTGAAAATTATTTTTATGTTCAATGAATCTAGCCTAAAGTTGTATGATCTTTTGGTTCAAGATTTATCCGGAAAATAATTATTAATTATTTTTCAAGTAGGAGATAAATTTTGAAAAGGATTGGAATACTATATAAAGGCTAGGAGTTCTTGAAAAACTAATTTTTGAATTTTTTAAAGGAGAAAAATGTTTTTTAATAATAAAAAAAAATTGTTTTTCTTCCACATCAAAAATTCGGCTTTCTTGTGAGAGAGAAAAAAAAAAGAAAATTCCATTGAATCAAAACTGCGAGGAAGGTTAAACCGAGTGATAATTTTTCATAGGAGGTTAACCGGTTCTTGTTTTGTAGTTTTGAAGAAGAAGTTGGATCAAATTCTCAACGAGGATCGTCGGAATTGAGAAAGAGGGATCTAGACTTCGGAAAGTATTACCGGTCGCTTGGATTCATAGAACGTCTGCCCACACACACTCTGAGACGTGGAACTCGAGAATAGTAGAGAAGACACGTTGGTCAAACGCTCTAGTAATTCCAGAATCCAAGAAATAAGGTACGCTTGATCATGAATTAATTTATTGTTATATGCATCATGAGCTTCTTTTCCGGAAACGGCATAAAAATTTTAAAACTTCCGCTGCGCCGTAACTCCAATACCGGATCCGATTTTTCCAACAGTAAGTGGTGCCGCGATCTTAGCAAATCCTTCGACGAATCGTCGGTAATAGCCCGCTAATCCGAGGAAACTGCGCACTTCGGTGACATTTTTGGGGGCTGGCCACTTACTTACCGCCTCAATCTTAGCCGGGTCTACGGATATGCCTTCTTTAGAGACTACATGTCCAAGAAAATGGACCTTCTCCAACCAAAACTCGCACTTGGTGAACTTGGCGTAAAGCTGATTTTGCTTCAAAATCCGTAGTGCAATCCTTAGATGCTCCTCATGCTCCTCTTTCGACCTTGAATAGATCAGAATGTCGTCTATAAAGACAATGACAAACTTGTGTAGGTAGTCCTTAAATACGCGATTCATCAGATCCATGAAGGCGGCTGGTGCATTCGTCAGTCCAAACGGCATGACGAGGAACTCGTAGTGTCCATATCGAGTGCGAAACGCCGTCTTCGGAACATCTCCTTCCTTGATTCGGAGCTGGTGATATCCCGATCGTAGATCAATCTTCGAAAAGATGGAAGCTCCCTTCAGTTGGTCGAACAGATCGTCGATCCTGGGCAAAGTATACTTGTTCTTGATGGTGATCTTGTTCAACTCCCGATAATCAATGCACATTCTTAGAGTGCCGTCCTTCTTCTTAACAAACAACACCGGGGCTCCCCATGGTGAATAGCTCTGTCTGATGAATCCTTTATCTAGGAGCTCCTTCAACTGGACTTGTAATTCTTTGAGTTTAGCAGGCGCCATCCTATACGGTGCCTTGGACATGGGTGCCGATCCTGGAAGCAACTCAATCTCAAAAGAGATTTCTCGTTCTGGTGGCAATCCTGGCAAATCTTCAGGAAAAACGTCCACAAACTCCTTGACTATCAGTACATCTTCCGGCTTACCTTCGGTTTCTTGCGCCTTATCTACCATGTTGGCTAGAAATTCTATACATCCTTCCGCCAACAACTTTCTAGCCTTTAACGCCAAAATAAACATCTTTGGCTGTTTCGGGGTTGATCCTCGAAAGATAAATTCCTTATCTCCAATTGGCTTGAACGTGACAGCGCGACGCTGGCAGTCGATAACTGCGTTGTACTTTCCCAGGAAATCCATACCCAAGATAACGTCGTAGTCGTACAAATCAATGACGATCAGGTTGACGTACATCTTTCTACCGCATATGATTATTGGAACATGGCGTATCCAATAATCAGACAACAAAATTTCCCCGGAGGGTAATGCAGTACGAAAGGTTCTTCCGATTTTCTTATTATCTCTACCTAGTTTCTTAGCAAACCTAGGTGATGTGAATAAATGCGTAGCTCCAGAATCAATCAACACATAAGCATCTTGTTGGGCAACAGGAAGCTGACCTGTCACCACCGTGGACGGTCCAGCTTGAGCATCCTCCTTTGTATAGGCGTAGATGCGTCCTTGCGGTTCTGGAGCTTCAGCTCGGCCTTGAGGAGCTGCAGGTCCTTCGAGCTTCATCTGTACAGCGTGCAACTGACTTCCCTGACCCCTCTGATAATTCTGCTGGTGCTGGACATTGGCATTGCAATTCTTTGCAAAGTGGCCTTCCGTGCCATACAGGTAGCAACGGTTTGTCCCGGCACGGCAGTCTCCCAAGTGCTTTCTCCCACATTTTTGGCAAGGGGGAGTTCCACTATTGTCAGGGGCATTCTTTTTCTGGGGAGGATTCTATTGGCTCCCCTGTCCTCCAGCATTCCACTTCCTCTTCTGTTGGGGGTTGCCATACGGCTTGTTGCTGCTGTGTTGGCCAGAAGATCCTCCTTGACTTCTGCTGGGATGATTGGCCTGGTTTGGTCTGACTCTGCTTGGCTAGGGCCTTCTCCTCATTCCTTTCCTTAAAGAACTGAGCCCGTTGCGCCTTGTTCTAACCGACTCAATATTCAGCTCGAACTGCCCGACTAACACATTCTGCGACAGTGAGAGGTGGGTGAGGGCCACTGCTGATAATCACGGCTAAGTCTGACCGAAACATTCTCATCATTTTCCTCACTTTGTCCCTTTCGGAACTGATGAGTTGAGGGCAGAGACGGGCGAGCTGTTCAAACTTTCTCACGGCTTCAGCCACAGACAAATTTCCCTTACGGAAATTGTTAATTCGTCTTGTTGGGCTTCCATTACTTCCGTGTTGAAGTACTTCTCACAAAACTCTTCAACGAAGTCTTCCCATGTCATCTGGTTGACGTCCCGTCTGATTTGAACCGTTTCCCACCATAACCGGGCGTCTTTTTTCAACATAAAGGACGCGCAGAGGACTCTCTCTCTATCGTCGAGTCCTAAAAAATTTAGGGAAACTTGGAGGTCGATGAGTCAATTATCGGCCTCGATAGGGTCCGTCGATCCCTCAAATTCCGGTGCCTTCATGCGATGAAATTCATGATACAGCTCTGCCAGGGTCCGAACACGAGGGGCTGGCGGAGCAGCTACCGGCGTCATTGGTGCTTCTGGGGCCTCAGGGTGTTCCGGAATCACTGGTTCCTCCTCGGGAAATTCCGGTACCGCTGGTTGCTCTTTAGGTGCTGGTGGTACCCTGACCTCAGGCGGTCCTTGGTTCTATTGGTCTATTTGAGCTCTAAGCCTACCTATCTCTCGCTGCTGGGCTAGCATCATCTCTCTCAGCTCGTTTAGCTGAGCTGTAAGATCGACGTTTTGGGCTTGTGCCGCTCGGCGTCTTGGTGGCATGGTTCTGTATAGAAGCAACAGAATAAGCTTCTTATTTTCAAAACTTTCATAAAATCATATCTTTTATATAGAACCATAATCTTCATTTCATAATCATAGCTTTTAGGAAATTACATAATTTCCTCATCATGGGCATACATTACTTGTTTACCACCACCGAGTTAGGGCACAACCCAACGTCATTCTCACACCCAACCTTTCCATTGCGAGCCATCGATATGCGTTGAATACGAAAATCTAATTCTAAACGTAAGAAAATAATTTAACTTACTTGGGCTATTGCAGAACGATGCGGTGCGAGACGAAGTAGGCTGGCAGGATACCGCTCTGATACCAACTCTGTGACGCCCCCTTACTACGTAGGGTCATCACGCCTTACTTACTTCACTTAACTTTACTTGAAAATTAGGATTTTTTTTTTGTTGAAACATACTTATAAAAGCATTTGTCATTAGCAATATATCATTACCACTTAAGTAAAAGTTTACTTAAGGTCTTTAGTTCCAAAATACCATAAAGCATAATTTGTCTTTATCATACATACTTATATACAAAACTTCTTAACTCAAAAATAGGTTGCGGAAACTATGCGTAGTGGTATCCATACCGCCTTCATCCGTCGCCATATCGTTCACACACTGCCCACCATTCAGGCTGCGGGGTTTCTTACCTACAGTATGAAATATAACTGGATGAGCTTCCGCCCAGTAAGCACAAACATAATCTCACAAAACATTTAAAACATCTAGAAAACATACATCATCATATGCATATGCGTGAACCATTTATGTTCCATTTATGTATTTCTTTTCACTTACTTATCTTTCTTATGGGCCTCATAGTGTACGTACCATCATTTATTTAGCGCACCTCCAGATACAATTAGGGGTTGCAAGGTCCCTAACTGCTCTGGGAACATTGGGTGATTACACCCTCCCGCATCAACGAGAGGGTGAATCATATATTTAAACATGAAAAATCCTCCACCTTATAGGAGGTCAGTACGACACTTTACTTGTGATTTCTTACCATGTTATTTATCCTTAGTGAACATACCTTATGATGTCACTATATGATAACATACTTTTTATCTCATTCATAACATGACATGGCATTCTTTTCATTCATGGCATTTGCAATCATGACATTTTTATAAACATGACATTTTGTAAATATAGCACTTTTTTTACAAACATAGCATTTTGCGAAAATAGCACCTTTTTATAAACATAGCATTTTGCAAAAATAACACTTTTTAATAAGCATGGCATTTCATAGATATAGCACACAACATATTGCAGCATATTTGAAAACCACATACTTGAACATAATTTACTAGCTTTCATACTGCAGGTGAGGTTTGTACTTACCTCTAGTGCCGTATCCTTAAAATTGCGTTCCTTAAATTTGTTGGCAACGGCAATTCACTTTCCTGATATACCAAAAATATAGGATCAGGATCCTTTCGTAAGGTGTTGGTGACCTACCAACACTCACATCTACTTTTGGTTGTATGTCCCCTATACATGATATCCATCTTGGCCACTTTAATCCCCATTCTTTATCGAACTTTGATTAATCCTTAAGAGGTTACGTTGGGTAACCTTTTTAGTTAGAGCCTTGCTCTATTATTGGGCTTTGCTCATACATCCTTGTTATTGGGTTATTTCCATTAACCCTTTAAATCTTAGCCCAGATATACATGTGGGTATCCCTTAGGGTTATGTTGGGTAACCCTTAAGGTTAACCTTAATTAACCTTGGGTCAACCTTTAGTCAACCCTTGGTTATCCTTGGGTTTGTAACTCGGATACAATATCCGGTTACCGTTCGTAATCGGCTTGCTTACCAATTTTACTTTAAAATTCCTCTTCCTTATTTTTGGAAAATCTTGTGTAATTAACTTCCAAAAATCCTTCATTTTGCTTGTAAAAATTCTAACTCCTTTAATTAGAAAATACTTTGGCTTAATCTCATTATTTTCTTTAACTTGTAAACTCTTGGTTGAAACCCTCTTTTTCTTTACTTCGAAGAAAAATGTGAAATTTCAAATCCGAACCCTTAAAATTCATGGTTTTCGAAATAAATCTTTTATAAAATCATTTGGGGCCGGAAACTGCCTTTGGAACGGTTTTCGAAGCTAAAATAACCATTTAAGAGCACTTCACAATTTTTCTAGAAAATATTTTCGTGAAACTCATGTGCAAGATTTCGGACTCCCTGCGCATCTCCCACAAAACGTGCCCAGTTTAAAAAAATCGGCTTGGAATTTGAAAAACTTGTCTTCACGAAAGTTGTAGCCCTCGAAAAATGCTAAAACTTTCATGTTTTAAGAAAAATCCAGTTCGGCCTAGATCAGTACCAGTTTTTATTTGAAAACGGGTTGACTCTGAAAAACTGAGTGAAGACCGTCCCAGGGATCAGCCACGGGTTTTGGGTAAAACGGAGGCCGTTGGAGCCTTATTTCGAGATTCTGTCTGAGTTGTCCTCTAGAAAAAGTTGTTCCGAACAACTTTCGTGTTTTGAGTTTTACCTCATTCGGCCTCTAAGGGCCTTGAAATTACCCTTTCCCGAAACTGGCCAGATTCGAATCCGAATTGGCAGTTTCGGTTTCTTAGTTCGGTTTACGTCCTATTTCGCGGAATCTATCTCGACCGATCACATCGGGAGCTTATACCACAACAAGCAGCGCTTCTAACGTCCCATTGAAACCCATAAATCCATCTCATTCAACCTATGTAACCCAAATCCGAAAATTAAAAAGACTAGGGTTGCTTGGTTCTATTTCGGTGTGCTTGATTTTTCTAGGGTGGATTTATAGCTTATAAAACTTCATTTTCGAAGATTCTTTCCATATTTCTTCATCACACTTGTGAAGTCAACGTTGTGACCCGTCCCGTCAAACTTTGACTTTTTGGTCTACCCTTTGACTTTTTCGGTCAACCCTTTGACTTTTTCGGTCAAAGTTGACTTTCGTAAAATTTCATCCTTTTTCATTCTTTTTCCCTTAAAAACCTCATTCTTGGCTCATAAATCATTAATTGAGTCTCATAACAATTAAATGAGGACTCGAACATTGTTTAAATAAAATTATGAATTTCTCATTATTATTCATAATTTTTCATATAACACATCATAAACACATAAATTAGACTCTAATTCCTTATGAAAAAGGAGATTACAAGTCTACAAAGTTTCGGGTCTTACACGCATTCATCACTATTCCTATCTCCTCGAACCCATCCAAACCTCCTAACGCTGCCCACCAACTGTCTTTCATCCTCCTCCTCAAAACCGCCCTCATTGAACTCCTCATAGTCCTCCGCTTCATGTCTCAGTTAAACTCTTTCCTTTCTTCGCACATTAGGAGCGGGTTGTGGCTGCTCCACACGTGTATTCTCCATCCAATCTATCTGCTCATGAATCTGCTCTAATTCCAACCTCATCACACGCGTCATCTCACCCATCATGGCCTCCATAAACATCTTCGGATCCGTGGCACCATGGTAATGTTATTGTGAGACATGATTGCTGCAAAAATAAAGTTAGTAATAAAGGACCTCACCAATTCACTCCCTCACGTGTTTCACTTGACTGCTGGTTTCACATACACTCGTATTTGCACACAATAAGATGTCACTCAAGTCCTCACAATTCACTCTTAGAAATCCTCTTGAGTTCTTATCAAACTAATACAAACATCAATCAAGGTTCATGAATGACAGTCAATCCAAGCTTATCAATGGTTTTCAGAAATATCAATCAAGATTCTTTTTGTTTATGTTTTTTTTTTTTCTAATTCGATTTTTTTTTTGTTTCTTTCTTTCTATTCTTTTTGATCCTTCTACTTTTGATAATCTGGATTTTTGTTTTTGACGTTTTTTTAAAAATTTTTTTTATTTTTTTTATTTTGGAATTACAACTAGAACCAGAAATTATAAATTACAAACAAATTCATGAAAACATTTTTTTTTTTTGCACAATCTGGAACTAAAATAAACTAGGATTCGAACAAAAAGAAAATTTAAAGGATAGATAAACCTGAGATTAGAACTTAGCTCTAATACCAAACGATACGAACCCCGCCAAGAATAACAAGACCCGACGATGAAAAGGAATCCAAGATCGTTCTACTATCAGGTTTGGATGGGAGACTTCGACCCGTTGCTTGAATCGTGACACGAACCTTGGTATAGATGACCGTGACCCAATGTCAGCCTGCAAACAAGAACCTTGGTATTGTCGTAGATGCCATAAATGGTGGTGGAGAACCATTTGATAAGTCAAATTTGAATGCCACAAGACAAAGTCTTGATAAGTTCGATTAGTTCAACAAGAACTTAGAGATAAATCACAAGAGTGAATAGAATGCCAAAAAGGTTTTTTTTGATCTGAAAATAAGGCTTATTTATAGGCTGAGAAATACAATAATATTCCTAGAATATGCTAAGCTAAGAAAAGGAAACTAACATAATAATTTTAGCCTAAAAATAAAAAAGGAAACTAACTTAATTGTCTAGCTTTATTTTCTAGCCATTTACACCTATTATAAGGAAAAGGAAACTAACTAATTTTTGACCAATTAACCCAAAAACGTGGACAACTAATTAGGGAATCAAACAGCTCGGTTCAAACTAATCAAATCCTCCAAAAAGCATGCCCATTTGCATGGATTGCATGGCTGACGTGGCTTCTTCAATTACATGGCTGAACTTGAATTAAATTAACTATTTGAGCTCTTTGTTGATTCCACACATGTAGACTTGCCTTCCTCTATTACAATGTGTTGCGCTAAAGTATTTAAAGCCTCCTAGAACCTCTTTGCCCGCGCTCTTGTAACTGGACCAACAAGAACTAGAACCGGATCCTTGGCCTTATCACTAAGCACATCCAAAACTGAATTGAAATGTGAGACATGATCATGCAAACTCTTGCTATAAACTAGAATATTATCAAAATAAATAACAACGAATTTACCAGTGAAAGGATGCAAAACATGATTCAATAAGCACATGAAAGTACTAGGTGCATTTGTTAACCCGAATGGCATAACTAACCATTCATACAAACCATATTTAGTTTTAAATGCTGTCTTCCATTCGTCTCCTTCTTTCATTCGTATTTGATAATAACCACTCTTAAGATTAATTTTAGAAAACACACAAGAACCAAGCAGCTCATCTAGCAAATCATCTAAGCGAGGGATAGGGTGTCGATACTTTACCGTTATGTTGTTGATGGCCGACAATCAACACACATTCTCCATGTCCCATCCTTCTTAGGCACTAGAATTACCAGAACTGCACAAGGACTCATACTTTCTCTCACATAGCCTTTCTCTAACATTCTTCATTTTGCCATTGAAGCTCCTTAGTCTCTTCCGAGTTACTCCTATGTGCTGGTCGGTTTGGAATTGATGCACCGGAAACAAAATCGATTTGGTGTTCAATACCTCGAATAGGTGGTAAACCATGAGGCACATCCTTAAACTCCTGCAAGAGAGAAACAACAACACTAGGCAGCGAAGAGTCAAGTTGGTTAGTGTTTAAAAGAGCCTCCTTGTACATAAGTATGATCATCGGCCGTTTTGAAATCAACACTCGCTTAACCTCACTTGTTTTTGCTTAGAAATTTCTTTGTTTTCTCTCTTTGGCTGTGTATCTCTCTTTTCCCTCACTTTCACTCTACTCGGATTCACACCACTTTTCACTTTCATTCTTTTGCTCACTCAAGTTCTGTTGATCACTCAATTTTTGCAACCTCACTTGATCCTCACAGACTTGTTTTGGTGTCATCTGAACTAGAGTGATTGTCCGTTGATTGTGTGTGAATGAGTATTTGTTGGCGAAGCCATCTTGTTGCACGCATCGGTCGAATTGCCACAGTCATCCTGAGAAAAGATGTCCAGCTTGCATTGGCACCACATCGCACAATACTTCATCCTCATACTTTCCAATTCGAAATGGTACAAGAACCTGCTTTGCAACCCTTGCTTCACCACTATCGTTCATCCATTGCAGCTTGTATGGACGTGGGTGCTTAAGTGTTGCAAGCCCTAGCTTTTCAACTGTGGAAGTACTAGCAACATTAGTGCAATTACTGCCATCAATAATAACACTACATACCTTGTCTTTCACGTGGTAACAAGTGTGAAAGATATACTCCCACTGTACTTCTTCTTCCTCTTTTTTGGCTTGCAAACTCAAGGCTCGTCGTGCGACTAGTCCAAGCATCTCACCCTAATCTACCTCAAACTCCTCATCCCCTATTGGGGCGTCCTCTAATGGTGGCATATCCTTTAGAGCAGTTTCATCCTCAAATTCAATTTCACCATTTTCCCGGATCACCATTACTCGCTTGTTTGGACTTTGGCTTACCATGTGCCCTTTCCTCTGACATTTGAAACACCTAATCTCACTATTATGAGTCGAAGTAGGGGTTGATTTACCTTGAGAGGAAGTAGTAATGGTGGCTAGTTTGGGTTCAAGTTTTGCCTTGGAAGTGGACTGATTTGTCTCTTTCTTTGGGTAGTTCGACCTCCAAGATGCTGTGCCTAAATTTTTTGTCAATGGTCTGGCTCGTGTACCACCTCTCTTAAGTTGCCTCTCAACCTTGATTGCCATATGCACCAAATCCTCCAATTCCACATAATGGTGCAGCTCGATGGTTTTATTAATCTCTCGGTTTAAACCATTCAAAAATCTGGCCATTGCCGCCTCCCGATCCTCCTTAATATTGGCTCTAATCATCGCCATCTCCATCTCGTTATAATATTCATCAACACTCCTATTACCTTGATGGAGACTTTGCAACTTCAAGTAGAGATCCCGGTAATAGTGACTCGGTACAAATCGTCGTCTCGTTACTCTTTTCATCTCATTCCAAGTTTCAATAGGATGTTCTCTACTCTGTCTCCTATTGATGCACAACTGATCCCACCATACAATAGCATAATCAGTAAATTCAATTGCGGTAAGTTTTACCTTTTTTAGTTCGGAGGAGTTGTGACAATCGAAAACCAACTCCATGTTCTTTTCCCACTCTAGGTATGCTTCAAGATCACTTTTTCCTTGAAATGCAGGAATTTTCATCTCGATACTTCCCAAGTTGTTGTCTACCCAATTCCTAGCTTCTCCATCCCCGACCGTATCTCCTACAGCTACCCATTGACATCCTATCAAATTCCTCCTCTAAATCATCCCCTTCATATTCACCAACTTCCTCAACTTCCCTTTGATGTAACTTATTCCTCCTTGGGGTGTTCGGAGCAAACGGTGGCTGTCCCCGTTGTGTTCCTTCTTCTGCACTATTCAACCTTTCATGTATAAGCTCCAACTCCACCCTCATCATCCATCTCATCTCCCCTAATAATGCTTGCATTTGCAGGTTTGGAAGATTGGTTGGTGGGAGCTCTTCGTTTGTATTTTTCTCTTGATCTTGCGACAATTTCGTGGGTTATGGACAAAAAAAAAGGGGTCTAGGAAGTACGAAACAGGATTAAACACAATTTTGTTTTGTTTTTTTTCAAATTTTTTTTATTTTTCTTTTTTGTTTTTTTGCTTCTTCTCTTTGATTTTACAGAAACAAGCAAAAGAGCAAGAAATAAGAACGTAAAATTTTGAAACCACCAGATCCTAATTCACGTTTCTAGGATTTGTAAACCTTGTGGGAATTGGATTAGGGTTTCTAATTCCTACAAGAACTTAATCTCCAAGCAGGTAATCCAACTCTAAATCAAACACTAATATCACTTATATAAGGAGAGAAAATCGGAATTTTTTTTTTGCAGCAGAATTTTTTTTTTAGGACGAAAAAAAAAATTTTTTTATGAGTTTTTTTTTTTAATATAAGAATGAATTAGAAGAAAAGAAAAGCGAGACAAGGATAGGCAAACCGGAGGAACCTAGGCTCTAATACAAACTGATATGAACCACGCCAACAACGTGACGAAACCCGATACCACATCTGGAAACAACAACCCAAGATCTTTCAAGTTTTATGGAAACCGTGACCCATTGCTTAGCAAAGTAAGAACCTTGGTATGGTGAAAACGCCACAAACGGTTATGGAAGTCCATTTGATAAGTCGATTTGAATGCCATAAGAAATCCTTGATAAGTTCGGATAAGTTTATTCAAGAACTCAAGAAGAATAACTCACGATATGAATAAACATAAAATCTTCTATTCCATAATCTGAGAAGTTAGCTTTATATAGCTGAATTTACACTTGTAAAATTCATAATCTACCCCTAAAGATAAATATGCCTGAAAATTAGATTTATCTAATAAAAATAAAACTAAAAATTAGATTACAAAGAAATCAAATCTTGATCAAATCTTGTTTTGGGTTTTGAACTTTTTGAACTCTTGAAAACGTAATCTTGACTTGATTCTTTGTTGGAAAATAACGTCCACTTCAACCTTGGAAGATAAAAACGTCTACATCAGTCTTGGCTCTTTTCTGGGTCAAATTTGATGAGAAAAATCAATGTTTGTTCACCATCTGTGGTGAACACACTCTCTTGTTGTTGTAGAACTCTCTGGACTAAGTTATTTTAGCTCTTGTTTGAATCTTTTAGCTCAAGCTTTCGTCACCGGACTAACTGGAACTTGAATTGGTTCATGAGAATTCCTTTGAGCCTCGTTGTCATCATCAATCATGAACTTCTTGAAACTTGAAAATGTAATCATGTCTTGATTCTTTGTTGGGAATAACGTCCACATCAGGTAGAGTCCTTCTTGCACGTTTATCCACATCATTACCAACTGATACGAACCACGCCAACAACGTGACGAAACTCGATACCAAATCTGGAAACAACAACCCAAGATCTTTCAAGTTTGATAGAAACCGCGACCCGTTGCTTAGCAAAGCAAGAACCTTGGTATGGTGAAGACGCCACAAACGGTTATGGAAGTGCTGTTTGATAAGTCGATTTGAACACCACAAGGAATCCTTGATAAGTTCGGATAAGTTTCTTTAAGAACTCAAGAAGACTAACTCACAATATAAATAAACATCGAAATCTTCTTTCCATAATCTGGGAAGTCAGCCTTATATAGCTAAAAATACACTTGTAAAATTCCTAATCTACCCTTAAGGATAAACTTTACAAAAAACCTAAAAACGATCAGATTTATCTAAATAAATTCAGATTTAGAAAGATATCTAAATTCAAATTTTAAACTAAAACTTTAAAACTCAAATAGGATTACAAAGAAATCAAATCTTGATCAGATCTTGTAAACTTCTTGAATTTTTGTTTTGAATCATGAACTTCTTGAAACTTGAAAATGTAATCTTAACTTGATTCTTTGTTGGGAAAAACGTCCACATTAGCTAGAGTGCACGTTTATCCACATCAAGCACGAACCTTGGTATGTGAGGATGCCACAATCAGCTATGGATGGACTGATTAATAAGTCTATGAACGCCACGGAATTCTCTAATAAGTTCAAGAAGTTCGTTTAAGAACCAAAGAGATTTAAACCTCCAATTTTCTGTGTCAACTGATTTGCCCCAAATAGTGAAAATCTATACAATTTATATTGGTGTTTCGCTTTCTGTATTTTCAGTCTCCAATTTCCCAAGGAATTTTGGAAAGTCACTAAGCTAAAATGGGAAACAACCAATCTGACGCAAATAAAGATAAAGCAAATAAGGTAAGTTCCTTAAATGGCTGAAATGCCTTACAATATTCTAAAATAAAAGGAAACTAAAAAACAATTCTGTCAATAACTGATTCTTGTCTCCAATTGTTGCCTCAAAACGGGAAAGTTCTCAAAACGGAAAAAATGACAGCCAGTGGTCTTGCAAATGTGATTACTCGGTCTCTTCTATTACTCGAATCACACATTTTTGGACTGGTTGTTGCTTGTAATTCCCTCGATGGGCCTCCACACAATAGCTTGACATCAAGTTGCTCGAATCAGCCCAATAAGTGCATCTTTAAATTTCTTTGTGTGAGCCCTCGTAACCGGACCCATGGGAACTTGAATTGCATCTGGTTATGTCTTATCCTACGTGCTCTTGCCTGTGCTACTGACGTCCTCATCATTCCCCCCTCCTGTGAAGGATTTGTCCTCAAATCATCAACTGCGTCAAAAGGACTTAGATAAAAAAATATTAAAGGTAGCACTTACACCATAATCACGTAGCAGATCTGACTTCTACGTATTATCATTGATCTTGTCAAGAATTTGAAAAGGACCATCCCTTCTAGGCAACAGCTTAAACTTTTTTTGTTCTGAAAACCGTTCTTCGTGTAAGTGCAACCACACCCATTCGCCGAGCTCGAAGACGAGCTTGTGACGCCATTGGTTGGCTTGTTTGGCATATTGCTTGGTCCTTCGCTTGATGTTGAGTCTTGCCTGCTCATGTATTTACTTAACAAGTTCAGCTTTTCTTTTTCCATCCAAATTCACTCGTGCAAAAAACAGTAATGGCATTAAATACAAAGGGGTTAAAGGATTAAAACCATACACAATTTCAAACGGTGAAAATTGATTAGGATAATGTACAGATCGATTATAAGCAAACTCAACATGTGGTAAACATTCCTCCCAAGTTTTGATGTTCTTTTCAATGATAGCCCGCAACAAAATAGACAAGGTTCTATTCACAACTTCTATTTGACCATCGGTTTGAGGGTGACAAGTAGTCGAAAACAACAACTTAGTCCCTAACTTAGCCCACAAAGTCTTCCAAAAGTAGCTTAAGAACTTGGCATCTGATAAGGCCAAGGATCTGATTCTAGTTCCTGTTGGTCTAGTTATAAGAGCGCGGGCAAAGAGGCTCAAGGAGGAAGACCAATTGCGTACTTCGGCGAAAAGCTAAATGGGACAACACTAAATTACCCAACTTATGACAAGAAGATGTATGCATTGGTTCGAGCCTTAGAGACATGGCAGCACTATTTTTGGCCTAAAGAGTTTGTAATTCACATTGATCATGAGTCCTTGAAGCACTTGAAAGGACAACACAACTTAAAGCCTTAGATCATGAGTTCTTCGAGTAAGCCTCATGCACGATGGGTGGAGTTCCTTGAGACATTTTAATATGTCATCCGGTACAAACAAGGTAAGAAAAACATCGTTGCTGATGCGTTCTTTCAAAGGTATATGTTAATTTCTATTCTTGATGCGAAATTGCTTGGTTTTGAGCAGATTAAGGAGTTATATTCTTTAGACCATCACTTTGGAGAAGAGTATAGAATGTGTGAGAAAAATGCTGTTGGAAAATTTTTTAGACATGAAGGGTTTCTTTTCAGGAAAAATAAGTTGTGTGTGCCTAATTGTTCATTGAGATATTTGTTAGTCAGGGAATCCCATGGTGGAGGGTTAATGGGACATTTTGGACTCGCCAAGACACTGGCTATTTTGCAGGAACATTTTTATTGGCCAAACATGAAAAGGGATGTAGAGAGAATTTGTGGCAGATGCGACACTTATAGGCAGGCAAAATCTCGAGTGCAACCCCATGGATTATACACCCCACTCCCTATATAACTAGTGAGCCTTGGATTGATATTTCTATGGATTTTGTTTTAGGTTTACCTAGGTCTAAGCGTGGATGTGATTCTATCTTTGTGGTTGTAGCTAGATTCTCTAAGATGGCACATTTTATCCCATGTCATAGAACTGATGATGCTTCAAATGTTACAGATTTATTCTTTAAGGAAATTGTGAGGTTACGTGGTATGCCTAAGACCATTGTTTCAAATAGGGATGCGAAGTTTTTAAGTTACTTTTGGAAGACCTTGTGGTGTAAGTTAGGTACTAAGCTTTTGTTTTCTACTACTTGTCATCCACAAACTGATGGTCAAACTGAAGTAATAAAGAGGAGTTTGTCAACTTTGTTGAGGGCCACCATTAAGAAGAACAATAAGACTTGGAAGGATGTTTGCCACATGTTGAGTTTGCTTATAATCGTACTGTTCATTCTACTACTAAGTTTTCACATTTTGAAATTGTTTATGGTTTTAACCCTTTGACTCCATTGGATTTATCTCCATTACCTTTATCTGAGCATGTTAACTTAGATGGACAAAAGAGAGCTGAATTTGTTAAGCAGATACATGAGAAAGCAAGGCTCAACGTCGGGTGGAGAATGGAACAATATGTTAATCAAGCCAACAAAGGGCGTCGTAAGCTTATTTTTGAGCTCGGTGATTGTGTTTGGTTGCATATGCACAAGGAAAGGTTTCCAAATCAAAGGCACTCAAAGTTACTTCCACGTGGAGATGGACTGTTTCAAGTTCTTGAGGGCATCAATGACAACGCTTACAAATTGGACTTACCAGGTCAGTATAATGTTAGTGCAACTTTTAACGTTTCTGATTTAAGTCCTTTTGATACAGGTGAAGATTTGAGGGCAAATCCTCTTCTAGAGGTGGGGAATGATAAGGCCAAGGATCCGATTCTAGTTCCTGTTGGTCCAGTTACAAAAGCGTGGGCAAAGAGGTTCAAGGAGGCTTTAAATACTTTAGCGCAACACATTGTGATAGAGGAAGGCAAGTCTACATGCATGGAATCAACAAATAGAGCTCAAATAGTCAATTTAATTCAAGTTCAGCCATGCAATTGAAGAAGCCACGTCAGCCATGCAATCCATGCAAATGGGCATGCTTTTTGGAGGATTTGATTTGTTTGAACCAAGCTGTTTGATTCCCTAATTAGTTTCCACGTTTTTGGGTTAATTGGTCAAGAATTAGTTAGTTTCCTTTTCCTTATAATGAGTGTAAATGGCTGGAAAATAAAGCCAGACAATTAAGTTAGTTTCCTTTTTTTATTTTTAGGCTAAAATTATTTTGTTAGTTTCATTTTCTTAGCTTAGCATATTCTAGGAATATTACTGTATTTCTCAACCTATAAATAGGCCTTATTTTCATATTAAAAAAAACTTTTTGGCATTCTATTCACTCTTATGATTTATCTCTAAGTTATTGTTGAACTAATCAAACTTATCAAGATTTTGTCTTATGGCGTTCAAATTTGACTTATCAAACGGTCACCATTTGTGGCATCTACAACAATACCAAGGTTCTTGTTTGCGGGCTAACATTGGGTCACGGTCATCTATACCAAGGTTCGTATCACGATTCAAGCAACGGGTCGAGGTCTCCCATCCAAACCTGATTGTAGAAAGATCTTGGGTTCCTTTTCATCGTCGGGTCTCGTTATTCTTGGCGGGGGTCGCATCACTTAGAAAGGAGATGTTATATGCTAACCTTAAAAAGTGTACTTTCTCTGCTGATAAGCTTGTTTTCCTAGGTTTTGTTGTGAGTGCAAAAGGTATTGAGGTTGCTGAAGAGAAGATCAAAGCCATCCAAGAATGGCCGACCCCCTCCAGTCTAGGTAATGTTAGAAGTTTTCATGGACTTGCTATTTTTTACAGGAGGTTCGTGAAAGATTTTAGCGCCATCGTTGCACCGCTTACCCAAGTTAACAAGAAGAATGTTGCGTTCAAATGGGGTGAAGAACAAGAGAAAGCATTTGAGCTTATTAAACACAAGCTTACTCACGCTCCTTTACTTGCTTTACCTAACTTTTCTAAAACGTTCAAAATCGAATGTGGTGCTTCTGGTGTAGGTAAAGGCGTTGTTCTTATGTAGGATGGGAGACCACTTGCGTACTTTAGCGAGAAGCTAAGCGGGGCTACACTTAACCATCCTACTTATGACAAAGAGTTGTATGCATTGGTTCGAACTTTAGAGACATGGCAACACTACTTGTGGCCAAAGGAGTTTGTGATTCATACAGATCATGAATCCTTAAAACATATGAAAGGCCAACATAAACTGAACAAGAGACATGCTCAATGCGTTGAGTTCATTGAGACTTTTCCTTATGTCATTCGGTATAAACAAGATAAGAAAAATGTGATTGCGGATGCACTTTCATGCAGGTATATCTTAATCTCTACTCTTGATGCTAAGTTTCTTTGATTTGAGCACATTAAAGAGCTTTATTATGATGACCATGACTTTGGGGAGTGATAAGGCCAAGGATCCAATTCTAGTTCCTGTTGGTCCAGTTACAAGAGTGTGGGCAAAGAGGTTCAAGGAGGCTTTAAATACTTTAGTGCAACACATTGTGATAGAGGAAGGCAAGTCTACATGCATGGAATCAACAAATAGAGCTCCAATAGTCAATTTAATTCAAGTTCAGCCATGTAATTGAAGAAGCCACGTCAGCCATGCAATCCATGCAAATGGGCATGCTTTTTGGAGGATTTGATTAGTTTGAACCAAGCTATTTGATTCCCTAATTAGTTGTCAACGTTTTTGGGTTAATTGGTCAAAAATTAGTTAGTTTCCTTTTCCTTATAATGGGTGTAAATGGCTGGAAAATAAAGCCAAATAATTAAGTTAGTTTCCTTTTTTATTTTTACGTTAAAATTATTAGGTTAGTTTCCTTTTCTTTAGCTTAGCATATTCTAGGAATATTATTGTAATTCTCAGCCTATAAATAGGCCTTATTTTTAGATCAACAAGAACTCTTTGGCATGCTATTCACTCTTGTGATTTATCTCTAAGTTCTTGTTGAACTAATCGAACTTATCAAGACTTTGTCTTGTGGCGTTCAAATTCGACTTATCAAACGGTTCTCCACCACCGTTTGTGGCGTCTATGACAATACCAAGGTTCTTGTTTGTGGGTTGACATTGGGTCACGGCCATCTAAACCAAGGTTCGTGTCATGATTCAAGTAATGGGTTGAGGTCTCCCATCCAAACCTGATCGTAGAACGTTCTTGGGTTTCTTTTCATTGTCGGGTCTCATTATTCTTGGTGGGGTTCACATCAGAGAGGTTTACAGTGAAAAATCAGCTGAGGGTAAATTCTATAGGCATGAGGGGTTCTTGTTTACAGAGAATAAGTTGTGTGTGCGTAATTGTTCAATAAGAGACTTGTTAGTTCGGGAATCCCAGGGTGGAGGGTTAATGGGACACTTTGGAGTCGCTAAAACTCTAGCTATGTTGCAGGAGCACTTCTATTGGCCACACATGAAAGTAGAGAGAGTTTGTGGTAGATGTGTCATTTGTAGACAAGCAAAATCGAGGGTTCAACCGCATTATCTTTACACGCCCCTACCTATTCCTTATTCACCTTGGATTGATATTTCAATGGATTTTATTTTGGGTTTACCTAAGAGTAGGCGTGGAAGGGTTTAATCTTTGTGGTTATAGATCAGTTTTCTAAGATGGCTCATTTTATCCCTTGTCATAAAACTGACGATGCCTCTCATGCGGTAGATTTGTTCTTTATTGTGAGGTTACATGGTATGCCCAGGACATTCGTGTCAGATCGGGATACTAAATTCTTATGTTGCTTTTTGAAGACATTATGGGGAATACTAGGAACCAAACTTTTGTTTTCTACGACTTGTCATCCTCAAACCAATGGTTAAACAGAAGTAGTTAATATGACTCTATCTACTTTGTTGAGGGCTATCATTAGTAAGAACATTAAGACTTGGGAAGAATGTTTACTCTGTGTTGAGTTCGATTATAATCATACGATTCATTCTGCTACTAAGTTCTCACCATTTGAAATTGTGTACGGTTTTAACCTTTAACTCCGTTAGATTTATCACATTTACCTGTTTCCGAGCATGTGAACTTAGATGGTAAAAAGAAGGCAGAATTTGTGATGCAACTCCATGAGAGAGCACGGCTCAATGTAGAGAGGAGAACTTTGTAATCTGATCAAGATTTGATTTCTTTGTAATCTGATTTTTAGTTTTAAGTTTTAATTTAAATTTTAAAATCAATTCCGAATTTAATTATTTTTATTAGATAAATCTAATTTTTAGGCATATTTATCCTTAGGGGTAGATTAGGAATTTTACAAGTGTAAATTCAGGTATATAAAGCTGACTTCTCAGATTATGGAATAGAAGATTTTGATGTTTATTCAGATCGAGAGTTATTCTTCTTGAGTTCTGAAAGAAACTTATACGAACTTATCAAAGATATCTTGTGGCATTCAAATCGACTTGTCAAACGGACCTTCATAACTGTTTGTAGCGTCTTCACCATACCAAAGTTCTTGATTGCTAAGCAACGGGTCACAGTTTCCATCAAACTTGAAAGATTTTGGGTTGTTCGTTCCAAATTTGGCATCTAGTTTCGTCACGTTGTTGACATGATTCGTATCAATGATTCAAAACAATATTCAAGAAGTTTATAAGATCTAATTAAGATTTAATTTGTTTGTAATCCTATTTGAGTTTTAAAGTTTTAGTTTAAAATTTGAATTTTGGTATCTTTTTAAATCCGAATTTATTTAGATAAATCTGATCTTTTTTAGGTTTTTTGTCAAGTTTATCCTTAAAGGTAGATTAGGAATTTTACAAGTGTATTTTCAACTATATAAGGCTGACTTTTCAGATTATGGAAAAAAGATTTTGATGTTTATATATATTGTGAGTTATTCTTCTTGAGTTTTTAAAGAAACTTGTCCAAACTTATCAAGGATTCCCTGTGGTGCTCAAATCGACTTATCAAACGGCACTTCCATAACCGTTTGTGCCGTGTTCACCATACCAAAGTTCTTACTTCGCTAAGCAATGGGTCGCGGTTTCCATCAAACTTGAAAGATCTTGGGTTGCTGTTTCCAGATTTGGTATCGGGTTTCGTCACGTTTTTGGCATGGTTCGTATCAGTGCTCCTTGTTAGGCATTGGGTCGCGATTCCATTCAACGCCGTTTAGGATTTGATCTTGTAGACCAATTTGGTTAGGGTCGCGTCAGTTATTGGCATGGTTCGTATCATGTTTGCACTTCGCGAAAATCATGCTTTAATTTTGGCGAGAAAAAAATTCAAAATTTTGAGTCTAAATATCATGCAAAATTCAAAATTCTGAGTCTAAATATCATGCAAAATTCAAAAAATTCAAAATTTTGAGTCTAAATTCAAAATTCAAAATCATGCAAATATCATCCCTTTTCTTCCGAAAAGGCTATTTTCTATTCTAAACAATTATCTTTGAGTCTTGTAAAGCTATAAGAACTCATCACACATAATAAAGTTCTAAATCGAATTTTTTCATAAAATGCCCTTATGGCATACATTCAAGCTCTCTCAAGAAGAAAGAATAACATAAAAAAAAGTCAGGTATTAGAGTGCATATGTTTTCGTGTCGCGGAAAACGACACGAAAACATGCCCCTTATTTTTAGCGATAAAACTCCAAAATTTTGGGTTGAAAAAAGTGTAAAACCAAGTCATTTAGATGCAAGAATATTTGTTGTGTAATGACCAAATTTTCTGCAACTTTATGATTTCCTTTTTTAGGAATCAAAGTTTGTAATTTCTATATTCATGTGAAATGCTCGGGTTGAATTATCAGAGCATTATTGACTCAATGATAAGTTATTTATGCAAGTATGAAACTTTTTGTGAGAAAAAGGTGCAATTAGGGTTTACAATCCTATGTCGGTCGATGTTTGACCGAAATAACCTAAGATAAGGTTAAAGCGATGCTACAGTATAATTGCAGTATGAAAATTATACTGTGAGAAAGATCATCGTTAAGTATGAATGATCAAGAATAGGGTATGAGACCACAATAGGAAAATCAAGCATGTATGTAGATCAGTATGATCGAAGCAGTTTAAGTTTTAAGAAAATGGCCAAATGGGGTCTAATGGAAGGACACCTCGTTTTTGGACACAAATGGATGATTATTGGAGAAATTCTTGGCCACTAAGCATTCCTTATGAACGGACACCTCATAGGGACCAAAATATAAATATTTTATTTTTAGGGGCCAATATGCAATTTTGGGAAAATTGAGTAAGTATGGATTTTTAGAAAGTTAAGAATGTATTAAGAAGATGATTAAGCAAGGATTTGGAAGTCAAATGCCTCCTTGATAGCCGGCGACCTCATAAGGATATATGTGCAAAACATTTTGTCTTTATGGATCAAAGTGCAAATATTCTTGCCTTTGGGGGTCAAAGTGCAATTTTGAGAAATTTTGTGATTATAGATAAATCTGAAAATTTTTGGAGTTATAGAGTTTTTTAATTAGAGTTTACAATCCAATTAAGCCAATGATCAATTA
Source organism: Ficus microcarpa (assembly GCA_025413485.1). Taxonomy (NCBI): domain Eukaryota; kingdom Viridiplantae; phylum Streptophyta; class Magnoliopsida; order Rosales; family Moraceae; genus Ficus; species Ficus microcarpa. The sequence continues at coordinate 54,485,396 of CM046377.1, read as the reverse complement.
CAAGCTTGGTTAAGCTTGGTTTGAAACCAAGGATTTAAGCTAGTTAGGGTTAGGCTTGAAAATTGTCTTTCCTTCTCAAGCCTCCACATGTCAATAAGGCCGGCCACCTCATGGTTCTTTGGCTGAACATCTTATTTTTTTAAGGACTTAAGTAAGAAGGAAAATTAGGACTCTTATGAGGAATGGACACCTCATGCTTGTAGGGTAGTGACTAAACTTGGTAACTTTGCTACTTGGCCTTGTGTGTTGTGCATCAATGCCCTCCTACTAGCATGTCATGGCCGGTCACCTCTTATGGTACACAAGTAAGATTGTGTATGTAGTGATTCATGAGCAAATAAGAAGATAGGTGGCTTATGGTGAGTAAGACACCTCATGCTTACTAGCCTTGATGAGTAACCCCTAGCTTTGCTCACATGGCTAGCCAAGACACACCACATGACCAGCCACACTAAGGAATGGGCATCTCATGCTTTCTAGCCTTGATGGGCAAGCCCCTCGCCTTGCTCACTTGGCTAGCCAAGGCAAGCACACCATGGCCGGCCACACCAAGGAGTGACACCACATGCTTTCTAGCTTTGGTGAGCAAGCTTCCTAGCCTTGCTTACTTGGCTAGCTTATGCAACCTTGGCCGGCCAACACATAGGGATTCCTAAGCAAATATCTTTCTTTTGAGGATCAGTAGACAAGGAAGAAATAAGAATATTTTTCCTAAAATTTTTGGGAGTGACAAGTGGCATAGATAGCCTTGGTGAGTAAGCTTGCTAGCCTTGCTTACTTGTTGAGCTAGAGCAAGCATGATTCACCACCTCATGGCCGGCCATCACAAGCAAGAGACATGTCATGCTTCCTAGCTTTGGTGAGTAACCTCTAGCCTTGCTTAAGTGGCTGCCTAGGTTAAGCATGGTCGGCCACCACATGACACATGGAGAAGATAGTGCTTCTTAGGGTCATTGTGCAATTCTAAGAATTTGGAGGTTCAAGAAACAAGTGATTTCACCTATAAATAGGTGAAAGTAAAATCAGTTGCGGAACTTTTAGTAAACCTCAAAAGTGTGCAGCATATTTTCTAGTCTCCTTTCCTTAGGATCCGAGCCAAAGAAAAGAAAAAGAGAAACAAGGTGAACTAAGTGTAAGGTCGGTTTTGAAGCTAGTAGTGTGTGAGGGAAAAACTTTGCAACCATAGCTTTGGTTTATCTTCTTAAAGTTTGAGGTAAGCCTATTACCCTCTAATTTCTCAAGTGAGTTTTGGATTAAAGATTTAAGTGCTAAAAATATATGAGCGTAAGCTCACTCTTAAATTTCATGCACTAGGGTTTTAGTAAGTGCTTGATTTTGCCTAGTTGGTAGTTAGTGGTCTCAAGTATGGTTTGGCTGTAAGTTTATGATTTTTGAGTTAAAGGTTTGATTACCTATTTGCTATGTCTATGTATGCTCAAAATTAATGTCTTGTGCATGAATGAGAAAAAGTATGTGTTTATGTGCAATTAGGGTTTGAGAAAACCCTAAAAACCCTAGATTGGTATGGATCACCAATTGGGTTTGCACAAAGATGATACATATGAGAAATGAAAGTATGATCATTATGAAACACCCTGCATGCTTATGATAGACTCACGGTTTTTAACCGCTCGAGTTTGTACGCACATAGTTTCACCTAAGAACTCGTTCGATTTAAAATCTGCCACTTTCGGAGTTAAAGGAACTGTTTTCCTGAAAACAAGATTTTGAGGCCCTTAGAGGCCGAATTTATAAAAGGTCAAAACTGCAAAGTTGTAGGGAATGAAAAATCGTAAGAGGTAACGTGGACCGTTTTTAAAATTAAGGCTCCTAAGGCCTCCGTTTTTTATCAAAACCCGAGGCCAATTTTTAGGGTTAGAAAGTATGGTCAAAAGTTTTCAAAGGAGGAAATGATCAGGTTAGAGATAGATTCAAAGTTTTGTCCAAAAACAAAAGTTTTAGATTTTGATGTTGCCTACAACTTTCATGAAGGAAATTTTGTGAAATTCAAATCAGATTTTTAAGAAAACACTAAACTACCAAGACTGTGCAGGGTATGGTCTAGTTCCATACAACCAAGTTTATAGGACTAAATTAGTTTGAATTATAGAGTGATTCTTATATCACGATTTTCTAGAAACAGGGAGGTAACCTATTTTCGTGTTTGGTGAAACACAAGATTAAGGAGCGAGCATAAGTGGTAAGTACGACTCCGCCTACAGTATAGACGAAAAATGTTTTCATTGCTTGTTTATTTTCAAGCTCATGCATACATATTGATTGTTGAAGTGCATATGATTATTGTAGCATCATGAAGCATGCTCATTAATGTTAAATCATGTGATAAGAAAGCAAACCCAGTTTCAAGTAAGGAAACTGTTTAAAAGCATGGAAAGATTTCAAGTATGAAATGATTTTCAAGTATGTGAGAACAAGTTTTCAAGAATCAAGTGAAACAAGTTCTCTCGTGTCGTACCGACCTGCACTAGGTCAGGTTTGGTCCATGGTTTGAGTTGGAAGGGCTGGCCACCCCAACCACTCCATGGCTGCGCGCCACAGTACATTCACTTATGTTATGTAAGGGCCCTAAAAGATTATGTTATGATAAGAAAGCACAAGAAAAGCATAAATGGTTCATGCATTATGATTTATGAAATGTTTTGCGGTCCAATAGTTGTACTTGCTGAGCGAAAGCTCACGACTTATGTCTATGCTGTAGGTAAGCAGCCTATTGGCAATGCTTAATACAAGACGGTGGAGCTGGGCAGGGCGAATTGTGAAACTTGGGATGGAGTCCCCTACATGTTTTGAATTATAATAGTTATGATATTCTGAACGTACTTATATATGTATGAGACTCAAGTACTTCTTCAAAAAGACTATGCAATTTGTATATGTAAATAGGTTAAGCTTTCCAAGTTGTTTACTTGTTTTATTTAAAAAAAAAAAATGTGTTCGAAAATTTGTATTCTATACTTCCGCTGAAATAAGATAAGCTAAGTAAATATGCAAGATAAGTCTAAGTATAAGTAAGGTGACGGCCTGCGCAAGGCCGATTATTACATGCTGGGGCCTGTAGTGCCTTGTAGTTGTGAAAAAGAGTACACGTTTGCACTATGCGAAAAAATATGCCCTGATTTTGGAGGGAAAAAAAATTCAACATTATGATGGGGTAAAGAGTGTAAGAAGCTGCATAGCCCAATTGCTGTGGAAAGGGTACACGTTTTTGTGACATGGAAACATGTCGTAAATTTAGAGGGAAAAGAATTCAAAATTTTCGTAGTTAAAAAAAGACAAAATTTTTAATCGTTTCGATGTAGAAGTATTGCTCATTCCTATAGTACCTAATTGTCGCAAGAAACTATACACGCTTGGTCGATGTTAAAAATTCCCCCAATTTTGGCCAGGAAAAAATTCAAAATTTTTGCTCGAGAAAACAGAAAAACCTAGTTATCTCGACATATGAATATTTCTCCTGGGCTGTGCTGCCTAATAGTCACGAAAAGGTGTTCACATTTGCATTTCACGAAAATCGTGCTTTAATTGTGGAGAGAAAAAAATTCAAAATTTTGGCGGGAAAGAAGTGAAAAACCTATTCATTTCGTTCCAAGAATATTTATTAGGGCCTGTGGTACGTCTTAGTTGTGAAAAGAGTGCATGTTTACACTCTGCGAAAAAACATACCCCGATTCTGGAGGGAAAAAAATTCAACGTTACGACAGGGTAAAAAAGTGTAAGAAGTTGTCATTTGGGTGATGGAATATTGCTAGTGGCTGTCGAGCCCGATTGCTATGTGAAAGGGTACAAGTTTTTGCGACGCGAAAACACGCCCTAAATTTGGGGGGAAAAATTCAAAATTTTGGCGATTAAAAAAAAACCAAAGATATAATCGTTTTGAAGCTGCAATATTACTCATTCCTATAGTACCTAATTGTCGTGAAAAAATGAACACGTTTGGCAGACGCAAAAAAGTGCCCATGTTTTTTTGGGAAAAAATTCAAAATTTTTGCGTGAGAAAACTGAAAAACCTTGTCATTTCGATACTTGAATATTTCTCTGGGGCCGCGGTGCCTAATAGTCATGAAAAGGTGTTCAAATTTACATTTCACGAAAATCTTGCTTTAATTGTGGAGGGAAAAAAATTCAAAATATAGGTGGGAAAGAAGTGAAAAACCTATTCGTTTCGATCCAAGAATATTTATTGGAACTTGTGGTGCATCATAGTTGTGTAAAAGAGTACACATTTGCACTCCGTGAAAAATATCCCCCGATTTTGGAGGGAAAAAAATTCGACAATATGACGGGGTAAAGAGTGTAAGAAGTTGTCGTATGGACGATGGAATACTGCTCATGGCTGCAGAGCCCAGTTGCTGTGTGAAAGGGTGCACGTTACTACGACGTAAAAACGCACCCTAAATTTGGAGAGAAGAAAATTCAAAATTTTGGCGATTAAAAAAAGACCAAAGATATAATTGTTTTGGCGTAGGAATATTGCTCATTCCTATAGTACCTAATTGTTGCGAAAAAACGAACACATTTGGCATATGCGAAAAAGTGTCCCAATTTGATCGAAGCTTGGCAGACGGAAAAATTCAAAAATTTTGTGCGAGAAAACTGAAAAGCCTAGTCATTTCGACGCTTGAATATTTCTTCGGTACTGCGGGGACTAGTAGTTGTGAAGAAGAGAACATGCTTTCACTTTGCTTAATTTAATAGTTGTGAACAAAATGTGCTTTAATTTTGGTGGGAAATAATTTAAAAATTTTTGCCGTAAAGAAGTGAAAAACCTAGTTATTTCGGCGCAACAATATATATTGATTCCTGTGGTGCCTCATAGTTATGAAATAAGTACACGTTTGCCGTCTGCAAAAAATGTTCCCAACTTTTTGGAATGAAAAAAATTGTAAAATTTTGGCAAGGAAACAAGGGAAAAGAGTTGTCGTTTTGGAGAAGGAATATTGCTCGCGGCTTGGTGGGTCTAGTTGTAGTGGAAAAAGATAAACATTTTTACGTCACAAAGAACATGGCCTCAATTCTGCGGGAGAAAATTCAAAATTTGGATGGGAAGAAAAGCCTAAATACATAACCGTTTAGGCACAGGAATTTTTCTTGTGGCGGACCAAGCCTTGTACAAATGGGACCTTTTTTGCCCACTGCGAAAATGTGCGCCGATTTGCAGGCAAAAAAATTCAAATTTTTTGCCATAAAAACAATAAAAGCATTGTCGTTTCGACGCAGCACAACTACTTGAGGCCTGTGGGGCCTAATCGTAGCAAGAAAGTGCAAACGTTTTGATATGAACCATGCCAACAACGTGACGAAACCCGATACCAAATCTGGAAACAATTACCCAAGATCTTTCAAGCTTGATGGAAACCGCAACCCGTTGCTTAATGAAGCAAGAACCTTGGTATGGTGAATACGCCACAAACAGTTATGGAAGTCCGTTTGATAAGTCAATTTGAACACCACAAGGAATCCTTGATAAGTTCGGATAAGTTTCTTCAAGAACTCAGGAAGAATAACTCACAATTTGAATAAACATCAAAATCTTCTATTCCACAATCTGAGAAGTCAGCCTTATATAGCTGAATTTACACTTGTAAAATTCCTAATCTACCCTTAAGGATAAACATGAAAAAAAAATCTAAAAAAAGAATAGATTTATCTAAATAAATTCGGAATTAAAAAGGTGCCTAAATTCAAAATTTAAATTAGAACTTTAAAACTCAAATAGGATTACAAAGAAATCAAATCTTGATCAGATCTTATAAACTTCTTAAATTTTGTTTTGAATCTTGAACTTCTTGAAACTTGAAAATGTAATCTTGACTTGATTTTTTGTTGGGAAAAACGTCCACATTAGTCTCGGTTCTCTTCCAGGTCAAACTTGATGAGTGAAACTAGCTTTTGTTCACCCTCAGTAGTGAACACGCTATCATTTTCTTGTAGAACTCTACTGACAAAGTTATTTAGCTCTTCCTTGAATCTTTTAGCTCGAGCTCTCATTACCGGACCAACTGGAGCTTGAATTGGTTCATGAGTGTAATAACCGACCTTTCTGCAAATTTACGATTTCTTTTTAGGGAGTCAAAGTTTGTAATATGTATATTTATGTGAAATACTCAATCTGATTTATCAGAGCATTATTGAGTTCTTGTAATCTTTAAAACTCAAGGATAAGCTATTTATGTAAGTATGAAGCCTTTAGTGGAAAAAGTGCAATTAGGGTTTACGATCCTATGTCAGTCATTGTTGACTGAAATAACCTATAGTAAGGTTAAGACGGTGCTACAGTATAATTAGCAGTATGAAAATTAGACTGTGAGAAAGATCGTCGTTACATATGAATAAGTAAGAATAAAGTATGAGACCACTGTAGAAAAATCAAGCATAATATTTAAGGCAATAAGAACGAAGCAGTTTTAGGTTTTAAGAAAATGGCCAAATGGTGCCTAATGGGAGGACACCTCATTTTTAAATATAAATGAATGATTATTGGAGGAATTTATGAACGGCCACCTATAGGGACTAAAATGTAAATATTTTATTTTTAGGGGCCAATATGTAATTTTAAGAAAAATTGAGTAAGTATGGATTTTTTAAAAATTAAGAAAGCATTAAGAGGATGACTAAGCAAGAATTTGGAATCCAAATGCCTCCTTCAAAGCTGGCCACCTCACAAGGACTTGTGTGCAAAATATTTTGTCTTTATGGACTAAAGTGCAAATATTTTTGCCTTTAGGGGTCAAAGTGTAATTTTAAGAAAATTATGTGATTATAGATAAATATGGAAATTTTTGGAGTTATAGATTTTTCTAACTAGAGTTTCAAATCCAACTAAGCCAATGACCAATTGCAAGCTTGGTTAACTTGGTTAGAAACCAAAGAAATGAGTTAGGATTTGGTGAATCAAAATTTACCTAACCATGTTCTTCCACATGGACTTACTAGAACCGGCCAACTTATAGTTCTATGACTAAATATTTCATTTTTAAGGATCATTATGCAAATTATGAAAATTTGAAGTTCATTAGAAAATTGACACCTCATATTTTTAGCCTTGCTAAGTAAACATTATAGCCTTGCTTACTTGGCTATGTGTTGTGTTTCAATGTCCCTTTACTTTGCATATCATGACTGGCCACCTCTTGTGATAGACAAGCAAAGGTTGTGTTTAGGGACTCATAGGCAAATAAGGAAGTAAGTGGCTTATGGAAAGTTTGACACCACATTCTACTAGCTTTGATGAGCAAGCTCCTAGCCTTGCTCACTTGGCTAGCTAAGACATGCATAACATGGCTAGCCATCACAAGGAAAGGACACCTCATCCTTCTAGCCTTGATGAGCAAGCCCCCTAGCCTTGCTTACTTGGCTAGTTTAAGCAAGCATGGCCGGCCATCACATAAGGGTTCTTGAGCAAATAATTTTACTCTTAAGGATTATTAAGCAATTCAAGAAATAAGTGATTTCATCTATAAATAGGTGGAAGTAAAATCACTTCAAGAACTTTTAGTGAAACTCAAAGTTGTGCAACTCATCTCCATAACCTTTTCCCCTAAGAGCCGAACCATAGAAAGAAAAGAAAAAGAGAAGAAAAGTGAGTAAGAGTGAGAGGCCGGTTTTGGTGCTAAGGGTGTGTGAGGAAAAACTTTTCAACCACAACCTAGATCCACCTTCTTGAAGTTTGAGGTAAACCTTTTACCCTCTAGTTCCTCAATTAAGTTTTGGTTTAAGATTTAAGTGTATTTATTTGTTGGAAATGTAAGAGCATAAGTTCACTCTTTAATTTCATGCACTAGGGTTTTTGGTAAATGCTTGATTTTGCCTAATTAGGAGTTGGTGGTCTCTAATTATGATTTGATGCAAGTTTATGATTTTTGAGTTAGAGGTTAGTTGGCTGTAAGAATGCCTATTACTTGTTTACTATATGTCTGTTCATGCTCAAAAATGATATCTCAAAATTAAATAAGAAAATGATGTGTTATGTTGCAATTAGGGTTTGAGAAAACCCTAAAAACCCTAAATTGGTATGGATTACCATTTGGGTTGCACAAAGATGATATGGATAAAGAAATAAAAGTATGATCATAAAAATATTATGAAACACCCTACATGCTTGATATAGGCTCACGGTTTTAACCGTTCGAGTTAGTACGCACGTAATTTTACATAAGAACTCGTTTGATTGAAATCTGCCCTTTCGGATTTAAATGGACAGTTTTCTGGAAACAAGATTTGGAGGCCCTTAGAGGTCGAATTTGGAAAAAGTCAAAACTGCAAAGTTGTAGGGAATGGAAAATTCTAGGGGGCAACATGAACCGTTTTTAAAAATAAGGCTCCTACGGCCTCCACTTTTTTATCAAAACCCAAGACCAATCTTTAGGGTTAGTGAATATGGTCAAAAATTTTCAAAGGAAGAAACAAGCAAGTTATAGATAGATTCAAGGTTTCAACTAAAAACAAAAGTTTTAGATTTTGATGTTGTCTACAACTTTCATGAAAGAAATTTTGTGAAATTCAAAACAGATTTTGAAGAAAACACTAGATTTCCAAAATTGCGCTGGGTACGGTCAATTTCCATACAGGATTTTCAAAATAGGCAATTACCACTCGCACAGTAACAACCCAATTGATTGGATTAAGTTAGTTAAACGTAAGTTTGAATCATAAAAAGGATAAAATGATTCTTACGTTTCGATTCTTCTGGAAATAGGAAGGTAACCTGTTACCGTGTTTTGGCGGAACCTAGGATTAAGGATTTAGCATAAGTGGTAAGTACAACTCCGCCTGCAGCATGGGCAAAATGTTTTCACTGCTTTGCATGTTTCAAAGCTCATTCATTTATGTATATGTTGCATATGATGTATGTTTTATTATTGTAGTATCATGAAGCATGCTCACTAAAAATAACTCACATGGTGAGAATCAGATTGTGTTTCAAATAAGAAACTGTTCTTTTTAAGAAACTGTTTTCAAGAAAGAAAACGTTTTCAAGTATGATATGAAGCAAGTTTTCTTGTGTCATACTGACCTGCACTAGGTCAGGTTTAGTCCATGGTTTGAGTTGGACAG
>CM046377.1:54308821-54473821 GCA_025413485.1 Ficus microcarpa | reverse complement strand
CCATTCTAAGCACATCCAAAATTGAATTCAAATGTGAGACATGATCATGCAAATTCTTGCTATAGATTAGAATATCATCAAAATAGACAACAATGAATTTATCAATGAAAGGACACAACACATGATTCATTAAGCGCATGAAAGTACTAGGTGCATTTGTTAACCCAAAAGGCACAACTAACCATCCATACAAACCATATTTAGTTTTAAATGTTGTCTTCCATTCATCTCCTTCTTTCATTCGTATTTGATGATACCCACTCTTAAGATCGATTTTGGAAAACATACAAGAACCATGTAGCTCATCTAGCATATCATCTAAGCGAGGGATAGGGTGTCGATACTTTACCGTTATATTGTTGATGGTTCGACAATCAACACATATTCTCCATGACCCATCCTTCTTAGGCACTAGAATTACCGGAACTGCGCAAGGGCTCATGCTTTCTCTGACATAGCCTTTCTCTAACAATTCTTTGTTGGAAAAATCGGATCCGGTATTGGAGTTACGGCGCAGCGGAAGTTTTAAAAATTTTATGCCGTTTCCGGAAAAGAAGCTCATGATGCATATAACAATAAATTAAATTCATGATCAAGCATACCTTATTTCTTGGATTCCGGAATTGCTAGAGCGTTTGACCAACGTGTCTTCTCTACTATTCTCGAGTTCCACGTCTCAGAGTGTGTGTGGGCACACGTTCTATGAATCCAAGCGATCGGTATTTCTTTCCGAAGTCTAGATCCCTCCTTCTCAATTCCAATGATCCTCGTTGAGAATTTGATCCAACTTCTTTATTCAAAACTACAAAACAAGAACCAGTTAACCTCCTATGAAAAATTATCACTCGGTTTAACCTTCCTCGCAGTTTTGATTCAACGGAATTTTCTTTCTTTTTCTCTCTCACAAGAGAGCCGAATTTTTGATGTGGAAGAAATCTAAAAAATATTTTTTTCTTCCAAAAACGTTTTTCCCTTGAAAAATATAAAAAAAAAATTCGGTTTTTCAAGAACTCCTAGCCTTTATATAGTATTCCAATCCTTTTCAAAATTTATCTCCTACTTGAAAAATAATTAATAATTATTTTTCTGGATAAATCTTGAACCAAAAGATCATACAACTTTAGGGCTAGATTCATTGAACCTAAAAACAATTTTTCAATAGGAAATCTCAACTAAAAATTCAGCCACAAGTAAGATAGATCATGATTGGTGGTTTAAATTTTAAATCAAGAATCTAGACTAGTCAAAAGATCCTAGTCCTATCTTGATTCAAACTTCTTTTAAACCTTTTCGAATTTAAATAGGATTCACATATTTGAATAAATATTTCCCATAAACATTATCCATATTAATTAATTTAAATTAATGAAATATTTCAAATTTTCTTTCCTCACAAAAACCATGCACCTCTTTAATTAGGAAAGAAAAATTCATGAAATAATCTCCATTATTTAAACCAATTAATAATTAAATGTTAGGAATATATTTAAATAATTTTGAAACAAAATTTTCTTCCCTCCATACAATTAAAAAACGTGCACCACTTTTAATTAGGAGAGAAAAATTTTGTTTTCCAAAATTCAAACACAATCTTATTTTCAAAATTCAAATTAACCAATCACATGTTGACAAATCATTTGTCTACAAATTTCACATGTCCAATCCTTTCTGGATTGCATGTTAGAGAGTACCATGTCTTAATAGACATTATAAAATTCCATTTATAATTTACCGATCTCATTAGAAACAAATCCCGAGACGCTTCGTGGAACTATATGAGCTAATAGAGGGACCCGATGGAAATATGTAAAGAGACTCCTATAATTGTGAAAAATTAATCCCAGATTAATTATCCATCAATTATCAACTTCAAAACTATTCCACTAAAAGTTTGAAGCTGAACTCCTGTTTACATACCGTATTACAAAAGCTCTCTCACGTAGTGCTTCTTCCATGATTTATTCATCGCTTGCTTAATCCCCATATGTTATCCATGATTGAATTAAGGACTTTTTCCGTTTTACCTTTTCAATCATTTTAACTTAAAGTTCCATTATTCTCCATTGAAAGAATCACCAATTTTAAAACCATACAATTAGTAAACCATCAGAGAACACAAAGTAAACCGATGGCCAAGATCTTGTTATATTATCTTTCAATCCCCGAATAATGCCTTTAAGTAGATAACATATACTATCATTAAGATAGCTATGGATTCCGTATCTATGAATCTTGATTTCTCCATCCATAAGCCATGCACCCAAAACACAAGTATGTTAACCATGAATTAACAGTGTCTCACCTTTAGTGCATCAAAGTACATAAGTCATGGATGTGAACTCAAGTAATCATTTCAGGATTAAGATTAATGCAGGATGATAATCAAAGCATCATTGATTCTTATAAACGGAATTATTAAATCGAATCAAATAACACTTTAGGTCCAGTCCAATGTCATACCTCAATACTGGTATACATTAAAGTTTCTACTCGGAACCTATCCGGTGGTCAAGACAAACCATCCCTCCAAGGAAGTAGACAACCTTTACAATCTTATCATGAATAAGATCCCCAAATCTTATTCCGTTGATTGCGGACTATTTATTTAGACCGTTATCAAATTACCACGTCTTCTATGCATACCCTGTATACATATAGTAATTCGATATATTACCAACAGCCTAGGAGTATTTTATGTTTGCTCAAATAATCATACAATCAACAAATGAAAGTAAACAGGACACAACTTATTAAACATGAATAACTTCCTCTTATTAATATCAAAATGTCATATTTACAGAAAATCCCTAATATTGATTTTCTATCCTTAGGGCACCTATAGATCCCAACATTCTTCCACTTGCCTTTGAAGTTCCTTAGTCTCCTCTGGGTTACTGCTATATGCTGGTTGGTTTGGAATTGATGCACCCGGAACAAAATCGATTTGGTGTTCAATGCCTCGAATAGGTGGTAAACCATGAGGCACCTCTTCGGGGAACACATCCTCGAACTCCTGCAAGAGAGAAACAACAACATTAGGCAATGAAGAGTCAAGTTGGTTAGTGTTTAAAGAGCCTCCTTGTACATGAGTACAATCATTGGCCATTTTGAAATCATCGCTCGCTTAACCTCACTTGTTTTTGTATAGAAATTTCTTTGTTTTCTCTCTTTGGCTGTGTATCTCTCTTTTCCCTCATTTTCACTGTGCTCGGACTCACACCCCTTTTCACTCTCATTCTTTTGCTCACTCAAGTTCTTTTGATTACTCAATTTTTGCAACCTCACTTGATCCTCATAAATTTGTTTTCGTGTCATCGGAACTAGAGTGACTGTCCGTTGATTGCGTGTGTATGAGTATTTGTTGGCAAAGCCATCATGTTCCACACGTCGGTCGAATTGCCCCGGTCTTCCTAAGAGAAGATGTCCAACTTGCATTGGTACCACATCTCACAATACCTCATCCTCATACTTTCCAATACGAAAAAGTACAAGAACCTATTTTGTAACCCTTGCTTCACCACTATCATTCATCCATTGTAGCTTGTATGGACGAGGGTGCTTAAGTGTTATGAGCTCTTACTTTTCAACCATGGAAGTAATAGCAACATTAGTGCAACTACCACCATCGATAATAACACTATATACCTTGTCTTTCACGTGACAATGAGTGTGAAAGATATTCTTCCGCTGTAATTCTTCTTCCTCTTCTTTGGCTTCCAAACTCAAGGCACGTAGTGCGACTAGTCTAAGCATCTCACCCTGATCTGCCTCAAACTCCTTATCCCCAATTGGGGCGTCCTCCAATGGTGGCATATCCTCTAGAGCAGCTTCATCCTCGGATTGAATTTCACCATTTTCCTGGATCACTATAACTCGCTTATTTGGACATTGGCCTGCTATGTGCCCTCTCCCCTGACATTTGAAACACTTAATCCCACTATTACGAGTCGAAGTAGGGGCTGATTGATAACTCTAGAAATTAGAGTTATCTTAGGCACTTTTAGACTTGGACGAACTTGGTTTAGAGAGTATTTGTGTTTTTGTTAGCATATTTCCTTTGTTTTAGGTTTGTGTGAATTTTTTTTATCTTGGGTTTATTGTTTGGTTGAAATCATGGCAAATGTGAAGAAAAACAGGATCATTTGAGGGTTGACGTGCGTTTTAATTATCTTATGACTTGTAGGAGAGCCTGAACCGAAAATGCTGCAGCAAATGCTACAGCATTCCTTACAGCATTCCATAGCAGAAGCAGTCAAGAAACTGAGCCAAAAATGCTGCAGCAATTCTTGTAGCATTTTAGTCCAGCTGGCAGTTTTTCTGATAAAGTAAAAAAATAGATGACAGCTCATATGGTGGGGGCCACTTGTTTTGCCTCAGCTGAAAACTTCACACGTGGGCCTTGTTGTTTGCCCTAAGGGGGGGATTGTATTCTGGGTGAAAAGGAGGCAGCCGTCAGTGGAGAACAGGGAGGAAAACACACCATTATTGGGCAAGAGAGAGAACGAAGCTGGGCTGAGATTTTTTTGCCATTTTTCATGCCTATTTTGGAGGGCGAGCTGAGGAGGAGACGGAGAAAGGACGAGAAGGATCATCTCTAGCCATTTGGAGTTTTTTTCCTCTTCTTACTCTTGCATTGATTTATTTTCTTATTTTCTTTCTCTGTTGAACAATGGATGACGATTTTCACTTTGCTTTTGTAATCCGAAACATGAGCTAAATTTCTTTAGCTGGGATTGTTGATGAACCCGAAATTGTGAGGATGATTTGAATGTTTTGTTGAAATGTTGGGTAAATTTGTTCCTGTTCATCTAAGTGTTTGGAATGTTTATTTCTATTGTTGATTGGCCATCAGTATATAGGAAACTATGCTTGTTTGATTCTGGAAAGATTAAATTAAGCTGGATATAACTTGGATGATGCAAGTTCAATATGCTTTTTAAAGTTTATGTTGATTTGTGAATGGTATAGGAATATATTGTTTACCTTGTATAACCCATTGAAATTGGTGCTTGAAATTGTGTTCTGAGAACTAGATTCACATAGGAATATGTTGAAAAAGGTTTAATGAATTTTAATCATACTGAATTCGGAAGAATTTTATGATAAAATCGAATTTCGGTTAACATGACAGGTTTTGCTGCAGCATTTCCTACAGCATTCGGGTCTGACTTGCAATTAAGGGGGATTTGGCAATCCTAGTTTAATTCCCATTCTTGATTACAACTTCTTGATTGAATATTGTTCTTTTTGTCTATTTTAGTGCCTTTTCATTATACCCACTTTTATTTTGCTTGTTTATTGCATTTTTTCTAATTTTGATTTCCAAACGCAAATTAATTTGTGCTTTATTCTTTTACAATTCATTTTAGTGAATCAATCCCTGTGGAGACGATACTCAACTCATTTTCTATATTACTTGTGCGATTACGTGCACTTGCGTAGGTTTATATACACTAGTTAATCGCGAACACTGATTTACCTTGAGAGGCAGTAGTAATGATGGCTAGTTTGGGTTCAGGTTTGGCTTTGGACGTGGACTGGTTTTCCTCTTTCTTTGGGTAGTTCGGCCTCCAAGGTGCTGTGCCCGAATTTTGTGCGAATGATCTTGCTCGTGTACCACCTCTCTTGAGTTACTTCTCAACCTTGATTGCCATATGCACCAAATCCTCCAATTCCACATAATGGTGCAGCTCGATGGTGTTAGCAATCTCTCAGTTTAAACCATTTAAAAATCTGGCCATTGTCACTTCCCGATCCTCCTCCACATTGGCTCTAATCATTGCCATCTCCATCTCTTTTTAATATTTGTCAACACTCTTATTACCTTGATGGAGACCTTGCAGCTTTAAGTAGAGATTCCGATAGTAGTGATTTGGCACAAATCGTCGTCTCATCCCAAGTTTCAGTAGGACGTTCTCCACTTCATCTCCTATTGATGCACAACCGATCCCACCATACAATAGCATAATCAGTAAATTCAATTGCGGCAAGTTTTACCTTCTTTAGTTCAGAGTAGTTGTGACAATCGAAAACCAACTCCATCTTCTTTTCCCACTCGAGTCATGCTTCGAGATCACTTTTCCTTGAAACGCAGGAATTTTCATCTTAATACTTCCCAAGTTGTTGTCTACCCAATTCCTAGCTTCTCCATCCCAACCGTATCTCCTACGGCTGCCCATTGGCATCTTATCAAATTCCTCCTCTAAATCGTCCCCTTCAAATTCGTCCGAATTCTCAACTTCCCTTTGGCGCAATCGGTGCCTCCTTGGTGCGTTCAAAGCATATGGTGGTTGTCCCCATTGTGTTCCCTCTTCTACCCTATCCAACCTCTCATGTATATGCTCTAACTCCACCTTTATCATCCGTCTCATCTCCCCCAATAACACTTGCATTTGCAGATTTGGAAGATTGGTTAGTGGAAGCTCTTCGTTTGTGTTCTTCTCTTGATCTTGCGACAGGATTGAAATCTACAAACAAGGTTAGAATAATATGGAAAAAAATAAATATAAATATAAAAGGACCTCACTATACTCCCTCAAGTGTTTCGCTCGAATAATTATTCATTCAATTTCACTCGTGTTTCACTCAAAGTATTCGGCTTCTACCCTTTAATATGCTCACCATTCTTGCTGTTTTCCACTCATATTTTTCTTTTAGTTCTTTCGAAACTAATCGAACAAGAATAACAAGAATTCATTTAAGAAATTAAAACGACAAGCAAACCAAACAGATCAAATTTGTCATGGATTTTGAATTTTTTTTTTTTTTGACTCTCAAACGTGGGTTATGGATAAAAAGGGGTCTAGGACGTACGAAATAAGATTAAACACGATTTCGTTTTTTTTTTTTCTGATTTTTTTTGGATTTTTTTTTTTTTTTGCTTCTTCTATTTGATTTTACAGAAACAAGCAGAAAGAGCAAGAAATAAGAACGTAAAATTTTGAAACCACCAGATCCTAATTCACGTTTTTAGGATTTGTAAACCTTATGGGAATTGGATTAGGGTTTCTGATTCCTAAAATAACTCAATCTCAAAGCAAGTAATCCAACTCTGAATCAAACACTAATATCACTTATATAAGGAGAGAAAACCGGATTTTTTTTTTAGTGCAGCAGAATTTTTTTTTTAAGGATGATTTTTTTTTTGAAAATTTTTTTTGAACGAATTTTTTTAATTGAATTTATAAAAATAAAAACAAGAAAATGATAGGCAAACTGGAAGAACCTAGGCTCTGATACTAACTGATACGAACCACGCCAACAACGTGATGAAACCCAATACCAAATCTGAAAACAATAACCTAAGATCTTTCAAGCTTGATGGAAACCGTGACCCGTTACTTAGCGAAGCAAGAACCTTGGTATAGTGAAGATGCCACAAACGGTTATGGAAGTCCGTTTGATAAGTCGATTTGAACACCACAAGGAATCCTTGATAAGTTTGGATAAGTTTCTTCAAGAACTCAAGAAGAATAACTCACAATATGAATAAACATCAAAGTCTTCTATTCCACAATCTAAGAAGTCAGCCTTATATAACTGAGTTTACACTTGTAAAATTTCTAATATACCCTTAAGGATAAATATGATAAAAAAACCTAAAAAGGGATCAGATTTATCTAAATAAATTAGGAATGAAAAAGGTGCCTAAATTCAAATTTTAAATTAGAACTTTAAAACTCAAAAAGGATTACAAAGAAATTAAATCTTGATAAGATCTTATAAACTTCTTGAATTTTGTTTTGAATCTTGAACTTCTTGAAACTTGAAAATGTAATCTTGACTTGATTCTTTATTGGGAATAACGTCCACATCAGTCTTGGTTCTCTTCCGGGTTAAATTTGATGAGTAAAACTAGCTTTTGTTCACCCTCAGCAGTGAACACATTATCATTTTCTTGTAGAACTCTACTGACAAAGTTATTTAGCTCTTCCTTGAATCTTTTAGCTCGAGCTCTCGTCACCAGACCAACTGGAACTTGAATTGGTTCGTGAGAATTCTTTTGAGCCTCGATGTCCTCGTCACGTTTTCGTGTCATGGAAAACGTGCCCCCAATTTTGAGAGAAAAAAATCAAAATTTTGTTGTGAAAAAATTGTAAAACCAAGTTGGTTAGGTGCAACAATATTTACTGGGGCCTGTGGTGCCTCATTGTTGTGGAAAAGAGTACACGTTTGCACTTTACGAAAAAATATGTTCTGATTTTGGAGGGAAAAGAATTCAACATTACGACAAGGTAAAGAGTGTAAGAAGTTGTCATTTGGGGCAATGGAACATTGCTAGTGGCTGTAGAGCCCAATTGTTGTGAGAAAGGGTACACCTTTCTGCGACGCGAAAACACACCATAAATTTGGAGGGATAAAAATTCAAAACTTTTGTAGTTAAAAAAAGACCAAAGATATGATCGTTTCGGCGTGGGAATATTGCTCATTCCTAAAGTACGTAATTGCCGCGAAAAAACAAACACGTTCAGTAGACGTGAAAAATTGGCCCAATTTTGGCTGAGAAAAAATTCAAAATTTTGTGCGAGAAAACTGAAAAACCTAGTCGTTACGATGCTTGAATATTTCTTCAAGACTGCCAGATTGTCGAGAAAAAGAGTACACGTTTGCACGTTGCATGAAATGTTCTTTAATTTTGGAGGGAAAAAAATTCAAAATTTTGGCAAGAAAGAAGTGACTTACCTGGTCGTTTCGGTGAAATAATATTTATTGAGCGTGCTGTTGGAAAAATCGGATCCGGTATTGGAGTTACGGCACAGCGGAAGTTTTAAAAATTTTATGCCGTTTCCGGAAAAGAAGCTCATGATGCATATAACAATAAATTAATTCATGATCACACGTACCTTATTTCTTGGATTCCGGAATTGCTAGAGCGTTTGACCAACGTGTCTTCTCTACTATTCTCGAGTTCCACGTCTCAAAGTGTGTGTGGGCACACGTTCTATGAATCCAAGCGACCGGTATTTCTTTCCGAAGTCTAGATCCCTCCTTCTCAATTCCGATGATCCTCGTTGAGAATTTGATCCAACTTCTTTCTTCAAAACTACAAAACAGAAACCGGTTAACCTCCTATGAAAATAATCACTCGGTTTAACCTTTCTCGCAGTTTTGATTCAATGGAATTTTCTTTCTTTTTCTCTCTCACAAGAAAGCCGAATTTTTGATGTGGAAGAAAATTTTTTTTTTTTTTTTAATTAAAAAAACGTTTTTTTTCTTTTAAAATTATCAAAAATTTGTTTTTCAAGAACTCCTAGCCTTTATATAGTATTACAATCCTTTTCAAAATTTATCTCCTACTTGAAAAATAATTAATAATTATTTTCCGGATAAATCTTGAACCAAAAGATCATACAACTTTAGGGCTAGATTCATTGAACCTAAAAACAAATTTCAAGAGGAAATTCCCTTTAAAATTCGGCCACAAAGTGAGAGAAATCTTGATTAGTGGTTTAAATTTTAAATCAAGAATCTAGACTAGTCAAAAGATCCTAGTCCTATCTAGATTCAAACTTCTTTTAAACCTTTTCGAATTTAAATAGGATTCACATATTTGAATAAATATTTTCCATAAACATTATCCATATTAATTAATTTAAATTAATGAAATATTTCAAATTTTCTTTCCTCACAAAAACCATGCACCTCTTTAATTAGGAAAGAAAAATTCATGAAATAATCTCCATTATTTAAACCAATTAATAATTAAATGTTAGGAATATATTTAAATAATTTTGAAACAAAATTTTCTTCCCTCCATACAATTAAAAAACGTGCACCACTTTTAATTAGGAGAGAAAAATTTTGTTTTCCAAAATTCAAATACAATCTTATTTTCAAAATTCAAATTAACCAATCACATGTTGACAAATCATTTGTCTACAAATTTCACATGTCCAATCCTTTCTGGATTGCATGTTAGAGAGTACCATGTCTTAATAGACATTACAAAATTCCATTTACAATTTACCGATCTCATTAGGAACAAATCCCGAGACGCTTCGTGGAACTATATGAGCTAATAGAGGGACCCGATGGAAATATGTAAAGAGGCTCCTATAATTGTGAAAAATTAATCCCAGATTAATTATCCATCAATTATCAACTTCAAAACTATTCCACTAAAAGTTTGAAGCTGAACTCCTGTTTACATACCGTATTACGAAAGCTCTCTCACGTAGTGCTTCTTCCATGATTTATTCATCGCTTGCTTAATCCCCATATGTTATCCATGATTGAATTAAGGACTTTTTCCGTTTTACCTTTTCAATCATTTTAACTTAAAGTTCAATTATTCTCCATTGAAAGAACCACCAATTGTAAAACCATACAATTGGAAAACCACCAGAGAACACAAAGTAAACCGATGGCCAAGATCTTGTTATACTATCTTTCAATCCCCGAATAATACCTTTAAGTAGATAACATTTACTATCATTAAGATAGCTATGGATTCCGTATCTATGAATCTTGATTTCTCCATCCATAAGTCATGCACCCAAAACACAAGTATGTTGACCATGAATTAACAGTGTCTCACCTTTAGTGCATCAAAGTACATAAGTCATGGATGCGAACTCAAGTAATCATTTCAGGATTAAGATTAATGCAGGATGATAATCAAAGTATCATTGATTCTTATAAACGGAATTATTAAATCGAATCAATTAACACTTTAGGTCCAGTCCAATGTCATACCTCAATACTGGTATACATTAAAGTTTCTACTCGGAACCTATCCGATGGTCAAGACAAACCATCCCTCCAAGGAAGTAGACAACCTTTACAATCTTATCATGAATAAGATCCTCAAATCTTATTCCGTTGATTGCGGACTATTTATTTAGACTGTTATCAAATTACCACGTCTTCTATGCATACCCCGTATACATATGGTAATTCGATATATTACCAACAGCCTAGGAGTATTTTATGTTTGCTCAAAATAATTATACAATCAACAAATGAAAGTAAATAGGACACAACTTATTAAACATGAATAATTTCCTCTTATTAATATCAAAATGTCATATTTACAGAAAATCCCTAAGATTTTCTATCCTTAGGGCACCTATAGATCCCAACAATCTCCCACTTGCCCTAAGCGAGTAAATGTGACTTATTACGCATCCCCATGCCTTCGACGTGTTCTTCGAATCTTCTGGCCACCAAAGTCTTCGTGAACGGGTCAGCAAGATTGTCCTCCGATGCGATTTTGCAAACCGTCACATTTCCACTCTCAACAAAGCCTCTGATAATGTGATATTTTCTGTCAATGTGCTTACTCCTCTTATGATGCCTAGGATCCTTGGTATTAGCTACTGCTGCACTGTTGTCACAGTAGAGCACCATAGCTTTATCCATACCAGGAACGACCTCAAGGTCACTAAGGAACCTGCGGAGCCAAACCGCTTCCTTTGATGCCTCACTGGCTGCCACATACTCGGCTTCCATGGTCGAGTCAGCAATACAAGATTGCTTAACACTCCTCCACACAACGGCACCACCTCCAAGGGTGAAGACAGATCCTGAAGTCGATTTCCTTGAATCCTGATCTGATTGAAAATCAGAATCAGTATATCCTATAGGAACAAGGTCCTGACCGGAATACACTAGCATATAATCCCTCGTTCTCCGTAGATACTTGAGTATATGCTTGACCGCAGCCCAATGGTTCGGTCCCGGATTCGACTGATATCGACTTACCATACCAACCGCAAAACAAATGTCAGGCCTAGTGCATAACATAGCGTACATAAGACTACCTACTGCTGATGCATAAGGTACATTTTTCATACGCTCCCTTTCTTCCGATGTCTTGGGACAGTCATCTTTAGAAAGTTTGATTCCAATCCTGAAAGGTTGAGCACCTTTCTTGGAATCCTTCATAGAAAACCTCTCAAGTACTTTATCAATGTATAAAGCTTGGGAGAGTGCTATCGTATTGTTCTTTCTATCTCTAAAGAGTTGAATACCAAGAACATAACTAGCTTCTCCTAAGTCCTTCATGTCAAACTGTTTGGCTAACCAAACTTTGACAGATGATAGTATTGCCACATCGTTTCCAATAAGCAATATATCATCCACATAGAGTACAAGGAACACCACTTTCTCGTTCTTGATACATTTATAAACACATGGTTCATCAATGTTTTGTTTGAATCCATAAGTTTTGATCGCTTGATCAAACCTAATATTCCAAGAACGAGATGCTTGTTTTAATCCATAAATGGATTTAAGCAACTTGCATACTTTGTCTTCTTGGCCTTTTGCCTTGAATCCGTCTGGTTGTATCATATAGATATCTTCCTCAAGAGAGCCATTTAAGAAAGCTGTCTTGACATCCATTTGCCAGATCTCATAATCGAGAGCAGCCGCAATGGATAAAAGAATGCGGATTGACTTAAGCATTGCTACAGGCAAGAAGGTTTCTTCATAGTCGATTCCTTCTTTCTGCGTATAGCCCTTCGCTACAAGTCTTGCCTTGAAAGTTTCCACTTTCCCATCCACACCTCTCTTCCTCTTGTATACCCACTTACACCCAATCGGTTTTATGCCTTGGGGTAAGTCTACAAGTTTCCAGACTCCGTTGGAATCAATAGATTCCATCTCGGCGTTCATAGCCTTTTGCCAAAGACTAGAATCAACATCCTCCATAGCTTCCTTGTACGTAGCTGGATCATCAATATGTTCTATGGATTCTGCTTCATAAACTTCACCACTGAACATGTACCTTTCAGGTTCCCTGATAATCCTCCCACTACGACGAAGCTCCTGTGGTTGTTGATTCTTTAGTGATTTTTCCGCAGGGTTTTCTGTGACTTTAGGAACATCCAAACCCGAAGTCATCTCCTCAAGCACTACTTTGCTACGAGGTTTAAAGTCTTCCATGTAACTTTCCTCAAGGAATGTTGCATGTGTTGAAACAAAGACTTTATTTTGCTTTGGATTATAGAACAGACCACCTTTTGTCCCTTTTGGATAGCCAACAAACAAGCACACTTCTGATCGTGACTCCAATTTCTTCGCTTCCTTATCCAGGACGTGTGCCGGACAACCCCAAATTCGAATATGATTCAAATTAGGTTTCCTACTCGTCCATAACTCATAAGGAGTTTTAGGAACCGATTTGGAGGGAACGTTATTCAGAAGATAGCATGCAGTTTGTATGGCGTGCCCCCAAAATGATAAAGGTAAAGTGGAATAACTCATCATAGACCGGACCATATCCAATAGGGTCCTATTCCTTCTCTCAGCTACACCATTCTGTTGAGGAGTACCAGGTGCAGTCAACTGGGATTGTATCCCATTCTCTATCAAATATCCTAAGAACTCATCCGATAGGTATTCCCCACCTCGATCCGATCGAAGTGTCTTAATGGACTTGCCTAATTGTTTCTCCGCTTCAGCCCGAAACTCTTTGAACTTGTCAAAGGCTTCGCTTTTGCGGGTCATTAAATAGACATATCCATACCTTGAGTAATCATCAATAAAAGTGATATAATACTCATACCCACCACGTGCTTCTATGTTCATGGGACCACAAACATCTGTATGCACAAGTTCTAAAAGTTTCTCGGCACGACCATCCTTGGCAGCAAAGTGCCGTTTAGTCATCTTGCCCTCCAAACAGGATTCGCATTGTGGCCAAGTCGTAAATGCCAAAGATATGATTTGTTAGAGTGAGAAGACTTATGTCTTTTAGAGTTCTTTTCCAATTCTGTATCAAGCAGTGAGTGCATCTTAGGTTTGATAAAATAAAGATTTCCATGCATCCATCCATTACAGATAAGAGAATTGTTTTTCCTAATAACAACTTTATTATTAAAAGAAACTGAATATGAATCTTTAATTAAACAAGCTACCGAAATTAGGTTCCTCTTAAAATTAGGAACATAAAAACAATGTCTCAAAACAATAAACCTAAATTCATCAAAATAAAGATGCACTTCTCCCACTGCTTCAGCTCGCACCAACGTCCCATCGCCGGTTCTTAACGTAAAGTCCTCCTCATGCAGACTTCTCGTTACCTTGAACCCCTGTAGAGAAATACAAACATGGTTAGTAGCTCCAGAATCTATAACTCAATTGTCCTTAGATTCTTCCACTAAACAACCTTCAAGATACAGGACATTGAAATTACCTTTCTGCTTTTGCAAAGCCAGGAAATCTCGGCAATCCTTCTTGAAATGTCCTTTCTTCCCACAGTGAAAGCACTTAACCTTTTTGGGGTCCACCTTTTGCTTCTTAGTCTTGGTAGACTTCTTAGAAGCAGGTGCATTCACCGCAGGCTTATTCCCCTTGTTCTTCCCTTTTTCCTTCTTCCTTTTGGGATTAGGAACAGACGAACTAGATTCAGCCAAATTTACCTCAGCCTTAGATCCAGAACCCTTAAAAATGTTCTCAAAGGCTTGCAACTCCTTCATCAATTCCGTTAAAGACATCTCCTTCCGGTTAAGGTTGTAGGATGCCTGAAACAAATCGAAATCCTTGGATAAGGTTTGAAAAACCATAACCAGTTGAGTTGCAGCATCGATCTCAGCCCCATTTGCCTGAGCTTCAGACAAATAAGCCATGACTGTCATCATGTGCTCCTTGATGGGAGTTCCAACCTTTTGCCTGCAGTTCATGAGACCTTTGATAGCATCGGTCTTAGCCTGGATAGTTTGTTCACCAAACATTTCCTCCAGGTTATCCATGATCTGCTTAGCAGTTTGATGTTCCTCATGCTGTTTCTGGAGCACGTTAGACATGCTCGCCCGAATATAGCACATGGCACTAAGGTTGGAATTGTCCCAGCGCTCAAGCGCTACAAAATCCCTATCAGGAGCATCGATCGTAGGCGTAGGTGGTCGAGGTTGGGTTAGGACAAAACTGTGTTTCTCAAAATTTAGGACGATTAGCAAGTTCCTTTTCCAGTCATTAAAATTCTCGCCAGTTAATTTGTTTTGCGTAAGTATCACAGATAAAGGACTTGACATTTTGATCTATAATAAGAAAACATGTAATAAGTATGAGCAAACATCCTATCAGTTTATAAAATATGATTTTGTAATGAAACAAAAAGATCTATATGCAATCTAAATGTTCATGTGTAAAACTCTTAAAACACATACCTTACAACGACAATTCCTAGCTACCGCTTTCTAAGCTACCGAGGGGTAGTCATAGAATAACTAGCCAAGAACACGGATCTCTTCCGATTAATACATATTCATCCATGGAACAAACTCCATTAAATATATATTAACTATCGTTTATTTGGCCACTAATTTATATAACAGAGCCTCGAGGGAGGGTTAATAAATAAAGTAGTATGAGTGTGTAACCATCGTTTCCAATTTTGAATCCATATTTTACATCCGCCACCGAGGGGTGATCTAAACATAAAATATGCCCAAAATTGTTATCCTTTCGGAAATCCAAATCAGTGTGCGCTCTAGGTAAGATACCTATCCGAAGGGAATTCTCGGATCGAAACCGAGTAGTAGGCACTACCATGCGTAACTATTGGACCAACGATGGAGGCCGTAGGTCTTAGTGTGTAAAACCTTCTCCCACTCAATCTTTTGAATTAGGGTTTTTGTTTTTTATACATAAACAATATTTATTGAGTGGCACTCCCTAGTCTATATGGCATGTTATCAATACATCATGAAATAGTATTACATATTCATATAGCAAGTCATCATCCATGGTTTGCAAAATATGTAAATAGCCGTGGATCATGATTCCATCCTAGAGAAAAGAAAATTGCAAAATTTACAAAAAATTAACCGAAACATATATCGGCCTTCATTTGTAGATCCATGCCGTGTATCCTTCTTCAATGTGTCTTCCTTCTCCAATGTCACATCTTTTTAAATTTAAAATTAAATTTAAATTTCAAAAAAGATTATATGTGATTTTTAATTTTAATCAAAATTACAAAATATCAAAATTTAAATTAAAAATCCGGTTTATTAAATTTTAAAATTTAAATTTTGAAATTTCCAAATTTAAAATTTGAAATTTCCAAATTTCAAATTTAAATCACAAAATTTTAAAATTCATAATAATATCCATTAAATTTAAATTTAAATTTTCAATTTTGATTTCCAAATTATCAAAATCACATATCATTGGAAATTAAATTTTCAAAAAATTCTTGTGATTTTTTTTTTTTAATACAAAAAAAAAATTTTTTTTTTAATTAAAAAAAATTTCCAAAAATAAAAAAATCACATCCTTTGAAAATTTCCTTACCTTCGTTCATCTTCAATCTCCTTGAATCCATTGTAGCCCGAATTTTACAAAAAAATTCCTATACCGTTTCCGGCTTACAAAATTTCTAGGAATTGAAAGAACGACCTCGCGGTGATTATAGACCGCATCTATTACACTTGAAAAACCTAGATACAAATTCTAACCTCTATGGAATCATGACCGGCAAAATTGAACAAGCATCATATATTATCAAAATAATATAAAGCATTCATCCATACATCCATTCATAATATATTTAACATACTCAAAATAAAACCTAGAGTGCCAACTCTCTAAAATATTTCATTAATGCATGGAGAGAAATTTATTTGATCAAATAATTTATATTATATGCATGATCATGAGTTGGCTCTGATACCAGTTGTTGGAAAAATCGGATCCGGTATTGGAGTTACGGCGCAGCGGAAGTTTTAAAAATTTTATGCCGTTTCCGGAAAAGAAGCTCATGATGCATATAACAATAAATTAATTCATGATCACACGTACCTTATTTCTTGGATTCCGGAATTGCTAGAGCGTTTGACCAACGTGTCTTCTCTACTATTCTCGAGTTCCACGTCTCAAAGTGTGTGTGGGCACACGTTCTATGAATCCAAGCGACCGGTATTTCTTTCCGAAGTCTAGATCCCTCCTTCTCAATTCCGATGATCCTCGTTGAGAATTTGATCCAACTTCTTTCTTCAAAACTACAAAACAGAAACCGGTTAACCTCCTATGAAAATAATCACTCGGTTTAACCTTTGTCGCAGTTTTGATTCAATGGAATTTTCTTTCTTTTTCTCTCTCACAAGAAAGCCGAATTTTTGATGTGGAAGAAAATTTTTTTTTTTTTTTAATTAAAAAAACGTTTTTTTTCTTTTAAAATTATCAAAAATTTGTTTTTCAAGAACTCCTAGCCTTTATATAGTATTACAATCCTTTTCAAAATTTATCTCCTACTTGAAAAATAATTAATAATTATTTTCCGGATAAATCTTGAACCAAAAGATCATACAACTTTAGGGCTAGATTCATTGAACCTAAAAACAAATTTCAAGAGGAAATTCCCTTTAAAATTCGGCCACAAAGTGAGAGAAATCTTGATTAGTGGTTTAAATTTTAAATCAAGAATCTAGACTAGTCAAAAGATCCTAGTCCTATCTAGATTCAAACTTCTTTTAAACCTTTTCGAATTTAAATAGGATTCACATATTTGAATAAATATTTTCCATAAACATTATCCATATTAATTAATTTAAATTAATGAAATATTTCAAATTTTCTTTCCTCACAAAAACCATGCACCTCTTTAATTAGGAAAGAAAAATTCATGAAATAATCTCCATTATTTAAACCAATTAATAATTAAATGTTAGGAATATATTTAAATAATTTTGAAACAAAATTTTCTTCCCTCCATACAATTAAAAAACGTGCACCACTTTTAATTAGGAGAGAAAAATTTTGTTTTCCAAAATTCAAATACAATCTTATTTTCAAAATTCAAATTAACCAATCACATGTTGACAAATCATTTGTCTACAAATTTCACATGTCCAATCCTTTCTGGATTGCATGTTAGAGAGTACCATGTCTTAATAGACATTACAAAATTCCATTTACAATTTACCGATCTCATTAGGAACAAATCCCGAGACGCTTCGTGGAACTATATGAGCTAATAGAGGGACCCGATGGAAATATGTAAAGAGGCTCCTATAATTGTGAAAAATTAATCCCAGATTAATTATCCATCAATTATCAACTTCAAAACTATTCCACTAAAAGTTTGAAGCTGAACTCCTGTTTACATACCGTATTACGAAAGCTCTCTCACGTAGTGCTTCTTCCATGATTTATTCATCGCTTGCTTAATCCCCATATGTTATCCATGATTGAATTAAGGACTTTTTCCGTTTTACCTTTTCAATCATTTTAACTTAAAGTTCAATTATTCTCCATTGAAAGAACCACCAATTGTAAAACCATACAATTGGAAAACCACCAGAGAACACAAAGTAAACCGATGGCCAAGATCTTGTTATACTATCTTTCAATCCCCGAATAATACCTTTAAGTAGATAACATTTACTATCATTAAGATAGCTATGGATTCCGTATCTATGAATCTTGATTTCTCCATCCATAAGTCATGCACCCAAAACACAAGTATGTTGACCATGAATTAACAGTGTCTCACCTTTAGTGCATCAAAGTACATAAGTCATGGATGCGAACTCAAGTAATCATTTCAGGATTAAGATTAATGCAGGATGATAATCAAAGTATCATTGATTCTTATAAACGGAATTATTAAATCGAATCAATTAACACTTTAGGTCCAGTCCAATGTCATACCTCAATACTGGTATACATTAAAGTTTCTACTCGGAACCTATCCGATGGTCAAGACAAACCATCCCTCCAAGGAAGTAGACAACCTTTACAATCTTATCATGAATAAGATCCCCAAATCTTATTCCGTTGATTGCGGACTATTTATTTAGACTGTTATCAAATTACCACGTCTTCTATGCATACCCCGTATACATATGGTAATTCGATATATTACCAACAGCCTAGGAGTATTTTATGTTTGCTCAAAATAATTATACAATCAACAAATGAAAGTAAATAGGACACAACTTATTAAACATGAATAATTTCCTCTTATTAATATCAAAATGTCATATTTACAGAAAATCCCTAAGATTTTCTATCCTTAGGGCACCTATAGATCCCAACACCGTGCCGTGCCTCATAGTTAAGAAAACAAGTACACGTTTGCACTTCGTGAAAAACATTCCCCAATTTTTGGAGGAAAAAAAAATAAAATTTTGGGAAGGAAAAAAGGGAAAAGAGTTGTCGTTTTAGTGAAGGAATATTGCTCGCGGCCTGTTGGGCCTAGTCGTCGTGGGAAAAGATAAACAATTTTGTGTAGAAAAGAACATGGCCTAATTTTTGCGGGAGAAAATTCGAAATTTTGGAGGGAAAACAAGCCTAAAAACATCACCGTTTCATAACAGGATAATTTCTGTGGCTGGCCAAGCTAAATCGTTGTACAAATGGGACCTTTTTCGCCCACCGCGAAAAATGTGTGTCGATTTGGAGGCAAAAAGATTAAAATTTTGGCCATAAAAACAGTGAAAGCGTTGTCATTTTGGCACAGCAAAACTACTTAGGGCCTGCTGCGCCTAATCGTAGTAAGAAAGTTCATACATTTTCGCGTCGTGGAAAACGTGCCCATATTTTGAGTGAAAAAAATTCAAACTTTTGGCATGAAAAAAGTGAAAAACCTAGTCGTATCGGTGCAATAATATTTATTGGGGCCTGTGGTGCATCATAGTTGTAAAAAGGAGTATATGTTTGCATTCTGCGTTAGAACATGCCTCGATTTTGGAGGGAAAAAAAATTCAACATTACAACAGGGAAGATTGCTAGTGGCTGCAGAGCCTAGTTGCTGTGAGAAAGGGTTCAAGTTTCTGCGACGCGAAAACGCGCCCTAAATTTGGTGGCAAAAAAATTCAAACTTTTGGCTGTTAAAAAATGACCAATTATTTAATCTTTTCGGCACAGGAATATTGCTCATTCAAATAGCACCTAATTGTTGCGAGAAAACATACACGCTTGGCTGACTTGAAAAATTGCCCTAATTTCGGCTGGGAAAAAATTTAAAATTTTTGCGTGAGAAAACTAAAACCCAGTCATTACGATGCATGAATATTTCTTCCGGACTGCGATGCCAAATAGTTGTGAAAAAGAGTACATGTTTTGATACGAACCACACCAACAACGTGACGAAATCCAATACCAAATCTGGAAATAACAACCCAAGATCTTTCAAGGTTGATGGAAACCGCAACCCGTTGCTTAGCGAAGCAAGAACATTGGTATGGTGAAGATGCCACAAACGGTTATAGAAGTCCGTTTGATAAGTCGATTTGAACGCCACAAGAAATCCTTGATAAGTTTAGATAAGTTTCTTCAAGAACTTAAGAAGAATAACTCACAATATGAATAAACATCCAAAATCTTTATTCCATCATCTGAAATCAGTCTTATATAGGCAAAGTTACAATTTGTAAAATTCCTAATCTACCCATAACATTGAAAAAAAAAAAAGCACCAATCAGATACTAAATTCAAATTTTAAATTAAAACTTAAACTAAATAAGATTACAAAGAAATCAAATCTTAATCAGATCTTTTAAACTTCTTAAATCTTGTTTTGAATTTTGAACTTCTTCAAAACTTGAAAACGTAATCTTGATCAGATCTTTTGACTTGACTCCATCAGTTGGAGTCCTCCTTGCATGTTTATCCACATGATGGCTCAATGGACTTGTATGGCTGATTGGCTCGAATCCACTTAAATGAGTGAGACGTTCACCCTCAGTAGTGAATACACTCTCTTTATATTGTAGAACTCTCCGAACTAAGTTATTCAGTACTTCTTTATGTCTTTTAGCTCGAGCTCTCATCACTGGACCAACTGGAGCTTGTATTGATTCATGAGTATTCCTAGCAACCTTGATGTCCTCATCAGAAGGAATTCTCACAATTTTCTATTTAATGATCTGTCTTATTCCATGGAAAAGGTATAATTTCTAGAACCAAGGCCATGAATTTTCAAGCCTAATGCCTAATACGAACCGTGCCAAGAACTAACATGACCCTAACCAAATTGGTTTCCCAGATCGAATCCTAAACGGCTTTGAATGGAACCGCGACCCGATGCCTAACAAGAAGCACGAACCTTGGTATATGAGGATGCTACAATCAGCTATGGACGGACTGATTGATAAGTCTATGAACACCACGGAATTTCTCCCATAAGTTTAAAAAGTTCGTTCAAGAACCAAAGAGAATTAAACCTCAAACTTTTGTGTCAACTGATCAGCCTTCATAAGAAATCCGTATAATATATATAGGTGTTTCCCTTTGTAGATTTTCAATCCCTAATTGCCCAATGAATTTTGGCAAATCACGAAGCCAAAAAGGGAAACAACAAATCTGAAGCAAATAAAGATAAAGCAAATAAGGTAAGTTCCCTAAATGGCTGAAAGCCTTACAATATTCTAAAATAAAAGGAAACTAAATAACAATTCAATCAATACTAATTATTGTCACCAATTATTGCCTCAAAACTGGAAAGTTCTCAAAATGGAAAAGTGACAGGTAATGATCTTGCAAGTGTAATTACTCGGTCCCTTCTAGGACTTGAATCACGCATTTGTTGGGTTGGTCGTCGCTTGTAATTCCCTCAACGGGCCTCCACGCAATAGCTTGAGACCAAGTTGCTCGAATCAGCCCCATAAGTGCGTCTTTGAATTTCTTCGCGTGAGCCCTTGTAACCGGACCAATGGGAACTAGAATTGGATTTGAATACGTCTCATCCCACGTGTTCTTGGTTGTGACGACATCCTCATCAATGCCTAAGGAAACTTACCAAAAAAACTTAAAGGAAAGTTGAAATATCCACCTAATTTCAGCTTCAATTAAAGGGAAACAATTCTAACTTTAATCCCTTGATTTTCAGCTTATTACATGCCAATAAGGAAAAGAAAACAGTCAAAGAACTAAATTAGGAAAGTAGAACTAAAATAGGAAAGTAGAAAGTAGCCAATGTGTCCAAATCAAATTTCCTTCCCAGCAAACATGCCCAAATCCAATTAAGGAAAGTGAATAATAATTCAGCCTTGATTGACAAATCTCTTTCCTTTTGTTGTAGCTTGAATCCAGAAGAGATGCCGGAAAAGGAAAGTGAGCACAGATTTGACTTTCTTGAGCTTGAATCATGCTTGTTAAGGGCTAGTCCATGCGTTCATCTCCCTCAATAGGCCTCCACATGCATGCTTGAGCCTAAATCCCTCGAATCAGTCCATTTAACGCATTTTGGAATTTCTTGGCTCATGCTCTTATAATTGGTCAAATCAGAACTTGAATTGGATTCGCATTCTATGCTCTTGTGCTAGCCATGTTCTCATCAATTCCTGCACCAAAACGATCACGTTTTTCATTGTTTTTACTGCCAAAAATTTTAATTTTTCTCCTCCAAAATCAGCACACTTTTTTCGTGGAGTGCAATTGATGTGAACCCTGCGTCAAGAATAACGAGACTCGACAACGAAGAAAGAATTGAATAACATTCTATGATCAGGTTTGGATGGGAGACCTCGACCCGTTGCCTCGACGAAAACAATAACCTTGGTATATTTGACCTCAACCCGTTGTTTAATGTGAAACAAAAACCTTAGTATAAGGAAGACACCACAAACGGTTCTGGAAATCCGTTTGATAAGTCAATGGTGAACGCCATGGAGAATTCTGATAAGTTTGAATTGTTCATCAAAGAACCAAAGAATACTCTCACAATTTTATTGATTAATGATCTACCTTATTGCATGAAAAAGGTACAATTTCTAGAACCAAGGCCACGATTTTTCAAGCCTAAAGCTTAAGGAAACTTGCCAAAAAAACTTGAAGGAAAGTTGAAATATTCACCTAATTTCAGCCTCAATTAAATGGAAACAATTTTGATTTAAATCACTTAATTTTCAACTTATTAAATGCCAATAAGGAAAAATAAACATTCAAAGAACCAAAATAGGAAAAGTAGAAAGTAGCTATTGCACTCAAATCAGATTTCCTTCCCAACAAATGCGCCCAAATCCAAATAAGCACATATGCCAGAAGAGGAAAGTAAGCACAGATTCTGCTATTGACTTTCTTGAACTTGAATCATCCTTGTTAAGATCTGGTCCATGCGTTCGTCTCCCCAAATAGGCCTCCACGTGCATGCTTGAGCCCAAATCTCTCAAATCTGTCCATTTAACGCATTTTGGAAGTTCTTTCACCCATGCTCTTGTAACCGGCTCAATAGGAACTTGAATAGAATCTGCATTCCATGCTCTTATGCTAGTCATGTCTCATCAAACAATTTTCAAAAAAGAAAAAGAAAAAAAGGAAAGAAAAGAAAAACTCACTTTTGGATCAGAAAAAACTTGACCTATTCTTTTTAATTAAAAAATTCACCTTTTGGGCTAGAAAATATTACCCTAATTTTTTCAGTAAAAAGAAAAAAAAAACTCACTTTTGGACCAGAAAAATCTTGCCCTAATTTTCTCATGAAAAAAAAACTCACTTTTGTAGTAGAAAAATCTTGAACTGATTTTTTCTTGAAAAAGTAAAAAACAAAAAATCACCATTGGATAAGAGAAATCTTGCCCCACTTATTTCATGAAAGAAAGAAAAAAAAAAACTCACTTTTGGACTAGAAAAATCTTGCCCTAAGTATTTTAAGAAAAAGCACAAAAAAACAAAAACAACACACTTTTGGACCAGAAAAAAATTACCCTAGTTTTTTTCTTTAAAAAGCAAAAAAAAAAAAAAAAATCACAATTGGACCAGAAAATATTGCCCTAATTTTACCTTACAAGTGAAAAAAAAAAAAAAACATCTCACTTTTGGACGCTAAAAATCTTGCCTTTATTTTTCATGAAAAAGCAAATAAAAAAAAAAAAAAAGAAAAACTCACCTTCTAGGCCAAAAACTCTTGCCCTGTTTTTTCAATAAAAAGCAAAAAAAAAAAAAAAAAAAAAAAAGAACCTCACTTTTTGGAGTAGAAAATCTTGTCCTAATTTTTAATTACAAAGCAAAAAAAAAAAAAAAAAAAACTACCTTTTGGACGAGAAAAATCTTGCCCAAAATTTTTCATTGACAAAGCAAAAAAAGAAAAAAAAAAACTTACTTTTAGACCTGAAAATCTTGCCCATTTTTTCAAGAAAAAGCCGAAAAAAACAAAAAAAAAAAAATCACTTTTGGTACATAAAAAACTTGCCCTAATTTTTTCATAAAAAAGCAAAAAAAAAAAAAAAAAACCCCACTTTTAGACAAGAAAGGATCTTGCCCTACTTTTTTCATTAAAAAGGAAAAAAAGAAAAAAAAAAAAGAGGGGAAAAACACACTTTAGGACCTGTAAATCTTGCCTTAATTTTTTCTTGAAAAATTAGTACATGATTTTTTTTACCCAAAAAATGAGTTTAAAAAAAAACATTTTTTTGAAAAAATTAAGGCACGATTTTTAGTTCAAAAATGAGTTTTTTTAAAACATTTTGTTGGAAAAATGGGGGCACAATTTTCGTGTCAAAATTAGGACATGATATTTTAGTCCAAAAAATTAGTTTGTTCTTTCTTGAAAAGATCTGGGCACGATTTTTTTGGTCCAAACAATCAGAGTTTTTTTTTTTTTTTATTTTATTTTATTTCTATTTCTAGAAAACCTTAGGGCACGATTTTCGTGTCAAAATTAGGGCACCATTTTTTTATCCACAAATTTGAGTTTTTTTTTTAAAACATTTTCTTGAAAAAAATATAGGGCATGATTTTTTAGTCCAAAATATGAGTTTTTTTTTAATAAATTTTCTTGAAAATATTAGGGCACAAATATCAAAAATAGGGCATGATTTTTTGGTCCACAAAATGAGTTTTTTTGTTTTTAAATTAGGGCATGATTTTTGTGTCAAAATTGAGACACAACTTTTTGATTCACAAAATGAGTTAAGCACAAATCTTTTCTTGTTCTGGGCCTTTTTTTGCAAAGAAAATGATCAGTTTTCACACACTTTCACTCTTTGCCAAGCTAAATTCTCTAGGACTCCGTAGCAGATTACCATCAAACCCAATAATGCAAATCTAAAAGCACGGAAAATAGGGTGGGTGGGTTTTGTTTATATAGTTCAATTCAACCACCATTTTCCAAAATAAAAACATAAATAAATGGCTTTTAAAAAAAAAGACTTTTTAATAGTCACCACCTTAGAAGCATTGACTGACTTTTTGCCCAATTAACAACCCGTCAAGACTTAAACCCCCTCGCCGCACGACACAATTAATTCAAAGAAAAACACCCCAATTTGTCGTCTTTTTCTTTTTTCTTTTTTTTTTCTTTTCTTTTCCCCTCTCTCTGTCTCTGTCTTTTGGGCATTTGAGTCGGATCTGTGTTTTCCTCTTTAGAAAGCACCTGAAGATATCTCAAGTACGTGAAAGGTAAATTTTTTTTTTTGTTTTTCTCTTTATTTTTCTGACAATCCCAGCTTCTTTCGACCTTATATGAAAAATCCCACCTTTTTTCCCCCTAAATACCTGTTGGGAAGTTTGGCTGAAATTTTGTGTGTGATTTTATGGATTTCGGTTTGGTTAATTTAGGAATATTTATCAGAGGATGTTCAAGACTTATTAGAAAGTGAGTGGGAAGCAGTTTTCAACTGTTTTTACTAGGAATTT
This sequence comes from Ficus microcarpa, assembly GCA_025413485.1. Classification (NCBI taxonomy): domain Eukaryota; kingdom Viridiplantae; phylum Streptophyta; class Magnoliopsida; order Rosales; family Moraceae; genus Ficus; species Ficus microcarpa. The sequence goes on along the minus strand of CM046377.1, from coordinate 54,448,294 downwards.
TTACACCTTTTTTTTTTCCCCGGACTTTGACTCTGTTTTCATCGTAGGTACTTCATATGAATTGGGAGAGTGATCTGTCTTGTCATCTGCTTTTCTTTTGTTTTGTGTCTGCATTATTTAGCTTTGAAATATTGTTACTGAAATTGCTACTGTACCATCCAAATTTAGATAAAAGACTGCTTTTGCCCTTTTTTAACTTAATTATCAAGACAGTTAAGAATAAATATTTTTTTGGTCCTATTTGGTTGTCTAGTTGATCTTGTATTTATGTACTTCACATGAATTGGGAGAGTGATCTGTCTTGTCATCTACTTTGATTTTGTTTTGTGTTTGCATTATTTAGCATTGAAATATTGTTACTGAAATTGCTACTGTATAAATCCAATTTTAGATATAAGAATGCTTTTGCCCTTTTTTAACTTAATTATCAAGACAGTTAGAAGAAATATTTTTTTTTTTGTACTATTTGGTTCTCTAGTTGATCTTGTATTTATGTTTTCTGACATGGGTTCTTTCCATTTAATGTTATTCTAACTTCACGTCGCATAATTTAATTAAGATATTTTATTTGTCATTGTTATAGTATAGGAATCCTGCTCTTACTAGTTATAGGAATCCTGGGGTTGTGCGATCTTTTTGTTTAGTAATTGGAGTTTGAAGTATGGGAAGGGAAGGTGAATCGGGCTAAAATGCGAGATTCTAGTTGGTTATTATGGGAAAGATCAGTTATCATTCGATCAGAGGTTGTTTCCGAGAGAAGTTTGAAGTTTCAGTGAGATGTCTTCCATTAAGGGTTCATTACCTTTGCTCAAGAATGACGGTGTCCAGAATCACAGTCCTGATGTTTTAGACAGGTAATGGATTTCCCTTATTTTATTTTATTTTTTTTTTATTAATCAAATATCTGTGTCCTAAACATTGTTGGTTGAAGTGTTAGATTTGTAACTGCTTAATGAAATTTAAATGCATTATTAGTCATTTCTGTTAGTTATAAAAGGAAACTACTCCTTTGTTATTTTTGGTTTATGGTCAAATCCGTCTTTCTTTAAGTTTCTTGTGGTTTGCCAGAAACACTTATAAACTTGGGTCAGGGATGGAGTCTGTTGAGTTATAAAGTGTATACTCATTTCTGTTTTGTTTTATTTTGGTTTTGTTTTCTTCTTTTTTAGACGTAAATCTGAGGCACATTTAGCTCCAAAGAATCTAAAAGTAGATGGGAATTTTATTCATCTTCAAGACCGAGAGGCTATGGTATTGATGTATATTTCTTTTTTCAGCCAAATGACTCGAATCAATACAAAAAGCTCAATACTCTTTCTTTTTGCTAACATAGTTTGCAATTAGGAACTGCATTCGCGAGTCAGAAAACAGGAAGAGGAGATCCAGTTTCTTCGTGAACAAATTTCCATTGCATCTGTGAAGGTACCTCATTTCTTCCAATGCTAGTGTTCCTGTAGTTAATCCACCTCTATGTTTTCACATCCAAGGGGATGCAATTACTTTTGTGGTACCAGGAATTACGGCTGCTTAATGAAAAGTATGCATTGGAAAGGAAATTTTCGGACTTACGTTTGGTATGCTCATCTCCTGAGTTGTATTATAAATCTTTGCTATGCTGAACTCCCCATGCGACAGTTCTTTGTTTTTTTACTTCAGTACTAATATTGTCATTTATCAGTTTTGAAGTTCTGATTCCTGACTGTGAAATAACACTATCTTGAGTGATAGGCAATAGATGAGAAGCAGAATGAAGCTGTAACATCAGCCTTAAATGAGTTGGCCGCAGAAAAGGTGATCTTGAAGAAAATTTGAAACTGACCCATGACTTGAAGGTATACTAATAATTTATTCTCAATGCTGGTTCTCCTTTACCGTTCAAATAATATAAATATGTTTGATTTGTTATTTAAATTTTTAGCCATCACACCAGACTGTCAAATTAAGCCAAAAAAAAAAAAAATTTTGACAGTGGGGTGTCAAGTCAAGGCCAAACCAATACAATGATATTTAGGTCTCTTTTTGTAATTTTTAAAGAGCGAAATATTTTGTAAATTTGTTCTACCAAAATGATTTTTTTTCTAAGAACAAACCTTTCATTGATAAATTAATCAATTACCTTATCCTCCTCAAAACAAAGAAAGACAAAAAGTTTGTCTCTAAATTATAGAGAAACAATACGATTACCGATCACATCCTATCTATTCTATCACATCTTTCCGATTAAAATGATCAACTGGAAGAGAATATTCTTGAAAGCCTTGTATGTGGAAGCCTGTAGCAAAGCAGCAAATTTAGCTTTCTCAAAAATATCCTCTTCCCCCATCTCCTTCTCCTCAATCACTCTAGAATTCCTCTCAGTCCAAACATTCCATAACAAAGACATTACAAAACAATTCCATAGTACTTTCGTCATTTTCTTGGATCCCAAGCCCACCATTTCCTCAACCATTAACGACCTGCAGTGCTTTGTAAATGCCAGCTGAAACCTGCTTCCAGTAATATTTTGCCACAACTCTCTAGCCACTTTACATGAAGCCAAAAATGGCCTAGAGATTCACCTTCCTCTTTACACATCGCACACCATGTGGGTGAAACAGCCAAATGGGGATTTCTCCTCTGAACCAAATCACAAGTACTAATTTTTCCATGAAAAACCAGCCATGAAAACACTTTAATTCCCATAGGGGACACAAGATTTCCAAATGAATCAAAATGGTTAAAAAGTTGGACTACCCCACACTTTCAACAAGGTTTTCAAAATAAGATTTGCAAGAAAAGCCTAAAGGATCTGCCACCCACACTCTACCATCTGGGATAGACGAACAATAAGAGAATGAATTTAATAATTTGGCAAGGAATGTAATTCTACTAACTCCCTATCATTTAATCCACTTCTAAAGCTGAAATTCTAGTTCAATTCATTACTACCGTTCCTAGGACAATGTCAGCAATCAACGTTAGAATAGAAGAAAGACAAAATAGCCTATGAGAAGAAGACCCAAGTGGAAGATACCCACACCATTTATCTTTCCAAAACATAGTCGTATTTCCCATACCTACTCTCCATGATACATTATTTTTAAAATTATGCAAGCCTTGAGATTATGAATTTCCAAGGATTTCGTAAGGATCCACTGGTGACAACTTTTGAATCCCATGCATTTGAATGCAGCCCATATTTGCTTCTAACAATCTTAGCCCACAGTGAATTTTGCTCTAAGGGAATCTCCATAACCACTTTCCCAAGAAAGCCAAATTTTTCTTCTTCAAATTTCCTAAACCTAGACCTCCTTTCTTTTTTGCTTTGAATAACTGTTTCCCATGCTACTTGGCTCCTAGATCTTCTCCCCTCTTGTACATCCCGTAGAAAAGTTCTCGTCTTCTTCTTGATCAAATTGGCAATGAAACCCGACATCCTAAAAGGTGACATGTAGTAAATTGGTATGCTTGTTTGAAGCAAAGTTAGTGTTCTTCCCATTTAAAGAAAGCACTTCTTCTATCCATCAAGCCTTTTATAGATCTTGTCAATAACCATCGACTAAAACACCACTGATAATGGATTTCCTCCCAATGGTAGATAGATATTTTAATGGCCATTCACCTATCTCGCCCCCTGATTCTGCTACCATTCAAACCAATACATCTTCTTCCAAGTTAATTTATGCCAAAGTGCTTTTTCCCATGATAACCATGTGGGAGGTTTTGGTATAATCAGTAATTCTATTACTTGAACTTTCATATTACAAGAAAATATATACAAGCATTAGTCATCATTGGCTAACATAAATAGGATTTACATTAAATGCACCTGCCAACTAACACCTACAGCTCTTGATCCTAGGTAAAAAGGGATTTAGTTGACTTTCCTAACTTAAGTCTACATATGATTTACTCCTACTCATCTGTACATTACCACACTTCCCCTTAAGCTGGAGAATAGATGTCTTCCATTCCCAGCTTGGAAATAATCCTATGAAAAATTGTACTGTTGAGTCCTTTTGTTAAGACGTTGGCCAATTGATTTCCTGAGGTCACATATGGTGTGCAGACTGATCCACATTCCAGCTTCTCTTTGATGAAATGTCTGTCTATCACAATGTTCTTCGTTTTGTCATGTTGAACTGGATTGTGTGCTATGTTAATTGTTGACTTATTGTCATAATACAACTTCATAGGTCCTTCCCACTTGATTCTCAGGTCGTCTAAGATGATCTTCAACCACAATAGTTCACACACTCCTTGTGCCATTGCTCTAAATTTGATTCAGCATTGGATCTAGCTACCACATTTTGTTTTTCCTCCTCCAAGTTACTCCATTACCTCTAAGAAATGTGTAGTGGCCAGAAGTGGATCTTCTGTTTGCCAATGACCTTGCATAATCTGCATCAATATGGGCTTCCAGTGTGTGAACCATTTCTCTTAAACAAAAGTCCTTTTCCCGAGCTACCTTTCAAATACTGTAATGCTTAATATATGGCTTGTAAGTGTGTTTCCCTCGGATCATGAATGAACTGGCTAATGACACTTGCAGAGTACGCTATTTCTGGTTGAGTATGGGCAAGGTAGATGAGCTTCCCTACCAATCTTTGGTACATCCCCCTATCTACAACCGGATCTTCTTAGGCTTCTCCGAGTTTATGATTGGCATCAATAGGAGTGCTTGCTGGCTTGCAGTCAAGTTTCCTTGTTTCTTTTAGGAGATCAGTTACATAGTTTTGCTGAGAAATAGATGCCTTGTCTTGAGTTTGCAATTTCAATTCCGATGAAGTACTTCAATCTTTTGAGTTCTTTTATCTCGAATTCCTTGATTAGATGTTGCTTAAAGGCTTGTTCTCTCTCTCATCATTTCCACTAACTATTATGTCATCAACATATACTAACAGAGTTGTCACTCCACCTGAGTCAGAATGTTTGATGAAGAGTGTGTGATCTTCTTGACTATGTCTATAACCAATGTTCTTCATTACTTTAGCAACTCTCTCAAACCAAGCTCAAGGGGATTGCTTGAGTCCATATAGAGCCTTTCTAAGTCGACACACCTTGTTGGACGTCTCCTTTCGTTCAAAACCCAATGGAATGCTCATGTATATTTCTTCCTCCAAGTCACTATGCAAAAAGGCACTATTTACATCATATTATTGTAGTTCCCGGTTGTAATGAGTAGCTAATGACAGTAAAACTCATACCAGTTTCATATTAGCTACTGGATCGAAAGTCTTGATAGTCAACTCCATAAGTTTGAGTATGGCCCTTGGCAACCAGTCTCGCCTTGAATCTCTCAAGAGATCCATCAACTCCGCATTTTGAAGTGAAGACCCATTTGCAACCCATTAGATTCTTTCCTTCAGGCCGTTCAACGATTTCCCATGTCTTGTTCTTTTCCAATGCGTCCATCTCCTCTCTCATGGCATTTCTCCATTTACTTTTAGTCAATGCCTTAGATAAAGTGTTAGGTACAGAGATAGTGTTCAGGTTGACAATAAAGTTCCTATGGGATGGTGAAAGATGGTTGAGTGATGCATAATCAGACGATGGATATAAAGGCCTTTTTGTGCATTCTTTGGTACTTTTTCTTAGAGCACTAGGCGGATCAAAATCTTTGTGTCTGGTTCAGTAGATAATGAATTCAAAGGAGAAACTGGGTTCAAAGGTGGAGTAGGACTTACTGTGTATTCATTATCAGATTTTAAGTTGGAGTCTTGAACTTGAATGTCTCTCCTTTTTTGAGTACACCTTTTCAAATCGAAATGTGTAATAAATAGGAACAGACTCTGGATTGGACATAGGTGAAGGAGTTATAGGATCTGAGTCATGACATGGTTCGACAATGACATTTTGAGAGGGACTTGAAGCAAAGGCCGATGGTGATTCAAGAGTAGAAGGTGGAGATGGAACCGAAGACGACGATGATAGGTCAAGAAGGGCAAAGTCTTCATCTCCCATTGGTAAAGTCTTTTATCATCTAGTAGAGAAATGAACCTGCGTGAGCCCAAAATGTTTGGAATTGTGAAAGGTCCCCAAATATCACTGTGAATCAAATCAAAAGGGTCGGAACTTCTTCGCATTGTTGATTCCATTCTGCTCCGGTCTGCCATTCTCATTTGTTTGCTCTATCAAATGAGCTTGTCCATGAGGTCTTTGTTGTCCACCTTGGTTTCCCCATTCTCTGCTTGATGGCTTACCATGTAGTTTCCAACAACTTTCCCTTATGTGTCTTGGTTTCTTGCAATAGGTACACCACAGATTATCCTTGTTGTCTCTTCCTGGAACTCTTGAAAAGTCGGTTTTCCCACTTTCTTGTGTCAGTGATTGCTCAGTTTTGGTTGCCAAAGCCGACCCTTTTGCTACTTGGGGTTCTAGCATAACATTTCTTTGGCTTTCTTTTAACCGGATTAGTGAAATCACTTCCTTTAATGAAGGTGTCTCCTCTCTACCAAGAATTTGCACTCTGACCTAATCAAACTCAAGGTTGCGTCCAGCGAGGAAGTCATAGACTCGGTCCTTCTCAATAAAGTTCTTCAAGATTGTAGCGTCCTTTGGGCATTTCATCTCAAAACACTTGATAGTGATCAAGTTCTTGCGATAAGTTTTCCTCATCTAGTCTGTATGTAGCCTGAACATTTTGTGGATCTTTGGTCATTTTGATTCGGATTGACTTCTTCCGATCGAACTAGAGTATTAGAAGCTGTGGTCTTAGACATGGACATGGTCAAACATAGAAATACAAAGGTTTTGGAAGAGAAATAGTTCTAATGGGTTGAGGAAAAATGGCAGAAAGATGCAGCAATAAAGATTGTAATTGAACAGAAAGAATTGAAAGGATGAAAGCTGGTAGAGATCAAGACTTACTGTGGCAATGAAGGGCAACACGAAGAATTTCAAAAAAGAGTAGCTTTTGAGGATTGAAAGTTGTTAAGGTGGAAATAGGAATAGAAACTGCTCTAAGCAATTTCAGCAACGAAGGCTGAACAAAAATTGTGCATTATACTTTGCTTTTAGACTAAAAAACTAGGTAAAACAGGGCACAAAGAAGCAACGATAGATTCTTGGCGATGAAGGCTTGAGTGACTAAATTTTGTCCCAGAAAAGAGCTTAAAGCTCTTATACCATCTAGGAGATTTTGGAAGAATCAGTAATTCTATTACTTGAACTTTCAGATTACAAGAACAAATATACAAGCATTAGTCAACATTGACTAACATAAATAGGATTTACATTTAGTGCACCTAACAACTAACACCTACACTACACAGTTTTCTTACTCCAAATAAAACGTGTATAACCTACAGCTATTGATCCCATGACAAAATGCTTTTAGTTGACTTTCCTAACTTAAGTCTATCCATGTGCTTTACTCCTACTTATCTATACATTACCACAAATTATTTTCAATCCTGACCAAACAGAGAAAAAACTTCAACAAGCAATTAAGATTTCTAACATTCTCCTTATTAGCCTCCAAGAGAAAGAGTGCATCATCAGCAAATTGAAGATGTGATGTAACACCCATACTCTTTCCCAACCTTAAACCCTTTGGCCATTCCTCCGAGCACCGGCTTTTCTATGAATCATCCAAGAACATTAGTCACTAAAGTAGACAAAAAAGGGGACAATGGATCTCTTTGCCTCAACCCTTTTGTCGCTCGGAAAAGATCCGATGGCGTCCCATTAATCATTAATGAAAAATTTGCTAATTTCCAACAACCTTGAACCCATTTCCTCCACTTGTGTCCGAACCTTTTTTTGTCCATCACCTTGTCTAGGAAATTCCATCGCACATGATCATAGGCCTTCGCGAAATCTGTCTTGAATATCATCCCTTTGTTCTTCTTATATATACTCTTCCACTACTTCATTTGCCACCAACACTACATTGCGAATTTGGCAAACCTTTACAAAAGCTCCTTGTGATGTGGAAATTGTTTCTCGTAGTACTTCTCGCAACCTACTGGCTAGAACCTTGACCAAAATTTTATACACACTTGTGACAAGACTAATGGGCTTGTAATCCCTCAATATTCTAGCTTGTCTTTTTTCAGAATAAGACAAGGAATAGTTGGTTCATGGAAGAACCATCCACACCATTTTGTCAAAATCTTAAAGACATTGAAAATATCTTTATTCACTATTTCCCAACAATCCTTAAAAAAAGCCATTGAGTATTCATTCGACCTCAAAGATTTTTCTTTGCCATAGTTGAAAACCGCCTTCTTAACCTCCTCGAAGTCAAATCTTCTTCCCAATCACCATGCTTTATCCATGGAAATTGCACTCCACTCAATTCCTTCAAAGGACTTAGCCAAAATCTCTTCTTCTATGAATAACTTCTCATAAAACGAAACCATTCTCTTTCTATGTCTCTTAAGTTCTCCACAACTGACCCGTCCTCCCTTTCCAAACTACTAATAGCATTCTATTCCTCCAATTGCTCACAATACCATGAAATAATGTTGAATTTGCATCCCACTCTTTTATCCATCTAAACTTCATCTTTTGCTTCCACGCTATCGTTTCTTGGAAAATCAATTCTGCAAGATTGTTCCTTAAATTCCTTCTCTCCACTATCTCCCATTCATCAAGATTGGTCCGTCCTCCTTTTTGTCCAATCTTTCAACTTTGGTCATTGTCTCTACCTTGAGCTCTCTCGTATCCCCAAAATCTCCTTATTCCATCTCTTGATCGATCCTTTTAAACCCTTCAATGTTTCCATGATCTTAAAACCCTCCCATCCTCTATGGTTCAAAGACCACCACCACTCTTCACATTCCTTTTTCAACTTTGGATGTCCAAGCCACATATTCTCGAAACGAATCTGTCCCTTTGCTATTGGATTGGTGTTCAAAATTAAAGGAAAATGATCGGAACACACCCTTACCCCTATTTCTTGCCTCACCCCGAAACAAACCCTTCCATCCTGTAGAAAACAAAAATCTGTCAATTCTACTCTGTCACCTCTTATCTAAAGTTAAACCATGTGATTTGGCTCCAACCAAATCTACATCTCTTTAACTCCGTCTCTATAATGAACTCGTCAAACTTTCTAGTGCTTCTTGTCATTCTTCCATGTGGAAATTTTTCATACTTGTAGCGTACAACGTTAGAATCTCCTCCAAACACACCAATTCTGTTCACAAATGCTACCTAAACCAGCCAATTCATCCGAAAAAATTTCCTTTTGCTATATGAAGTTGGCCCATAGACACCCGTCAGCCACCAAGAGGACATTCCTTTTTCCAACTTAATCAACACTGAAAATTGACCAACCCAACTCTCAGTGGCCATTATCAACCTATTATCCCAACTAATCACTACCCCCCCTGCTTTGCCGGAGGATGGAAGAACCACCCAACTTCTAAATCTTACCATCTACAAACTTCCTATTCGCCTTTCATCTTATACCTCCTTCTTGTTTCTTGTAAAATCACTATTTCTGGTTTTAGTCTTGCCAAACACTCTTCGATTACCCCCCTTTTTCCTTGCCAACCCACCCCCTGAACATTCAAGGAAACGATCTTGATTTAGCGACTTTCAATTCCCTTACACTTATGGTCTTCTTCTCATAGTTGGTCCTATTATCTAACCTTCTCAATTCTCTCAATTCTCTCAAACCTTTGTTATTTTTCCCCCTATTCATTTCTTTCTCTCACCACAACCCTTCTTCTTGTGAGACCCCTTCCACCACCCTTGTCATTGCCTTCCACCATGCTTTTGAAAAGGACTTAATTGGTGTATATACTAAGCAATCCTCTTCAAGCTCAACCTCATCTCCTTTACTGCTGGAATCTTCCCGTCATCCTTGAAAACTCCCATCTTAGTTTCATCGAACAATTCTAATTCTTTCCTACTTGCGTAATTTCCTTTTCTCGGCCCCTCTTTTCCCCACCTTTCTGACTTATAATTGCATGTTCACATGACAACTTAAACTTATGAAGAAACTAACCTGATCTACGGTTTGCCTTGAGGTCTCTTTGTTTTGTTGCTTCAACAAACTTGTTACATCTTGTAGTATGTCGTTGTCGTCGTTTGTACTCGTAATCTTATCCTCCACCAATTCCAGAATTATCAAACCATTGTCTTCTAAGTCCACTTCAGATTTCAAGGAAAGCCAAAATTGGTTCAAGTCCAAATTTTCTTCCTATGTCTCCAAACCTTCTTCTGTGAGCTTGGCTCTTGCGTCTCTTCTTTTCTCGTCGAGCATGCTAACTTCCCATTCAAATGGCTACTGTTGAGGTTGTCGCGTGTTATCTTTTAGACCACATCCCTTTGTCGTTGTTCCCCATCATCATTTCTTCCTCCTATCAATATCTTGATTCAGAGAGCACTCTGCCTTTTGAGAGTATGAATGGTTCTATCCATTGGCCCAAACATGAATGGTTCTATGCATTGGCCCGAACGAAATTACCCCTCTAAAAAAAATTCTTTTGCTTTTATGAAATTTTTTGGGGAAATTTGTTTAATGCAGGCCTGAATAATTTCTGGGTCCACCATCCTTTTCTTAAGTGGCATTAAAGCCCTGGATTCCGAATGGGGTCTACTGGTAGATCCAGATGAAAAGGATACAATGGATATTTGTGGCCCAAAACAAACAGTCCCAGAAACAGCCTTCTCTATACATCCTAGCTGAAAACCCTTTTCCATGTTGCATAATAACTGCATGCATGAAATCTGTTCCCCATATTTTTTTCACCCACCCTTTCTCTTCCAATAACACCGTTTTTTGTGCCTTTGTCATTAAATTGTTTCACTCTTTCCGATAACAGCCTTTCTGCTTCCTCGAGTGAATTCTGAACATTTTCTCCAATGTCATGCTGTTGCATCCCATGATGACCATTTACCAGGCAGGTTACATGTTGTACAGGTTTCAGCCTAGGGAAAGACGTGTCATCAACTTCTCCACCTGATTCCTCCATGCTTCTGGATATCCTCCCAAAAGATCCTCCTCCATGGTCGCCATCTCTCAGGTTGAAAATACCAATTTGAATTTTTTCTCCTTGGCATGGGGGTTCCATCAATGGCCCACATAAGTCCTTTCGATGGTCCTTTAACTCTGATTTTTGCATAGTGAAGAAAATTTTGCTCTATAGTTTCTTTCGCCACCTCAATTAAACCTCCGCAGACATCCCCTATTATTTTGAACATATGATAATTCCACAAATTCAGCGGTAAACCTTCTCGACCAATCCAACTATTGTGAACCTCAATCTGAACATATTCTCAAGGCATAAACATGTTTCATGGCTCTATTTTGGCAACTTATCTTTTGTTTTGGTACAACGACTTCTCCATCAGAATATGCTTTTTTTCCTTTTCATTCATGCAGCAAGATACTGCCCTATCTGCTACGATTCAAACCACTCCAGTTTTTCTTCCCAGCATCCCTTTTATAGATTTCCTGATGGACTCCCATGACGACTTGGAACTGTCTAAAAATCACCACAGCATGCTTCCAAAACTTCTCCACTCGTGTTTCAGAATTGGTCTGACGTTCTTCATAATCTCAGAATCTCTCTGCCCTTTTGCTTTGGATCTTCCACTCTGCCTCTTCATGTAGTCTAGATGTATCTGGTTGCTGGTTTTTTATTTCTGGTGAATATTTTGTCTAGGCATACCAGAAAACTCTTCCATCCTTTGAACTGAAATTCCCCAGGAACTATTATGTTCTTCACTTCTCCATTCTATATCTTCTTTACTTTCATAAAATTTCCTGCTCTGTTTCTGTTGCTTTTGAGAATCAGCCTGTATTTTTGTCCTCTGAAAGTTCTTCTAAAACCTCCTTTAGATCCTCTGTTGAATCCGTTCTCATTTCTTAACTGCTTGCTCACTCCCTATGAAGCCAGAAAGAATCCTCCAAGTCTAAATCTAAAAAGAAACATGAGACTCGATTTCTTTCTGTTGCACGAATCACGCTCCCCGAGTCGATTTCTCTCATCCTAAAAATGGTTAAAATTCTAGAGAAGAGGAGCTTCTCTCTCTAGTACAAAACGTCACCATTAATTCCTACCAAAATGATACATTTTTGTAAATTAACTTCAATTAATAAGAAATTAGGAGCACATGGTTTTTACTGTCCAAATATGATTTAGCTGTCCTTTGTCTTGGACTACTTGAATTTGTTTAATTGCCTCTTGCAGCTCTCTTATATTTGTATTTTCTTTTTGTTATTTATCTATTTATTTTTAAATGTGTAACATTGCTGTTATCAATAATGTCTTTATATACCTAGGCTGCCGAAGATGAAAGATATGTCTTCATGTCATCGATGCTTGGGTTGTTGGCTGAATATCGCATTTGGCCCCGTGTCATAAATGCATTTGCTGTATCAAACAGTTTAAAGGTAAAATGGTTAAGTTTTAGATTAGTAAGACTAATAAGTCATAATTAGCTGATAGCTTATGGGTTGAAGTGTCATATTGATGTAAAGTATGCTTATGATTTTACGCATTTATGTGTAACCAATTACAAATACACAATTAAAGATCCGCCAAGACAGAAGATCTGGTGGTCCTGGGCCTCAATTTACAGGGGTTATAGCATTAAAAGTTTAGTTTCTATTTGATGATGTATGCAACGTCAGCAAGTTACTACTTACATGGCATTGATGAGTTTTTTGGGCTAAACTCCGATTAGTATGTGGTGAATGGATGTTACCATGTCATCACTGGGAGCCAAAAAATTGTTAATTGTCCTAAAGTTACTGTTCAATGTCCCCAAATTCTTCGATATTTGGCATCTCAGGTTTGAACAAATGCCTTTGGTTTTGCTTGATTTGAGCCGCATCTCTGCCAAGTTGCTTATCTAAAGTTTGTCACCCTTGCACATTATAAAAGCTTGAAACACTTCCACGATCCCCTGTCTTGTATTTTTCCTGGCTAAAGTCGAAAGTTTTACCAATATTTTAGCTTTTAGCATTCTCCAATATCAGAATGATACTTATGATATATTTAGGTGAAAAAAAGCATTGCCATGCGACTTCAGCTTGGTTTAATACGCTGTCTAGATACAAGAGGGGTATTGTCTTTGCTTTAAATTTGGCTGCTCTTTAAATATTTCCCTTTCATTTTCTGAGTTTCTCTTTTAAGGTCACTTCTTTAGGGCTTAGGAATGACTAAAACACACCACATAGCAGAGCGTGATTTCTTTTTATCAGTTATGTATGTATCTCAGATAACGCTTCCTTTTGTTATGTTTTTGCAGTACCTACACGATCAATTGCAGTGGAAGATTAGAACATCACATGTAAGCTTCATATCTTGTTATTACATGATTGTGACTTACGACTCATAATGTATTAGGATTTACATTTACAAAGTATAGGATCAATTAAGGTCTGCAGTCCTACAAATTGTAGGTGATGTATAAAAATATCTAGTTCTATTTTCACTTGTCCACTAATTTGATTCATGAGTCTAGCCTTAAACTATGAGTTGTGCTTATTTTGAAATGGTTTACCACCTAAGTTTATATTTGATATAATTTTACTAAAAGTAGGTTATTGGGTTATCTTTGTTTATTAAGTACTTGCTGAACGAGAGTGGACATTTGAAGAATCAAAGTTAGTGAAGTGAAAGAAAAGAGAATCAATGTAGTTGAAGCTTGATACTTGAATTTAAAGTTCATACTCAGATATAGATGCATGAAACTTGAAGCTGAGCTGTTGAATTTTTAATATAAACATTACTGGCTTTAGAAATTAACAATGTAGTTGATGCATATGCTTAAACTGCCTAATTGATAAGTTTTCTATCATTCTTAAACAGTGGCAGAGCCAAGTTGTTGTGAGTGGGGGGCATATGCCCCACTCAACTTTTGAAACTTTGACTTTTACCCCTAAAAATTTTTGAAAAATTTTAGTGATGCCCTCATTTTTCTAAAATATATTCATATTTATAAAACTTCTATCAAGAAAATATGGCGCAGCTGCTCAAGTGTTAAAATATGTTGCTGTGGCCCAATTTTACAAGAAAATTTGTAATTGGAATCTCGATCAATAAAGGAAATGTATATCTATATCCATTCAAATAAAACACTATCTCTAATTTTTTTTCTATAGTGCCCCCACAGATAAATGGCTGTCTCCGCCACTGGTCTTACATAACTGGTGATACTTGAAGATGTTTGCCTATTACAATTAAAACATGTATTGCATTTTTTCAGGACAGAATTAGAGAAATAACAACCGTGGTGGACACTCATCCTGAAAGTGGATCTCATAGCCAGAGTGGTAGAGCTTCTGGCGCATTGAACGGTCAAGTTTCTCATAGATCCACGGTACTATTGGCATGTAATCTACCTACATACCATGTTAATTATGCTCTGCTTCTTCAAACTATCACTTATTTTATTTTTCTACTTCATTTGTAAAATCATATCTCTGTTCTCTGAAGGCTCAACATGGATCTCCTCTCTATAATCAGTTTGCTGATGAACAACATCTGGAACCAGCTGAAAATACCCCGGCATATATGTCTGATCTTCCAGAGACAAGGTATGCGATGCTAACCAATAATGACGTTCTCTCAGTTCATGACCATCACTGCTATGTTTCTTTTCTTTGTTGAGCTCTATTCAAACTGTCTTTCTATTGATCCTTCTTTTTTTCCTTACCATTTGACAGTGGAGCTGTGCTAGCTTAAAGTTTTCTTTGTGTCAAAGTGTTGTTAACTTAATGAGCTTATTGTATGTCCCAAAATGCCATTCTTGAATATTGATAAACACGGGCTCATTACTTTTCATTCCTTTTCCAATATCATTTTGGTGACACAGATGGATGGCTTATTCACTGAGACCATCAATGTTGACATGCCCTAAATACTTTTGCTAATTTTGGAATGATTGTCAATTTTATGATATTTGTTTTAGTTCCTTTTAATGTGGTTCTTTTTATATAAAAAATAAAAATAAAAATAAAAAGAAACAGTTCTTCATTAGAAAATCATAACATACAAAGAACACAAGCAAGGGGCATGGCTAGTCCTCCAAACGCAAACACCAAATAAGGTATGTGAAAATCTTCTTATTTCATTCTAATGAGATTTCCCAACAGACTCAAAATGGCAAAGATCCAAATCCTTCTCCCCTTCTAATTGAAGCCAATAACGGATGGGGAGAAACGCATCTGCACATCTCAAAGGTGCTACCCAACTCAGCCCAAACTTTTGTGTAGTAATCTTAGAGTCAATAGATTCTGAACTTCCCTTACAAAGAAAACACCAGCCGGGGGACACGGACAAAAACGGTTTTCTTTGCTGCAAAAGAACATGACTATCCAACTTTCCACAACAAGCAGCCAATTAATCACTTTCACTGAATTAGGAAAATTAAAAGAAAATGACTGAAAATTACTAATCAGAATCATGATAGGGTTCAATGAATTTGGAAAACTAATATTTGTAGGAAAATAGCCTTGAACATTCCAAATTCCAACTCTTATCCCTTGTCCCTGTCAATACCAGCCCCATCCAACAAAGCTAACAACTGAACTACCAGATGAACCTCCCCCTCACTAGGATTACTACTAAAATGACGATCCCAAGGATTAGCTTTCACAGTTAGCCTTTTTTTGGTTTGGTGCTACTTACACACGTGTTAACTCGATTTAATTTTCCTTTCTAGTTAGAGGATTTAATACATAAATACCATGGATTTTGTTCGTCCTTTCACTTTTTAGTTTTATAACATGTTAAATGATGAGAGAGTTCTCATGGGAGGCCAAAGATGGTGCTAAGACAAGGAGCTTGGTAGCATGGGATATAAATAAGTAGAAGTAAGCAGAAAGGGGGCCTTGGGTTAGGAAATCTGAAGTAAAGGAACCTGGCTCTTTTGGGGAAGTGGTTATGGAGATTTCCGTTTGAACAACACACACTTTATGGGCAAAAGTATGGTTGGCAATTTGTGTTCACGAGCCGTGTTTGTGCCGACATGATTACAGCACATGACACGATTAGTATAAACACGAACACGAAATGCTTAAATCATGACTAACACAACACAACGCGACACAACACGTGAACATGATAATTAAACGGTCCGTGACGGGTTTGGCACGAAAATGAACGGTTATGACCTAATTAATTGAAAAAATTATTAAAAAAAAAATTATACACTACTAATAAGAATACTAAAGTTTCGATCTTCATAATAATAAACACACATGTAAACATAAACACAAGTTTATTTAGTCTTTTTGATTCACAAACACAAACATAATAATTAACAAATACCTAACTTAAGTGGCAAAAAATAGTCAAGATTCAAGTATAGCAGGCATCAAAACGTCCAAGTAAAAAGAAGTCTTCTTGATTGAGAATTTTCGCATCTCAGGTTCCAACTTCCAACAACTCTTCAAAAGTTTTCGAGTGTTTCAACCTATCAAGATTTACAAAATGCAAGTTAAAACAAATGAAAAAAATATTTTAATATGTTGTAAACTGTACTGTATTGATTCCAAGATTGGCTATTTTTTGGCAGCTGTACTGATTTGTATTCCATATATTCTGGAATTGTATATTAGGAAATTTCCCAAGTCAGAGGGATTTTATGAGAGTTAGTTTCTTATTTTTTCCCTAATGTACAGAGTGTATATATGGTTCTGCAGTGACTTGTAATTTAATACAATGCAATACAATTCTCAATTTTTGACATGGTATCAAAGCTAGGTTGTGTCTTTATTTGAGGAGGGAAGGTGAGACAGAGGTAGATTATTCTTAACACTCTGAGTCAACTGGTGTTTTAAGAAGGTAGAGCCCATAGCAAGTCCAATCTTCTTCCTTGTGTCTTGGTCCTGAAATACACAATGGGTAGGATAAAAGATCACTTTACAACTCATATCATGGGTGAGTTTCTTAATGGACACTAAATTAATAGTAAGCTTTGGAACATGAAGAAAATTTTTTAAAACAAACAGTGGACCGATTGGTATCCCTTAAGCTTGTTACTGTGGTGAGTGAGCCATTTGCAACTGAAATCTTCCTACTAGGACGAGGTGTGTAGGTGCTAAATTTTGATGAAGAATGAGTCATGTGATCAGTGGCCCCTGAATCAATGATCTAGGAATCTATGATGGGGCTATCTGAGGCCTTTAACCGCACATGGAATGATGGACTTACCTAAGAGTGCCAAGGAATAGGCACCACTAGACTTGACTTTTCTAACATCTCCAATAGTCCTCTAAGTCTCTCAATCTCCTCTTTATTGAATTCTCCTTGATCTGGTACAGTCTCTGAATTTGTTGTGCTTACATGAGCTTGACCTTGATTTCTTTGTTGTCCCCCTTAATGTCCCCAATTCTTGCTCGCTATAGTGGGCTTACCATATAATTTCCAGAATTTGTCCTTAGTATGTCTCGGCTTCTTGCAGTAAGTACAACAGAGATCGTCTTTGCCATCTCTATTCAGGGCTTCAGACGCTTTTGTTCTCCCATTCTCGTTGATCAGAGATTGTTCCTGGCTTACCCTTCTGTTCTTCCCACTCTCAGCAACAAAAGCAGATGCTTCCTGGTTTTGAAGTTTGAGCATAACTCCTCTTTTGCTCTCCTCTGCTCGAATAATGGAGATGGTTTTATTCAGAGACGGTACCCAATATCTGAACCCTAACCTGATCAAATTCGACGTCAAGATTAGCAAAAAAGTCATAGACTTTGTCGTGCTCAATAAAGGCCTTCATGATTGTTGCATTCTCATTATACTTAAATTTGATAGCTCAATAATGATCCAATACTTGCCACATATTCTGCAAAAGATTGGCATATTCTTTGACAGATTTACTGCCCTGCTTAATAATAGCAATTTTTATGTTAATCTCATACATCTAAGCAGCATCCTTTGCCTTTGAGTATGTCTGTCTCATGGTTTCCCAAATTTCCTTTGTAGTAGGTAGAAACGTGCAAGTGTTGCTAATCTCTATAGTCATTGAATTTAACAGCCATGACATTACCATGGAATCTTCTCCATCCCAAGCATCAAACCCTAGATCACCTTTCTTTGGTCCAGTCCTAAGGAGGTGACTCAATTTCCCTTTTCTTTTAAGAAAGGTCTTGACTAATTGGGACCACTTCAAGTAGTTCTTCTCGTTCAGTTTATATGCAGCCTGAATATTCTGCAGATTTTCCTAGATCACCTTGTTTGGATTTTCTTACTTAAGTATAAATCTGATGTGAGTACTGTCCATCCTAGCTTTCACAATATGATTCATAATCAATTTTGGGTGAAAATTAAAAAATTCTTGGTCAAATAATGTTAGGGATTTACTTCAACCAAGTTTTTTCTCCTCCAACCAAATAATCTAGGGATTTCCTTCAAAAAGAAGGAATAATTCATGAGTTTTGCATTAGTACCCCTCAACAAAACGGGGTTGCAGAAAGAAAAAATGACCATTTACGAGCCACAACCCGAGCCCTTTTGTTTCAACATGTTCCAAAATCATATTGGGGAAAGGTTGTTCTTACGGCTATTCAAATCATAAATAGGCTGCCTTCTAGGATCTTGGAGTTCAAAACACCCATGGAAGTACTCTCTAAGTTTTATCCCAATTTAAGCACCACAAACAGTCTCACACCACGGGTTTTTGACTGTTCAACCTTTGTGCACGTTCACAGTAATAATAAAGGAAAATTAGACCCTAGAGCAATCAATTGTCTTTGTAGGCTACTCATCAACCCAAAAGGGGTACAAATGCTACCACCCACCTAACAAAAAATTCCTTGTTTCTGCTGATGTCACTAAAGAAAGGAAACTGTTTTTTACTTAACCTTATCTTTAAGGGGAGAACTCGTTGGTAGAAGTTAAGGACAGAGACCTGTTTTTGCTGGACTTATCTTCTTAAAGTCCTGTAAACCCTACTCCCAACTCTTCATCAAATCTTGTAAGTCCTACACCCACATCACCTCGTGAAAGTGTTCCGGAAATTTGCTCTTTTGTCCTACGAACTCAACCACCCCTTCCTACTCCTCATAACTTAGCAATTCCAATTTGTGACTCTTGGAGATATGAGCTAGTGTTTTTAAAAAGGCAAGCTCCGGTTCTAGAACCAATACAAGTCCGAGATTCTTCTCCAAATCTTGAGAATGAGGTAACTAATTTTTCTGAACCTATTCCCCAACAGGAAACTGTGAGTGTAGATAATGATTTTGATATATCGATTGCCTTTCGAAAAAAACCACGAGAGTGCACCAAATGTCCCCTTTACCCATTGTCTCACATTGTGTCTTTTGAAAAATTCTCACCACCTCGTAAAGCCTTCCTTGTGAGTCTATATAACATTTTAATCCCTAGGACACTGAGAAATTTTTAGAGAGAATGCTCTTATTTTCTTATTCATTTTGAGAAAAGATACATGAATATATATACACAGAGATGGTCTACAGCCTAGGTTGTAAAACAGCCTAATTGTAGGAAAACAAAAAATATCCTAATAACTATGAGATCGGGTAACAATCTTCCCTGATCTCCTAAAAATATGCGTTATTACAGCTGTACATATCACAGCTGTAAATATCACAGCTGTATAGATAATAAAAATAAGATATTATTTTCTAGGATTTCCAAACTCCCCCTCAAGTTGGGTTTTATATGTTGATTAGTCCCAACATGCCACACAAGTTATTGAAGTTACTTCTTGGTAGGGCCTTAGTAAGAATGTCTACTGTTTGAAGTGATGTTGGCACGTGCAATAGCTCAATTATTCCTCCTTCGATCTTTTCTTTGATGAAGTGACGATCTATCTCCACATGTTTTGTTCTGTCATGATGAACTGAATTCCTGGCGATGCTGATTGCAGATTGATTATCACAGAACATTTTTTTTGTCTTCTTATTTGAGACTCCTAGTTCTTCAAGTAATCTTCTCAGCCATATTCCTTCACATATTCTACGAGCTATGGCTCTAAACTCTACTTCTACATTGCTTCTCGACACAATTGATTGTTTCTTGCTTTGCCACGTGGCTAAATTTCCCCAAACATATGTGCAATATCCTAAGGTGGATCTTCGATTAGATGTTGATCCGGCCCAATCAGCATCGGTGAATATTTCAATGTCTTTGCTTGAGGTCTTCTTGAAGAGTTTGCCTTTGCTAGGTGTCATCTTTAGATACCTCAATATTTGAAATACTACCTCCATGAGTTCTTCATTCGGGTTATTCATGAATTGACTCACCATACTAACTAGAAAGCTGATGTTAGGTCTAGTGTGAGAGAGATAGATAAGCTTACCAACTAGTATTTGATACCTCCCTTTATCTACAGGAACACAATCTTCTTTTTTTCCAAGCTTGACCGTATAATCCGTAGGCTTATCTGTTGGCTTGCACCCTAGCGTCCCAGTTTCTATTAGGAGATCGAGTACATATTTCCGTTGAGAAATTGAAATGCCTTTCTTGGATCGAGCTACCCCTATACCGAGAAAGTACTTGAGGTTTCCAAGATCTTTAATCTCATATTCTTGAGCTAAGAACACCTTCAAGCTTCTTATTTCTTCTTCACAATCTCCTATTACAATGATTTCATCTACATGCACAACAAGGATGGTTGTTTTTCCTTTGGCAGAACGCTTGATGAATAGTGTATGATCAGCCTGACACTGAGAGTACCCGAACTTCTTCACAGCTTTAGTGAACCTGTCAAACCAAGCTTTGGGTGACTGCTTCAGCCCATATAGTGATTTCTTGAGTTTACATACTTTGTTGACCATTGCCTGTGTCTCAAATTCAGGAGGTCTTTCCATGTTGATTTCCTTTTGGAGCTCTCCGCGGAGGAAGGCATTTTTGACATCAAACTGATAGAGAGGCCAATCTAAGTTGGCAGCCAAAGAGGGAGTACATGAATAGTGTTCAGTTTAGCTACCGGTGC
Source organism: Ficus microcarpa (assembly GCA_025413485.1). NCBI lineage: Eukaryota > Viridiplantae > Streptophyta > Magnoliopsida > Rosales > Moraceae > Ficus > Ficus microcarpa. The sequence goes on along the minus strand of CM046377.1, from coordinate 54,427,453 downwards.
AAAAGTTTCCTGATAATCAATTCCATAGGATTGAGTAAATCCTTTTGCAACAAGTCTCGCCTTGAATCTTTCCACGATTCCATCTGCCTTGTGTTTGACTGTGAAGATGGATTTGCAACCTACTGGATTTTTACCAGAATGTAGATGAGAGATTTCCCAAGTTCCATTCTTTTCAATTGCATGAATTTCTTCCACAATAGTAGCCTTCCATTCTAGCATTTTTAAAGCTTCATGAACAGTATTAGGAATCCGGATCTCATCAAGATTGGCCACAAATGAACGGAAACCTGGTGACAATCGTTCATATGACACAATTATAGATAGGATGGCTAGTGCACGATCTTACACCTTTTCTGAAGGCTATAGGTATATCTAGATCTCTGTTAGAAGCAGGTTCAGAAGTTGTGTTACCTTGTGTGTTTTCAATTGTTCTTGAATTCGGGTCAAGTTCTTGAAGTTGCTTGAGAGTTGCTTGCGGCTTTATTCTTTCTTGGCCTTTGTTTTTCTTGCTTTAGATAATGAACTCTCTGTTTTTAGCAGATTGAGTGAGAGTGGGTTGAGGAGAAGATACAGGTACACGAATTTGACTTGGTGAATATTTTTGAGGACTTGAAGTGATCTCTTCTTGAGAGATGGGCAAAACAAGTGATTCGGTTTGGACAGCAGACTTGGCAAATGACTCGGTTTGGACAGGATTGTTCGAGGAACTATGATGAATTTTTGGGTTGAGAATCCAAGTAGACTCAATATCCCAAAGTTGATATTCCTGTGTAAAATTCTTCCCCTGAATGTAAGATTTGGGATAAAAGGGCTATTGTTCAAAGAAAGTGACATTCATAGAATTGTAAAATTTTCTTGTGGTAGGAGAATAACACTTGTACGCTTTTTGGTTTGGAGAGTACCCAATAAAGATGCAATTGATTGCCTTGGGGTCGAGTTTACTTCGATTTTGTTGATACACATGAACAAATGCTAAGCATCCGAATACTCTAAGAGGAACAGGAGAAATTAAATGAGTGTTAGGGTAAGACCGAAGCAGAACCTTACACGGTGTTTGGTAGTTTAGAACTCAAGAGAGCATTTTGTTTATGAGGTAGGCTGCTATAAGGATTGTTTCGCCCCGGAAGGATTTGGGAATATGAGTTGAGAACATAAGGGATCTAGCAACTTCTAAGAGACGTCTGTTTTTGCGTTCGGCAATTCCATTCTGTTGAGGAGTATTATTGCAGGAGCTCTGATGAACTATGTCTTGACTAAACATGTATTTGCCAGGGTTAGATTTGAAGTACTCTTTGGCATTGTCAGTTCTTAGTACTTGTATTTTGGCTTGGAATTGGGTTTGAATCATGCTGTGAAAGTTTTTAAAAATTTGCCCAACTTTAGACTTTTCTTCTATGAGAAATAGCCAGGTAATTCTAGTGTGATCATTTATGAAAGACAAACCATCGTGTACTTGTAATGTTTTTTACTCTTGACGGCCCCGACACATCACTATGAATTATTGAAAAAGGGTGTGATTTTGTATATGAAAGATTTGGGTAGGAATTGCGAATGTGTTTTGAAAATTGACAAATTTCCCACTGGAATTCTTTTGGAATTTTATTATAAAATAATGCAGGATATAGTTTCTCGAGATACAAGAAATTTGGATTACCTAACTTATAGTGCCACAACATAACTGAATCAGAATTTTTATTGGATGACCTAACAGTACTTTTATTGGACTATATGAGATTGTCTTTGAGGAAAAATACTGACTTTGAGTAGATAGAGCCCCGAGTACATCTCAACACTGCCAATCGTCTTCCCTGAATCCAAGTCCCGAAATTCACACAGATTTGGAAGAAATTTAGTAACACAGTTATGATCTCGAGTGAGTTTGCTAATAGACAAAAGATTGCAATCCAAATGAGGAACCAAAAGGACTGAGTTGAGAACTATGTCCTTTGAGATGAAAACTGAACCTGTGCCAGCCACCTTCAATAAAGATCACCCATCTCTTATTCTAACAACATGATTTTCGTTACATGGACTATATTTATGAAAAAGGGTTGCATCTCTAGTCATGTGGTCAGAAGCACCTAAGTCTACAATCCACGGTTTTTGGAATTATTTTTTCGCATTTAAGGCGCTGAAGAGATTACCTTCATGAGCCAAAGAAACAGTGGAGATGGATGGTGTTTGTGTTTGGCCAAACATTTTTGGTAAAAGTTCTAATTGTTCTTTGCTAAAAAGACTTTGTTCAGGTTGTGTGGGGCTTTCACCAACGGGTTGCTATATTGCTGCGGCTTTCCTTGTAATTGTTCGAGTGTGAGGATTTTCAATCAGCAGGCTTCCCATGAATTTTCCAACATGTCTCTCAGGTATGTCTAGGTTTCCTACAATAATCGCACCATGGTCTTCCCTTTTTCGGCCGATTGTTGTTGTTGTAATTCTGACCTCCTTGGACAGTAAGTGTTGAATTTTCAACAACTAATGGAACATTTGAGGATCCCAACATCACCCTCTTCTGGCTGTCTTCTCGACGAACTTCCAAGAAAACTTATCGGATATTTGGCAGAGGCTTTGGTCTTAGAATTCTTCCACGAACTTCATCAAGGTGTTTATTAAGTCCAATTAGGAACTTATCTCGACAATCTCCATGTATTTTGTTGTGTCTTCTGAGCACTTCCAATCATATTCCTCGATCATGTCTAGTTGCTGCCATTATCGTGAGAGAGTGTTGAAATATTGAGTGAGAGATAAATCACCTTACCTTAGATCGTGAAGGGTGCTTTCGATCTTGAACAATTCAGATGTATTCTCGTTGGTTGAGTAAATCTCCCTAGCCGCATCCCATATCTCCCTATCCAAAGCAGAAAATTTTCTCCGATTTCGTTGGTCATAGAATTGATAAGCTAGGACATGATGTTTTCCAAGTCTTGAAACTTGAATCTTCTTTCTTAGGAGTAGTAGTAACACCAGTAAGGTAGTCGTCTTTACCTTTTCCACAAACAAACATCATCACGGATTGTGACCATTGGAGATAGTTGTGCCCATTCAGTTTGTGACCTGTAATGGGAAGAAGGCTTCTGTCAGTACCACTATTGTGAATTGAAACATTGGTTCCTTGACTGGAAGTAATCTCGGAGTTATCAGAAGAGGGAATGGATCGTTTTTTAGTGGCCATGCCGTGTTTGGTCATTTAGGAGATTCATGATTCAGAGACAAGACTTTGATACCATGAGAAATTTTGAGAGAGAATGCTCTTATTTTCTTATTCATTCTAAGAAAAGATACATGAATATATATACACAGAGATAGTCTACAGCCATGAGATCGGGTAACAATCTTCCCTGTTCTCCTAAAAGTATGCGTTATTACAGCTATAAGTCTGAATGCTACATGAAGAACATAAGCCAGAAGAAGGAACGGATATCACAGCTATAAGTATTATTACTGTAATATCACAGCTGTACGTATCCTAAAAATCAGATATTATTTTCTAGGATTTTCAGAGACACTATCTAAGGCACTATCCAACGAGGAATGGAGGAAAGCCATGAAATTGGAGATAGAGGCCTTGGAGATGAACAAAACATGGGAGATCGTGGAGTTGCGCAAGGAAAAGAAATCAGTAGGGTGCAAATGGGTGTTTACGGTCAAGTATAAAGTTGATGGAACTCTTGAGAGATACAAGGCAAGATTGGTTGCTTAGGGGTTACACTCAAACTTGTGGAGTAGATTATGAGGAGATGTTTGCTCTAGTAGCAAAGATGAATATAGTAAGAGTTTTGTTGTCTTTAGCCGCCTACTTCCACTGGGATTTGCAACAATTTGATGTTTGGAATGCATTTCTTCATGTTGATTTGGAGGAAATTTATATGGATATTCCTCCTTGTTTTGGAGGAGCTCTAGGCATTAACAAAGTCTGTAGATTAAAAAAGGTGTTAGATGGTCTTAAACAGTCACCAAGAGCTTGGATTGGAAGGTTTGCGAAGGCAATGATAGCCACAGGTTATAAGCACAGTCAAGGGGACCACATGTTGTTCATCAAGCACTCGAATGCTGGGGGAGTTACAACCTTGTTGGTGTATGTTGATGACATAATCGTAATAGGGAATGATGAACAACAGGAGTCTTTGAAGCGGTGTTTTGCCAAAGAATTTGAGATAAAGCAGCTAGGAAAGTTGAAGTATTTCTTAGGAATCGAGGTGGCTCACTCAAAACAGGGAATCTTTATTTCACAGCAGAAGTATGTTACTGATCTCTTGAAGGAGACGGGAAAGTTGGCATGTAAACCTACTTCTACAGCAATTGATCTGAATCATAAACTCGGGGAAGCAAAAGAAGACTTGACTGTGGATAAAGAGATGTATTAAAGATTGGTTGGAAAGCTTTTTATCTTGCTCATACAAGACCAGACATAACCTATAACATGAGTCTGGTAAGCCAATTCATGCATGATCCAAGGGAAGTTCATTTATAGGCCATCTATAGAATTTTGCACTATTTGAAAGTGAGCCCTGGGAAGGGAATTCTATATAAAAGGGATGCAAGATTGGTGCTTAAAGCTTACATAGATGCATATTATCTACTTCGGGTTATTGCATTTTTCTAGGAGGCAATGTTGTCACAGGGAAGAGTAAAAAGTAGATTTTAGTGGGAAGTTCTAGAGCCAAAGCAGAGTCTATAGCAATGGCGCAAGGGATATGTGAGCTACTATGGTTGAAGATTCTCCTCAAGGATCTGAAGATTGAATGGGATGAACCTATGAGATGTTATTGTGATAACAAGTCAGCAATTAATATTGCACATACACCAGTGCAACATGACAGAATGAAGCATATTGAGATAGATAGGCATTTCAAAAAGGAGAAGTTAGACAGTGGTCCAATTCACACACTATATGTGTCAAACAGGAAATTATTTGTCAGATGTGTTTACAAAGGGATTGGACATAACACGGTTTCAAGAGATTATTTCCAAGCTGGGAATGGAAAATATCCATTTACCAGCTTAAGGGGGAGTGTTGGAAACTGTATTGTATTGATTCCAAGACTGGCTATTTTTTGACAACTATAATGATTTGTATTCCAGATATTTTGGAATTGTGTATTAGGAAATTTCCCAAGTCAAAGGGATTTTATTTAGGAGAGTTAATTCCTCTTTTGTTACCCTTATGTACAGAGTGTATATACAGCCCTACAGTGGCTTGTAATTTAATGCAATTTAGTACAATTCTCAATTTTTTACACAATAAACAAAAATAATGTCAATGCATTTATTATTACCTTCAATTGCATTCGAGGTGGTGGGGTTGTGAGAACTTTGAGTAGATCCAAAAGTTGGCTCATTGATATCCAAACTAAATACATCTTTAGTGATGTCATCCACAGCCATTCGAATTGATTTTGTATTTTCTACACAACAATATATATAGTTAACATAACACACTCTAGATAGTTAATAAATAATAAATAAAAAATATATTTTTATCTCCAAATAGCCAATCCCTAATGCAAATCAATGCCTCGACTATGTCAAGTTTAAGTGAACTCCTATATTGATTTAGTATTCGTCCCCCGAAGGCAGATTCAGATGTAGTAGTAGATATTGGAATGCTCATGATATCACAAACAAACTTAGAAAGCTCCAAATAACGAAATTAGTTTCCTTTCCAAAAGGCAAGGACATCAAATTCAACTGTTATTGGTATTCTTGGCTCGTCTAAATAAACCTTTAACTCTGTTTTTTGTATAATAGCTCGCTCTTGGCTTTCAAAACTGTCAAACTCCTACAACTATAGAGATATAAAACAAGCTCAAATAGAGAATTATAAACAACAATTACAAAGATTGACTAAATTCACATAACCAAATTTTACCTGTAGTACTTTATTTTGCTTTTGCAAGAACTTTGCTGTTGGGTTCTTTGCAACAGGAGGATGAACTACATTTGCAAAGCTTCTTGTAGAAACCTTGCCCTTAGAGTATTTAGCAAACAAGGATTCCAAACTCCTTTTAACCTCAAGAAATTGCGGTGACCCTTTGTGTCCGTAAACATTAGCATAAGCATAATCAGCAAAGTTTAACTTGTACCGAGGATCAAGTGTTACTGCTATTGCCAATATCAAACAGAAATCCTTCCAATATTTCTCAAGTTTGTTGAGTATCGCCTTTGCTATAGTAGACAAGTATGAATCTTCACTATCCACAGATGATTTCAATGACACATAGCAAGCGTACACAATTGGAAAGTACAAGTTTGCGATGGTGTACTGAACTCCTGAGAAAAAACAAGTAATATTATAAAATGGTTCAAAAAATTCATTGATCTTCTCAACCTTTTCCCATTCGTCTGAATAAGGGCAATTCCTGTAGTTCGAATCACTTAATTCTGAATGACAAACTGCACGATGCTAATACAAGGCACTATCAAGCATGAGAAATGTCGAGTTCCATCTTGTTGGCACATCATGCCTCAAACCTCTCTTATCATCAAGACTCACAAGATTCACACACTCTATAGAAACTTTTTCTTTCTAATTTGTGAGCCCCTTACATATTTCACACTTTCGAGAATACTTTTAACCACTTCATCAATATCTTTCAACCCCTCTTGCACTATTAGGTTGTGAACATGAGCACAGCACCGTATATGGAAATAAGCACCATTAGAAAAAAGTGCATTCTTATCTTTCAATTCATCTCTCAACAAATCAACAAACACGTCATTAGTAGAAGCATTATCCAAAGTCAAAGAAAACACCTTTTTTTCAATTCCCAATTCACACAACAATTCATAAAATTTTTCAGACAATGCAATGCCAGTATGTGGAGGTGGCATGAAACAAAAACTCAAAAGCCTCTTTTGCAACACCCAATCTTTATTAATAAAGTGAGCAGTCAATGTCAAACATCCATCGGTGACCATAGAAGTCCACAAGTTAGATGCCAAACAAACTCTACTAGGGGTCAAATCCAACATAGATTTGATCCTTTCTTGTTCCCCAAAAAACTTTTTAAGAACATCTGCTTTCAAAATGTTTCTGGACACCCAATTTATGTTGGGACACAAATATTGATAAGTAGTTCTAACAGTTTCATATTCAACAAAAAATAATGAAAGACTGTCCAAAATGATCACAGTGGTAATCAATTCATGAAAGTGATCAGGATCAAACCTGCTCGCACTCAATGCTACAGACCCTGTGAAGAAACTGAGAGTGCTACTGAAAACTCTCTTCTATATTTCTGAATAAGATTACACGGTTTATATACAGAAAAGAAGGGAGAAACCCTTCCTGTAAATCAGCAAGAAAAAACAGGAAACCTAGCTAATTAAGGAAAAAAAGGAAACAAATCAGTATCCCATTATTCTAGGAAACAAATAAACCTAATAATGCACAACAGCTAATCCTAGAATTATGGCAGTAACTTCCGGATTTCTACACCCTGTCGTGTGATATCAGTAATTGGCCAACATCATGTGTGTCTCTACGTTGACATGTTTCCATGTGATGTCGTTTTGCATTTGGTTTTCACCATTGGATCTTCAAAATTAACTTCATTTTCAGGCTACTTGTTTACTCCAATAGGCGGATCAACAGTAGTAGTAGTAGTGGCACTACCTGACTCAAGATTTACTTCAAGCGCTTCTGTACCATCCATTTAAGGAATAAAGGAAAAGCAAGATTCAGGATGCTATATATATAAATGGAAGAAATAAAGGGGAAATACCCAACCAAATGCTTGAAAATTCTTTTAGAAATCTATAGATCCCATGAGCTCACCAACCAAAAAAAACTCTCTTTTTTTTCCCCACACGATTAACTAACTAGCAAACTTCTCTATTTGGTTTTAACTCTTAAATAATCGAGACCAGATTACTAGCACAACACCAAAATTTTTGTTTACACCCTTAGAAACCAAGGATGTCTAAACAAACGACACCAAAAATTTCTTAAAAAAAAAAAAAAAAAGAGTAAGAAGCTTGAGAGAGAAATAGAGAAAACAAAGGTGAGAGAAAATAGAGTACCAAGGAGTTACCAAGGATCAACCTAGTAGAGATCGATCTCCTTGATAATCTGAATCGAAATTGGAAGCTAGAGAGAAATATGGAAAACAAAGGAGGAAAAAAAAGAAAGAAACGAAGTTAGAGGGAGAAGCAAGGAAAACAAAGGAGAGAGAAAATAGAGTACAAAGGAGTTACCAGGGATCAAACTAGCAAAGATCGATCTCCTTGATGATTGGAATTGAAATCGGAAGCTTTGTTGAAAGGGGCTGAGCAAGAAAGGTGTTGTGCGTCTATGATGAGAGGCGTAGAGGAGGGTACAGGAGTGTGACTTTGTGAGACGGCCGTGGAAGTCTGTGGAAGATAAGGTTAGGGTTTCATCTTAAAGATATGAATTAAAAAAATGGCAGGATTTTTAATGAAAAATATATAAAAAGTTATTTTTTCATTTAAAATTTCTTTACACGGGCTATAAACGGCCCATGTCATGTTGGTCCGTTTCCGATCTGTTTAATTAAACGTTTTGAACGGGTTTAGGCGGGCTGGCCCATTTAATTTCATGGTATACGTGCCAGCCCAATTAAAACCCAAATATTAAATGTGTGGTCCCAACCCACTTAATTCGTGTCGTTTCAAGTTGTATCATCGTGTCATGCCTGATATTGCCAGCACTAGGCAAAAGTCATTAAAAGCAAGGACGGGTTATGATCAAATGGGTTGGATTCAATGTGGTGATTAGAGGATCTTCTAGAAATCCTTGGAAGATTTAATTCTTACGATCTTCAAGTTTTCACTAAAATCTTATCCTAGAAGGTGTTTTGAGTTCTAGGATCAGGTTTTGGAAAGATGCATGTTGTGGGCTTATTTCTTTGATTTTTCCTTCCCTAGACTTTTGAGATTATCTGTTGTTCCTAATGCTTTTATTGCTGATACTTTCTTGAGGGTGGGAAATAGGAGTTAAACTGGGATTTTGGGTTTGAAGAAGACTTAATGCTAGGGAGGAGTTTGAGCACCCCCCTCCCCAAAAAAATAAATAAATAAATAAATAAATAATAATAATATATGTGTGTGTGTGTGTGTGTGTGTGTGTGTGTTTATGAACACTATACAATTAGTTGATTAGTGTTGTTAGGAAGTTTTTAAATGGATATATGTCTTAGCTGAAAGGGTAAACTTGCAGAGGGATGGTTGGCAGTTTCTCTTATGTTTCGATTGATAAAGACGTCATGAATTCGAGGGCAAGAGAAATGACAGATGGCAACTTCTTTTCCCCTCCCATTCCCACAACAAATGAAGAAATCACTTCTTTTTTTGAAGGTGATTTATTTCTTATGAATTCTATGTCGGTGGTTTGTTCTCTTTGGTGTCTAACATGTTTAGTTATTTCAATTTAGAGGGCCCTGGCATAGAGAATTTCCAGATTATTGGGGATGCTATACCCGGAAACAAACTTCTTGGATGTGGATATCCAGTCCGAGGCACTTCTCTTTGCATGTTTCAGGTACAATTCCTTGTTCCTTCTATTTAACAATTAGAATCGTGTGTGTGTGTTTGTGTGTGTGTGTGTGTGTGTGTATACATTTTTTTTTTTTTTATATGCTTGTATGGAAATGCATATGTTGAGATATTAGTTGTCAATAATTAATGTAGTTAGTTGTTAAGTGTAATTTGAGTGGTTGTCTAGTAGTAGTTAGAATTTTAATTATGTAATTAGTTTGTTTAAGTTTGTAAATCCTGTGATAAACAGTAAGATCAATTTTACCCTAGCTGTCTTCAACATTTCATGTATATTATATATACATGCATATGCATACGCTCCCTGCGTTTTAAATTGTTTACATGTCATCTATGTTTGTTTGTGCTTTCAGTGGGTTCGTCATCTCCAGGATGGGACTAGGCAGTACATTGAAGGTTAGCAAAAAAAATAAAAATAACAAGTAAAAATAATAACAACAACAACAACAATAATAATTTACTTGCTTTGTATTGAAGTTATAGATTAAACTCTTGCACTAAAAAAACAGTTTGACATTGTAAATTATTTTTGGTTATTTTAATTATTTTCTATGATTCAGGAGCTACAAATCCAGAATATATTGTCACAGCTGATGATGTTGATAAAATAATTGCTGTCGAGTGCATTCCGATGGATGATCAAGGCCGTCAGGTTTCTATGCAACTTTTTTTTTTTTTTTTATAGTGCTAGATTTTAAGTCACATCTTATGCCTCGTAGAAATATGAAATATGTTTATGTATGCGTTTGCGTTTGCATGGATACATGCTAGGATGATTTTTAATAAATTGTCCTCTCTAAGTTTTTCTTTTGAATGGCATAATGTCAAATCTAGTGCCTTATACATGTGATGGGAATTATTTCTCTGACTAAACCTGTTATCATTACCAGGGAGATATTGTCAGGCTTTTTGCTAATGACCAGAGCAAAATAAAATGTGGTAAGCATCCCGAAAAATTACAAGAATATTAAACAGTTCATATATGGTCTTTAATTTTTATCAATTCCTTTCTTAAAAAACAAAAATGGTACTTGTTGAATTTAAAAGGTTATCTGTGCCACTTATCTTTTTAAATTCAAATTTATGTGAAACCATAGACTTTCTCTTCCTTGCAGTCATTTTCCAGATCACTGTATTTAGAAGGGACATAATCGGTTTGTGATGTTTCGTAGATATGTTGTTAGCAAAACACTCCTAAAATCGATGAAATTATAAATCTACAAATTTATTTTACTACAAATTGACGAGAAGGATGAGAACTTGGACTGTGCATTCTTTTGGACATTTCAAATAAAAATCATCATTGCTTACTTTCCCTTCCAAAGCCCTTATTTGTCTCATCATCTCATTTCAACTCAAATTGTACTTTTTTTTGTCTTTTTCCTAAAAAGTTTGTCTTTTTCCCAAAAAGTTTTTTGTCTTTTCTGAGAATTCAAAAAATTTTACTATTACAACTAAAATATTTCAACTCAAACCAACCAACCAAACAAACCTCAAAAGGGTGTTTGGTTGGTTAGTTTGAGTTGAAATATTTTAGTTGTAATAGTAAATTTTTTTGAATTTTCAGAAAAGATAAAAAACTTTTTGAGAAAAAGACAAAAAAAAGTTTGAGTTGAGTTGGATTGAACCAACCAACCAAACAAAGCATTAGGGGGTGTTTGGTGTTCATTCCAACTCCAACTCATTTCAAACTTTTTTTTGTCTTTTTCCTAAAAAGTTTGTCTTTTTCCCAAAAAGTTTTTTGTCTTTTCTGAAAATTCAAAAAAATTTACTATTACAACTAAAATATTTCAACTCAAACTAACACACCAAACACATTCTGTCAACTGCTTCCTTCTTCTGATAGGAACCAGGCCAATTTCCCAAGAATATGACAAGAAATAAGTAGGAAAAGACAATCTGGACAAGAATACAAACTGAACTCTTTATTACTGATATGAAACAAGCCCTTGGGTTAATACAATCGCAGTGGATATTCGAGACTCCACCAATCTTCCCTAGAGGATATTCGAGAGAACACCTATTTTCTCTGCTTGGAGTTCTTCAAGACTTTTCCCCAGTTCACTCACTCTACAATTGCCTGCCCTCACTCTACAATCGCCTGCCCTCTAATCATTCTCTCCCTTTCCTTTTATTCTAAGCCTAACTAACCTCGTAATGTATTTTGAGTGAAGAATTGATATTTCTTTTTTCTGATTACTATACTGAATGATATAAGGGGCTGAATATATACACGAGGGCTGAGAATCTTTGACCTTAATTTCAGCAACTATAAGCTAATTCCTAGGCTAATCAAATCAAGGTAATTTCAGGTAACATGCTACCCGATTTCCTAAATCAACTAAATAAGGAAAGTTGATGAAAAAGAAAAATAAAAAATAGTTGGAGAATAAAATCCGGATTTTCAACACTCCCCCTCAAGCTTGGTAATAGATGTTAATCATACCCAACTTGGTGTTTAAATCCTCAAAGTTAGACCTTGGTAGAGCCTTGGTCGGAATGTCGGCTATCTGGCATTTGGTTGGGGTGTACTACAGCAGAATAACCCCATTTTCTAACTTCTCTTTGATGAAATGGCGATCGATTTCCACATTTTTGGTCCTGTCATGATGAACTGGATTCTTAGCAATGCTTATTGTAGCTTGATTGTCACAAAACATGTGTAACAGCTCTTCATCTTGAATTATGAGTCTGTTCAAGAGTCTCTTAAGCCATATTCCCTCAAATTCTATGTGACATAGCTCTAAATTCAGCTTTTGCACTGCCCCTTGAAACCACTGTCTGTTTCTTACTACAAGTGACCAAATTTGCCCATATGAAGGTGCAGTACCCTGATGTGAATCTATGATTAGTAATTGAGCCTGCCCAATCTGCATTAGTAAAGATCTATATCATCCTGTTTGTGTTCTTCTTGAAGTACAAGCCTTTGCCTGGAGTCATCTTGAGATACCTAAGGATTCGGTAGACGGCTGCCATATGTTCTTCCATGGAATTGTTCATGAATTGGCTCACAGCACTTGTTGAAAAACCAATGTCAATCTAGTGTGCGAGAGGTAGATGAGTTTCCCGACAAGTCTCTAATATCTCCCTTTGTCAACTGGCGTATTATTCTCCCCATTTCCTAATTTGATGTTCGAATCCATGGGCATATCTGCAGACTTGCATCCGAGCATTCCAGTTTCTTTTAGGAGGTCCAGGATGTACTTTTGCTGAGAGATTGATATTCCATCTTTTGTTCGGGCTACTTCCATTCCTAGGAAGTACTCTAGTGTTCCTAGATCTTTGATCTTGAATTCTTTTGCAAGAAAGTTTTTCAGTCTATCAATTTCTTCTAAGAAGTCCCTTGTAAGAACAATGTCGTTGACATAGACAATAAGAATGGATGATTCCCCTTGTATTGATCATTTGATTAAAAAGGTATGATTTGCCTGACACTACATATATTCAAATCTCTTCATGGCCTTAAAGAACCGATCAAACCATGCTTGAGGAGACTGTTTTAACCCATACAACGATTTTTTGAGTTTGCAGACTTTAGTATTTGTTGTTTGAGATCTAAAACCAGGTGGGATCTCCATGGACACTTCTTCAAGATCACTGATGAGGAAGGCATTCTTGAAATCGAATTGGAATAATGGCCAGTCTAAGTTTGCTGCAAGGGATAGGAGAACTCTAATAGTGTTGAGTTTGGCAACAAGAGCAAGTGTCTCCTGATAATCAATACCATAAGATTGTGTGAATCCCTTTGCAACTAGATGTGCTTTGAATCTTTCCATACTCCCATTAGACTTATTTTTCATAGTGAATATCCATTTGCACCCTACTGATCGTTTTCCTTGTGGCAGGTCAACGATCTCCTAAGTATTGTTCTTTTCTAAGGCCTGGACTTCTTCCATAATAGTTGCCTTCCACTGTGATATCTCCATGGCTTCATAAATGTTGTTAGGAAACTGTATCTTGTCAAGATTGGAGATAAAAGCACGATATTCTAGGGATAATCTTTTGTAAGACAACAAGGTATAAATAGGATGATTTGTGCAAGATCTCACTCCTTTTCTTAAGGCAATAGGCTGATTATCAGGTGACTCATGAGTAGAAGAGTTAGGTTGAGAGTTACCTTGTGATAGACTTGGAGTTGCTCAGGAAGTGCTCGTTGTGCCGTCTCCTTTCGATGCCATTCCCCCTTGGAATAAACACGGAGCTCACTATATTTAGCGGGAGGTTTGGGAGGTTTTGCAGGTGATGGAGATCCGTTTAGTAGCTCTTGAGAAGGATTTTGCGGAAATGTTTCAACAGGAGACTCAAGAGACTTGATGACAGGATTATAAGTACTTGGAGACTTGTTAGAGACAGAAGGAGCATGAAGGTCATAAGAAGGCTGAGTTTCAATGATATCCCAGAACTAATGTTCTTCTGACATACTCTCCCCCTAAACGACAATGTCGGGTGGTAGGATTGTTGCTCAAAGAAGGTGACATCCATTGACTAGTGACTTACAGAATCTCCTTGTGACTGGTGAGTAACACTTATGCCCTTTTTGATTCATTGAGTACCCAAGGAAAATTCATTTGATTGCTTTGGGAATGAGTTTGCTTCTATAATGGGAATGAAAATGGACAAAGGTTGAGCAGCGAAACAATTTCAGGGGAATAGTGGAGATTATACGACTCTTTGGATAAGCTTTGAGAAGGACTTGGCTTAGAGTTGGAAATTCAAAACACGTAATGGCATTCTATTGATTAGATAGGCTGCAGTGGGGACAGCTTCTCCCTAGAAGTGTTTTGGAACATGGGAAGTGAACATCAAGGACCTAGCAACCTCAAGGAGATGCCCATTCTTTCTCTTGGCAATCCCATTCTGTTCAGGAGTGTCGACACAGGAACTCTGATGGATTATGTGATACGAACCATGCCAAAAACGTGACGAAACTCGATACCAAATCTGGAAACAACGAACCCAAGATCTTTCAAGTTTAATGGAAACCGTGATACGTTGCTTAGCAAATCAAGAACTTTGGTATGGTGAAGACGCCACAAACGGGTATGGAAAATCCGTTTGATGAGTCAATTTGAATGCCACAAGGAATCCTTGATAAGTTCGGATAAGTTTCTTTAAGAACTCAAGAAGAATAACTTCTAGAAAAGGATAGGCAAACTAGATGAACTTGGGCTCTAATACCAACTAATACGAATCATGCCAACAATGTGACGAAACCTGATACCAAATCTGGAAACAATGAACCCAAGATCTTTCAAGTTTGATGGAAACCGCGACCTGTTGCTTAGCAAAGCAAGAACCTTGGTATGGTGAAGATGCCACAAATGGCTATGAAGAATCCATTTGACAAGTCAATTTGAACGCCACAAAGAGTCTTTGATAAGTTCGGATAAGTTTTTTCAAGAACTGAAGAAGAATAACTCACAATATGAATAAACATCAAAAACTGCTTCCATAATCTAAAAATCAGCCTTCTATAGCCGGAATTACAATTTGTAAAATTCCTAATCTACCCTTAATGATAAACATGCCTATAATAGAATCTAAATAAAGATACTACAATTCAAATTTTAAATTGAAACTTAAAACTAAAATAGGATTACCAAAAAATCAAATCTTGATCAAATCTTCTAAATTTCTACAATCTTGTTTTGAATCTTGAACTTCTTGAAATCTTGAAAATGTAATCTTGACTTGATTCTTTGTTGAAAAACACACCCACATCAACTTGGAGCCCCCTTGCACATGTATCCCGGAATGGACATGCAAGTCAGTCATGTAATGGCTCAATGGACGTGTATGGCTGATTGGCTCTCTTTTGGATCATCTTTGATGAGCAAAACCAGCCTCTGTTCACTTTCAGTAGTGAACACGTTCTCTTCTTGTTGTAGAACTCTTCGAACTAAGTTATTTAGCTCTTCTTTGAATCTTTTAGCGCGAGCCCTCATCACCGAACCAATTGGAACTTGAATTGGTTGGTGAGTATTCCTTGCAGCCTTGATGTCCTCATATTATGCCCTGGCTATTCAGAAAATCACCCAAAATAGGTTTGAAGTATTCTTTTGCATTTTATGTTTTGAAAACTTGGATTTTTGTTTTGAATTGTGTTTTGATCATGGCATTGAAATTTTTGAATATTTGCCCAACTTCAGATTTTTCTTTCATGAGGAATATCCAAGTGGGTATTGTGTGATCATCAACAAAAGAGACAAACCAACATGTTCCAGTGATATTTTTAATATTAGATGGTCCCCAGACATCGCTATGAATCATAGAAAAGGGATATGACATTTTGTATGGATGACCAGGATAAGAATTACGAACATGCTTTGAAAACTGACACACTTCACATCGAAAATTCTTTGAACTTTTATTTCTGAATGATGAAGGAAGCAGTTTTTCAAGATAAGATAAATTAGTATGTCCTAATCGATAATGTCGTAACATAATTTCACTATCCTTATTTGAACAAATAGAAAAATAACTTTTATGAAACTGACCCTGAGAAACTGCCTTGTGAGCTTGTGTTTCCGGGAGATGATCACTCTTGGGGAGATAAGAGTCCCGAACACACCTTAGCATTGCCAATCATCTTCCCCAAATCCAAGTCTTGAAATTCACAAACATTTTGGAAGAATTTAGCAACACACTTCTTATCTCGGGTGAGTTTACTGATTGACAGAAAATTACAATCATGGTTCATTACAAATAAGATAGAATGAAGAGACAAAGTCCTAGAAATTGTAACCGATTCATAGCCTACAACTTTTGAGAGGGATCCGTCTGTAATCTTAACTGAGTGGTTTTCATTGCTAGGCACAAGCTCAGTAATTATAGATTTGTCACCCGACATGTGATCCGAGGCACCAGAGTAAACAATCCAAATGTTGTTTCTTTCCTTGTTATTAGTTAAGCTTTTAAGAAATTACCTTTCTGACCTGGGGACCCCGTAGCAACAATGGATGAACTAGTGGATTGACCGATCATCCTTTGGAGAAGCTCTAGTTGCTCTTTGCTGAAGAGAACTGGTTCAGTGATGCTTTTTTGGTCAGTTGAAGATGCGGTGTTCCATGGCTTTCATGAGACATATGTGAGGTCTTTCACTCAGTAGGTTTCCCGTGAATCTTCCAACAAATGTCTTTGGTATGGCCTGGTGTTTGACAATGATCACACCAGGGCCTGCCCCTTCTCGGTCTGCTATCGGTGTTGTTAGGTTGAGATCCACGCACAGCAAGGGCTGATCCTTCAGTCATAGGCAGGTTCTTTGGTGTCCCCAGCATCACTTTCCTCCGGCTTTCTTACCTTCAAGAAGCCTTCTCTTAGACTTGGCAGTGGCTTTGTGCCCAAAATTCTCTAATGAACTTCATCAAGATCTTTATTAAGTTCCATTAGGAACTTGAACACCCATTTTTTCTCAACGATCTGCATGTATCAAATTCCATCATTTGGGCATTCCCAAATTTGCTCTTCAAACATGTCTAATTGCTGCTAATAACAGTTGAGAATATTAAAGTATTGGGTGATTGAAGATTCACCTTGTTGGAGATCATGGAGAATGGTCTCCGCACCAAAAAGTTCGGAGGTATTTTTATTGCTGGAGTATGTCTCCTTTGCAGCATCCCAGATCTCTTTTGCGGTGCTATATAGGAGAAAATTTTCGCCAATTTCATTGATCATAGAATTGATCAACCAAGATATCACCATGCTATCCTCAGCTCTCCAGGTTTGGTACCTGGAATCTTCCTCTGCTGTTGCTGCCGAGAGGCCTGTGAGATGGTCAGATGGTCATCCTTACCTTCTCCTCAAACGAACATGAGAACAGTTTGAGACCACTGCAAGAAATTGTGCCCATTCAACTTGTGACACGTGATTGGAAGAATCCCGCTGCTGTCCGTCCCTCCAATGTTTCCTGCCACTGGAATTTCTTGATTGGAGGTGACTTCGGAGGTGGAGTTTTCACATTCGGTTGCCATGTAGTATTTTGTCAAAGAAGATGAACATGAGAAAAAACAGTGAAACAAGAATTAAAAAAAAAATTCTGATGAAGAGAGACGACTTTAGAGGGAAGGGTCATACCATAATGTATTTTTAAGTGAAGAATGGAAAGGCTCATACCATAATGTATTTTTAGTGAAGAATTGATAATTCTTTTTTCTGATTACTATATCGAATGATACAAGGGGTTGAATATATACAAGAGGGCTAAGAATCTTTGCCCTTAATTTCAGCAACTAAAAAGCTAATTCCTAGGCTAATCAAATCAAGGGAATTTCGGGTAATCAACTAAATAAGGAAAGTTGATGAAAAAGAAAAATAAAATACCGCTGGGAGAATAAAATCCCGATTTTCGACAGTTAATTTTCTACCCCAAAAAGCTCCAACAGACTAACCACTAAAACTAACACAACAACCATTCATAACCAGTCACTAGCCTAATCTGTTATCCTTGACTAGTGCTTAGCATCTTATAAATGTTGTAAAATGTGTCTTGTTCTCCTCTGAGGTATTTTGCAGATCCTGAGATGCAAATGGAGATTGATAAACATATTTCCAGAGGACACGCAACGTTTAGTGTTCTATTGCTGGTATGCTTGGTTTTTGTTCTAACACTTCCATCATTGTACTGTAATTGTCCTATATATTGACTTCTTCTTTGGCTAAGACTAACAAACTGTTAGTCATGATATTTGTATTCAAGCTACTTTGAATAACTAGTTGAATGGTTTTCAAGAAAACTGATATTATGTAACAACCAAGTCATGATTTTATGTATTTTATTTGGGACTATTTTCACTGTTATTTAGTTCATGAAACAGATGGATTCTTATGAGAATTGGGAGCGGACTACACTAATTTTGAGACGATCTGCCTACCAAATTAAAATTAATAGTACAGAAGCTGAAGTGGTTGCAGAGAAATTCTCAAAGGATTTATCAGTAAGATGTTCCTAAACTTTCAGTGCAATGCTTTTGAAATTAAATTCGATGTCAGGTTATGCAGGAAAGAAAAAGATAGTATGTGACTCAATGAGACATTCGCCATTTCTGTTGTCTAGCATTGGTTTTTAACAGTACTTCTTGAAAATGTTTTCTGTTTACTATTTCTCAAAGTGAATTTGAATACCTGATTAACACTCTCTCTGCATTCTGTACGAAGTTTTTGAAGGACAATGTTCCTCATATGAGCCCTACAAAATTAATTTCATGACTTTTTTAGGAAGAACGTATGCGGCAGATTTTTTTGAGTAGAATTTAGAAACCCTCTTAGATAAAGCTAAAAATTTTCTATGGTTGTCTAGAAAACCTTTCTTAATCTGTTTTGACTCTGACTAGGCATCATCTGTGTTGGTTGCAGATCAAGGTGCCCTGTGGACTTTCGACACAGTTTGTTTTGATATCCAGTGATGGATCCTCTCATCCGTTGAGTACTTATGGTGTTCGGTATGATTCCAATTTATCTTTGAAATGACTTTCTGATGAATTTTAACACATCCATAGTTCCAAAGTGGAACTTCTTATTGATGTCTTCCAAGAACCAAATCAAGTAAAATGATGGATATCTGTAGAAGTAGCAAAAATGAAAGCAGGAAAAGATTAACCCGAGGATGGAAATAACCAGAAATTTGGGTCTGACTCCTTTTATTTATACAAACAACTCTTGCACCTCCACAGCTGGAGAGACAGACATAGCAGAGAAGAAAACCATAAAGATAGACAAGGAATTTCAAGGTCCCTGGGCCTCCCAAGGCAAACGCCAAAAACTTGCAGAACTTACACACCTCTCTTCCTTAAGAACATCCTTTCTAATAAACTCCCATAACAAACTTGTTACTTGAGCCTCATTCTCAGGTCTTGCCTCTCCCTGAATCATTCTCTCAAATTCCCTTTTTACCCCACCTGGAGTACACCAGCCCAACTCAGGCCTTAGTCAAGACCTATTATAAAAGCTCTATGAAAAAACCTTAATGCTGCAATGAATGGTGAAATCCTGAATTATGGGAGGAAAAGTGTATTTATTTTCTACTTTATTTCACTTCCATGCTTGTCTCTCTCTCTCTCTCTCTCTCTCTCTTGTTCCCATAAAAGTTTGTCTATGATCTTGAGATTTTGCGGGGCATGTCAGTTCTGTGAGTTTCTAAGTTGAGGCCATGTGATGAAAACCAAATGAGGGGGAAAACTGGTTTAAAGATTCTTGTTTTTCTCACTTGTTTAATGATTTTGATACGATGATATTCATTTTCTTTTGTAGAATGCGTGACACTCTCGTGTTGACCATGAGAATGTTCCAAGCCAAGGTACGCATTCACATTCATTAATACACTTTTTTATAGCTAAAAGATACGAGTCTTAGTAGTAGAGTTAGAGACGGGGGGAATTTTGTCAAATGAATTCTTGCCAAATTGTCATTGATGTGAAATGATATATACTTTTCTACAATCTTTACAAAAAAAAAAAAAGGGAAAAGCTACCAAATCTTCTAGAATTAGAAAACAATAAAGACTAAGCTTGCGTTTGGTTCACCGGTTGGAGATTAAATTTTTAAGTTGGAATTGGTTGATTTTTAAAAAACTAGTTATAAATTTTGTTTATTTTTTAGAAAAAGACAAAAACTGATATGAAAAAGTACAATTTAATTGGAGTTGAACTTAAAAGCCAAACAAATATTCACACTTAATTACAGTCCCAAAAATCACATGAACGTATTGACCTTTTCCTTAAACACTGGGGACAAGGAAAAAAAAAAACTTGCATCAATTTTTTTACTTCATCTTAGTTTAGTAAAAAAATAAATATAGTAAGTGCATTTTGATTATCTATATTTCCGAAGTGGAGAAAATCATAGAGCATTTAGCCTTGAGCGAATCTAGTACCTTGCTTGAGTAGCACTCGACAAAATATCAGATTTCAATAAATGGGTAAATCTGTGATAAAATCTCATTATCGGTAGAACTCATTTTTAAACTGTACTGATATAATCGAACAGTTGCAATATTGCTTGTGCATGATAACTATAATGTACTTTAACCCATAATATTATATACTAAAAATAAAAAAATAGAAATTCAAAAAAACAAAAAAAAAAAAATTTGGTCTTGCGACAGTCCACCAGCGACCCCCTTGACGTCGGCGACGATGCCCCCCTAAACACCGACCAAATCTGGCTTCCGGGAGGGGGGCACGCAGATCAAGTCAGGGGGGAGTGGGGTTCCGTCATCGACGTCAGGGGGGGGAGATGTGGAGGGACTTGGTCGACGCCGACATGTTGTCGTCGACATTGGGGAAGGGGTTTGGTCTTTTTTTAATTTTTTTAAAAATTTTTTTATTTATTAATCTATACTAATATAAGGTAATGTGTATTATAATTATTATACAAATAACATTTCAGTCATTCGATTATATCTTAACAGTTTAAAAATGAACTTTACCAATAGGGTATATAAAAGGCTCTATCATAGTTATTCTCTCTAAATAACAAACAGCATGTTTGGCCATTCTTGTAGTGAAGACGTATCTTGGACATAGATTTTTCTCTCTTTCTTTTCTATCTTCTTTTGGGCCTACTTTTGCTTCAATATTTGTCATAATAATAATAATAATAATAATAATAATAATAATTGTATGTAAGTATGCATAACAATTCTTATTGTTTGACCTTGGAATTGTTTTGGAAGCAGGCACTTGATGATAAAAGGAAAGGAAAAGCATAGCCCCTGCATTTCATTTTTATAACAGAGCAGATAATTCATTCTTAGTTTTACAGTGACAAAAATCATAAGAGAGTAATGAATAATTTTATCTCCTAGTTTTGATCACAGTGAGACTGTTGTTGTCTAACCTCGATAGATTTTTTTTGTTGTAATAATTATAAAGCTTCCACGGAGCGCAGTTTGACCAAGATTTGAGTAGTTTTTTTGTATAGCTGATTAGCAACCACATATAATATTCTTCGTGTTACAACATTAATGACGATTGCTCTGTTACAGCCAACATTCCTTGGTTTTGGTGACATTGATTGGACCATAAAATATTCATCCCATGTATTATGCAATAAAAAAGTAGATGGCCTGGTTTTATTCTGTGATTAATACAAGAATCCTGATTTGAGTTATTTACATAAATGTCTGAATTGAAGATTATGATTTAAAATATATTTATTTTTTCATTTATTTACAGGAATGTCTAATGTGATACTTAAAAAGATTACATTACCCTTTCATCAAAAATGAAATATGAACAAATAAAGAATTATAAAGAAGAGTAAATATTCTATTTACTTCAAGTAAATTTTTTATTTGCCTAATAAAATTTGTTATTTACTATATTTACTTCAAATAATTTAAAGAGTAATTAATTCAAATAGTATTTGAATTCTTTTGAACGTGATAGTTTGGTCTCTGTTTTTTATTTTAGTTGAGATGATCTTAAACTCCTATTTTCTTGGTCAATACAGTCCTTTTCGTCAAATTCCATTAAATTTTTAATGGAATCTTATTAAAATCATCAATTTTATAATAAAAAGACTAAAATACTCTCCCTCCCTCCCTCCCTCCCTCTCTCTCACCCCTCCCTCTTGCAACACCCCCTACTCGTGCCCCCCAAACCTAGATCTGGGTTGCGCAACCCGCCTCCCCTGCCACACCCCCTACTCGTGCCCCCCCAAACCCAGATCTGGGTTGTGCAAACCCCCCCCCCCCCCCCCACACCCTTCAGACCTAGATCAAGTGTGGACATTTCGGGGGACTTCCCTTAGATCAGAACCTAGTCACGCTCCCCCCCCCCCCTCAAACCCAAATATGGGTCCCATCCCAACACCCCCTCCCCTACCTACGGAGTCGTGCCCTTTCTATGAATTTTTTATTTTTTTTAATTGATATTATTAAATTATTAAAATACCCTTTCAAATTAGACCAAAATACTCATTTTGTTATAAATTTAATAGAAAAGACTACAATGGTCAATATTCAGAGAGTTTAAGATCATTTAGGCCAAAACAAATAAAACAAGGACCAAACTATCACCTTTTAAAGAGTTCATGGACTATTTGGGCCAATTACTCTAATTTAAAATCTTACTATTTTACTTTCTAGATAAGTTGCTAATTTGGTCTCTAATCTTTTTAAGAAGTAGCAATTTAGTCGCCAGTCCTTTTTTTTTTTTTTTTTTGGCAGCTAAAAGCTCCTTAAAATCTTTAAATAGGTGCAACATGGTCGTTTTTGTTAACAAACGCTAAAAATTTAGCAAAAACTATCACGTGGATCATATATGACTTAGAGGTAATGATAATTAAGAAAAAAAACTTACATGATTCAACTTAAATGTTTGTTTCATTCAATTTTTAACCTTTGTTAGTAAAAAGGAGCATTTTTCATTATTTTAAAAGTTTAAGGAGCTCTTCCCCACTATTAAAAAAAAAAAAAAGGTTTTAGATCAAATCACACAACTTGTTAAAAAGATTAGGGACCAAACAAGCATTGCCGTTTCTTCATTTGATCAGAACTATAATTTTTTTTTTTTTTTTTGAATTAATAATGACACCGGTTATGAAAACTTCTGAGAATACTTCATATCAGAAATAAAAAAAAATAAAAACAGAAATAATAAAATAAAATTATTTCATTTTCTCAACAAAATATGAAAACAATTTTATTTTTGTTTCCAGCTTTTTAATTTAGAGCAAAAAAAAAAAAAAAAACTATTTTAAACAATAATTTTATCCAAAAAAAATAAGTTTTGCGACCGTAAGTTTTGGTTGTGCATATAAGGATTTTAAGTGAGCTTGAGCTTGTAATCTCGTGATTTGCATTTCTATCTTCCATTCGTTAAAATAAAAATAAAAAAGGGCATATTGCTATAATGATAATTGAACTTCTTTTGAAGGTTCTGTAGGTCCCTAAACTTTTTTTTTTTTAAATTAAAAACTCCTTGAACTTTTAAAACGGATGTAAAACAAATCCTTTAACTAATAAAGTAATTGGCTTAAATTGTCCCGAACTCTATCAAAGATGAAGGTTTGTTCCCTTTTTTTTTTTTAGCCATGATAACCCCAAACTTCTATTTTTTTGGCCGTTTTAGGCCTTTACGTCAAACTCCGTTAAATTTCTAACATAATCTTGCTCAAATGATCATATTTGTAGTAAAAAGACTAAAATATCTTATAATCTCTCGCCCCAAAAGTCTATCTCTCACCCCCTTCCTCGTTCGTCCCCACCCCACCCCCACCGCCCCACCAATCTGTCTCTTTGGATCACGGCCACCACCCACGATTGGGTCCCCCCCTCCCGTGATTGGGTCTTCGCCCCCTCTCTCACGACTGGGTTGCCCCCCCCCCCCCCTCTGATATCTCTCTCTCCAACCCCACCCCACAACTAGGTATCACCCCCCCCCCCTAAATCTCTCATGACCTTCAAAAAACATGAAGCACGCTTCTTATATGACCAATCTGTTAGTTTTTTTTATGGAAATGCCTGAAACGACTAAAAAAATAGAAGTTTAGGGCCATTTTGACCAAAAAAAAAAAAAAACAGGGATCAAATCATTATCTTTAAAAGAGTTCAGATACTATTTAGGCCAATTACTCTTACTAATAATGGCAAGGGAAAGAGGTAGAGGGGAGAGTGTGGGACTTAAAGAGAGAGGAGGAAAATGAGAGAGAGAAGACAGAGAAAAGAATGGATTTGGGGCTTTTTGAGGGAAAAAAAAAAAGTAATTATAGTATTTTAATGTGTAATTAATTTTATATGAACTATTTAGTTATATTAGTTTCAATCCTGCCATTATTATAGTAAACCTTTATACGCTATACATATATATATATATTAAAAAAAAAAAGGCCAATTACCTTGAAATTGTGTGATGAAGAAGCCTCCACGCCCTAAACCTAATAATGTGTAGACAAGTAGCATGTGCGACTTTTCTTGCTTGTGATATTTGATATAGAGTGCGTGCGTGTGTGTGTGTGTGTGTTTTTTTTTTTTTTTTTTTTTTTGGCTTGGAAAGAAGCTTATTATAATGTGTTTGTGTTTTTGTTTTTGTTTTTGTTAAAAATAGTTGATGGCAAATCGTTGGTGCAGTTTGTTGAGGGTGTGGCAATATTATTTTAAGCTTCAAAATGCTTTCCCTTTCCCCCACCTACACTCACCCACTAAGAACCTTTCTCGGGAGACTTCTTTTGATTACTTGTCTATTTGACGTCTCATCTCACACACACAGCGACACACACCATCTGTTTTACTACTTTCATTTAGTCAACCAACCCTCACCTCTCCAACCGACAAATTTAGATAACAAACATTGCCAAGCACCAAATAACAATAATTATAACAGCAGCAACAACAGTAATAATATGAATAATTCCACAATGAGACCTCTTTGTTTTACCTCCTTGTTAGGGAAGATACCCCAATACCCAAGATGCAGCAGAAAAATAAACTAAGCAAAAACAAAAAGAACACAAGGAATTTACGTAGCTCAGCAAAATTGTCTACGTCTACAGGAATAATATGAATAATTCCACAATGAGACCTCTTTGTTTTACCTCCTTGTTAGGGAAGATACCCCAATACCCAAGATGCAGCAGAAAAATAAACTAAGCAAAAACAAAAAGAACACAAGGAATTTACGTAGCTCAGCAAAATTGTCTACGTCTACAGGAGAGGGAGAATAAATTTACTAATACTTTCACAATTACACACTCGTCAAACATTTTCAACCTCTCTTTACCTAAAACCCCTTATACCCTTTGCCTATCTCTCTTCTCACTTTCTCTCAAAAAGAAGCACACACTTGATGTGGACAAACGTGCATGGAGGACTCCAGCAAATGTGGACGTTTTTCCCAACAAAAAATCAAGTCAAGATTACGTTTTCAAGTTTCAAGAAGTTCAAGATTCAAAACAAAATTCAAGAAGTTTCAAAGATCTGATCAAGATTTAATTTCTTTGTAATCCTATTTGAGTTTTAAAGTTTTAGTTTGAAATTTGAATTTAGGTATCTTTTTAAATCCGAATTTATTTAGATAAATCTAATCTTTTTTAGGTTTTTTGTCATGTTAATCCTTAAGGGTATATTAGGAATTTTACAAATGTAAATTCAGCTATATAAGGCTGACTTATCAAATTATGAAAAGAAAATTTTGATGTTTATTCATATTGTGAGCTATTCTTCTCGAGTTCTTGAAGGAACTTATCCAAACTTATCAAGGATTCATTGTGGCGTTCAAATCGACTTATCAAACGAACTTCCATAACCGATTGTAGCATCTTCACCATATCAAGGTTCTTGCTTCGCTAAACAACGGGTCGCGGTCAAACTCGAAAAATCTTGGGTTATTGTTTCCAGATTTGGTATCGGCTTTCATCACGTTGTTGGCGTGGTTTGTATCAACACTTTTTCTTTTTCTTAACACACACACTCTTAACACAATACACCAATATATAGGCTTTCAATGAGACTCAATAATACAACTTTCCCAAACTCATAAAACCAAAATTTACCCAAAAACTAATTTGAGTCATTTACCTAACAATCTCCACCTTGACTCAAATTCTCTCACCTTACACGCACACTTAACAAGAATAAACATGTGTCGAGTTCAAATTCTCATCGAACTTGACATGGGAAAACAATTTCTTCTTCCTCCATGTTTTGTCTTCAGTTGTCACTGCCAACTTGTTGCACCATTTCAATCTTGCAACATCTTTTGCAACTAAAGAAGACCTCTCTTGACATGGCTCCACCTTCACAACTCCACCTACAACTATCTTCCTTATCAGCTTGTACTGGTTCATCACTTTTTTCACCCTTCATGACAACCAAAGCACCTCTTTTGACTTCCATAAAACCACTCTTAGCAGAATATTCACAACCCAAAGTATCCAAAGCCCCCAAAGAAATTAAACTTTTCGTGAGTCAAAGAACATGCATAACATTTGCCAATGTCCTCAACTCCATCAAATATCTTCACTTTCATAGTACCTAATACAATGGCTTTAGCACTCGAATCATCAACCATCAAAGTGTACCAACATCACAGGGCTTATAAGAATCAAACCACTCCTTAAGTGGAAAAATATGGAATCTAAAATCCAAGAGTTAGAATCAACTTCCTTAGTAGTAACATAATATACATAATCTTCATTGTCATACCTGTCACCAACAACATTTGCAACTTCTCTCTCTTGAGATTTCTACTTCCTTCTTTCTTCAAGGTGTCTTTTCAGTTCTTCACAGTTTCTCCTAATATGTCCCACCTCATGGCAATAAAAGCACTAAAAATCCTTCCATGAACTCGATCAGGAACGGTCATCTCTCCCTCATAATATCTCCCTCGTGTCTTACTCCTGCCCCTACTCGCATCTAATTTCACCACAAAAACTTGTTTAGTATGAGACGAACTGCCAGGTTATTTCATGTTTGCAATCTCTAACCAAGCAGTTGACACCTCATCTACGATCAACGTAGTTTCTCCAACCATATCGTAGTTAACAAAGTCTCATACGATTTCTGGAGGGAGGCCAATAAAATTATCGCTTTATCTTTGTCATCAATTTTAATCTCTACACTTAACAATTGAGTTATGCACTTATTCAAATTGTTTCTATAATCCCTAACATCAGTTTCCACACTCCTCTTCAACACATATAATTACTTCTTCATATATAATCTATTTGTTAAGGATTTCGACATTTAAACTTTTTCAATTTTTCGCACAACTTAGAAGGAGATTTTTCATTCATGAAACAATATTTCAATTTAGGAGCCAAACTCAAACGAATAGTGCTTACTGCTCTCACTTCTAATTCTTCCCACTCTTCATTGCTCATCTTTTATGGCTTTTTCCCTTGCAATCCTTTTATGAGTCCTTGCTACACCAAAACATATTTCATCATACTCTGCTAGATGTTGAAATTACTTTTTCCATCAAAGCACTCAATCTGCTTGTACTTCACTCCAGATATCATCTTGATTTTTCTTTTTCAAGATCCTCAACCTGTCCCTCATACCACTTATTAAGGAAAATACCCCTATACCCGACGCGCAACCAAAAAATAAACTAAAACACAAACAAAGAGACGATAAGGAATTTACATAGTTCTGCAAACTTGCCTATGTTTACGAGAGAGGGAGAATAAATTTACTAACACTTCACAATTACATACTCGTCCAACACTCTCAACCTCTCTCTACCCAACACCCCATACACCATTTGCCTATCTCTCTTCTCACTTTCTCTCAAAAAGGGGCACACACTCTTTTTGAACACACAAACATACACATAATTTAACACAATACACCTATTTATAAGCTCTCAATGGGACACAATAATACAACTTTTAGAAACTCATAAAACAGAAATCACCCGAAAACTAATTTAAGTCATTTACCTAATAATCTGCACTTTTACTCAAATTCTCTCACCTCACACGTACACTTAATAAGAATAAAAATGTGTTGAGTTCAAACTCTCATCAAGCTTGACATGGGAAACTAATTTCTTCTTCCTCCATGTTTTGTCTTCAATTGTCACCACCAACTTGTTGCACGATTTCACTCTTGCAACTTCTTTCGTAACAGAAGAAGACCTCTCTTGACATGGCTCCACCTTCATAACTCCACCTACAACTATCTTCCTTAGCAAGTTGTACTGGTTCTTCACTTTTTCACCCTTCATGGTAACCAAAGCACCTCTTTTGACTTCCATAAAACCACTCATAGTGGAATACTCACAACCCAAAGTATCCAAAGCCTCCAAAGAAATTAAACTTCTCTTGAGTTAAGGAACATGCATAACATTTGCCAATGTCCTCACAATTCTATCAAACGTCTTCACTTTTACAGTACCTATTACAATGGCTTTAGCACTCGAATCATTAGCCATCGATATGTACCAGCATCACAAGGCTTATAAGAATCAAATAACTCCTTAAATGGACACATATGGAACAAATATCCAAAATCTAAATCCAAGAATTAGAATCAGCTTCCTCAGTTGTAACATCATAAACATCATCTTCACTGTCATATCTATCACCAACAACATTTGCTTCTTCTATCTCTTGAGATTTTTGCTTCCTTCTTTCTTCAAGGTGCCTTTTCAATTCTTCACAGTTTCTCCTACTATGTCCCATCACATGGCAATAAAAGCACTCAAAATCCTTCCATGAACTCGATCGGGAACAATAATCTCTCCACTCATAATATCTCCCTAGTGTCTTACTCTTACCCTTACTCAAAAGAATAGTGCTTACCACTCTTGCTTCTAATTCTTCCTAGTCTTCATCCCTCATCTTTTCTGGCTTCTTCCGTTGCAATCCTTTTAGAAGTCCATGCTGTATCAGAACATCTTTCATCATACTTTGCTAGATACTGGCATAACTCTTTCCATCAAAGTGCTTAATCTACTCTTACTTTACTCCAGACATCATCTTGATTTTTTTTTTTTTCAATATCCTCAACCTGTCACTCATACCACTTTTTGGGGAAAATAACCATATACCCAAAGCGCAGCAAAAAAATAAACTAAATGGAAATAAAGATAAGATAAGAAATTTATGTAGTTCGGCAAAATTGCTTATGTCTACGAGAGAGGGAGAATAAATTAATTAACACTTTCACAATTACATACTCTTCGAACACTCTCAACCTCTCTTTACCTAAAACCCTTTACACCCTCTATCTTTCTTCTCACTTTCTCTCAAAAAAGGGCACACACTTTCTCTTTTTTTGAACACACACACACACACACACACACTCTTATCACAATACACCTATTTATAGGCTCTCAATGGGACATAATAATAAAACTTTCACAAACTCATAAAATAGAAAATTACCTGAAAACTAATTTGAGTGATTTACCTAATAATCTCCACCCTGACTCACATTATCTCACCTCACACGCATACTTAACAAGAATATACACGTGTCGAGTTCAAACTCTCATCGAGCTTGACACAGGAAACTGATTTCTTCTTCCTCCATGCTTTGTCTTCAGTTGTCAACGCAAACATGTTGCACTATTTCACTCTTGCAAGTTCTTTCGCAACAGAAGAAGACCTCTCTTGACATGGCTCCACCTTCATAGCTCTACATTCAATTGTTTTCACTATTAGCTTATACAGGTTCTTTACTTTTTCATCCTTCATGGCAACCAAAGCACCTCTTCTAACTTCCATAAAACCACTCTTAGCGGAATACTCACAACCCAAAATATCCAAAGCCCCTAAAGAAATTAAACTTCTCATGAGTCAAGGAACATGCCTAACATTCTTCAATGTCCTTCAACTCCATTAAACATCTTCACCTTCACAGTACCTATTCCAATAGCTTTAGCATTCAAATCATTAGCCATCAGATGTGTACCAGCATCACAGGACTTATAAGAATCATGCCACTCCTTATGTGGACACATATGGAATAAAAATCTAGGATCTAAAATACAAGAGTCAGAATTAGCTCCCTCAGTTGTAACATAATATACATCATCTTCACTATGTTGGGATCTATAGGTGCCCTAAGAATAGAAAATCAATATTAGGGATTTTCTGTAAATATGACATTTTGATATTAATAAGAGGAAGTTATTCATGTTTAATAAGTTGTGTCCTATTTACTTTCATTTGTTGATTGTATGATTATTTTGAGCAAACGTAAAATACTCATAGGCTGTTGGTAATATATCGAATTACCATATGTATACGGGGTATGCATAGAAGACGTGGTAATTTGATAACAGTCTAAATAAATAGTCCGCAATCAATAGAATAAGATTTGGGGATCTTATTCATGATAAGATTGTAAATGTTGTCTACTTCCTTGGAGGGATGATTTGTCTTGACCATCGGATAGGTTCCGAGTAGAAACTTTAATGTATACCAGTATTGAGGTATGACATTGGACTGGACATAAAGTGTTAATTGATTCGGTTTAATAATTCCGTTTATAAGAATCAATGATACTTTGATTATCATCCTGCATTAATCTTAATCCTGAAATGATTACTTGAGTTCGCATTCATGACTTATGTACTTTTATGCACTAAAGGTGAGACACTGTTAATTCATGGTCAACATACTTGTGTTTTGGGTGCATGACTTATGGATGGAGAAATCAAGATTCATAGATACGGAATCCATAGCTATCTTAATGATAGTAAATGTTATCTACTTAAAGGTATTATTCGGGGATTGAAAGATAGTATAACAAGATCTTGGCTATCGGTTTACTTTGTGTTCTCTGGTGGTTTACCAATTGTATGGTTTTACAATTGGTGGTTTTTTCAATGGAGAATAATTGAACTTTAAGTTAAAATGATTGAAAAGGTAAAACGGAAAAAGTCCTTAATTCAACATGGATAACATATGGGGATTAATCAAGCAATGAATAAATCGTGGAAGAAGCACTACATGAGAGAGCTTTCGTAATACGATATGTAAACAGGAGTACAGCTTCAAACTTTTAGTGGAATAGTTTTGAAGTTGATAATTGATAAATAATTAATCTGGGATTAATTTTTCACAATTATAGGAGCCTCTTTACATATTTCCATCGGGTCCCTCTATTAGCTCATATAGTTCCACGAAGTGTCTCGGGATTTGTTTCTAATGAGATCGGTGAATTATAAATGGAATTTTGTAATGTCTATTAAGACATGGTACTCTCTAACATGCAATCTGGAAAGGATTGGACATGTGAAATTTGTAGACAAATGATTTGTTAACATGTGATTGGTTAATTTGAATTTTGAAAATAAGATTGTGTTTGAATTTTGGAAAACAAAATTTTTCTCTCCTAATTAAAATATGTGCATGTTTATTAATTGTATGGAGGGAAGAAAATTTTGTTTTAAAATTATTTAAATATATTCCTAACATTAAATTATTAATTGGTTTAAATAATGGAGATTATTTCATGAATTTTTCTTTCCTAATTAAAGAGGTGCATGGTTTTTGTGAGGAAAGAAAATTTGAAATATTTCATTGATTTAAATTAATTAATATGATTAATGTTTATGGAAAATATTTATTCAAATATGTGAATCCTATTTAAATTCAAAAAGATTTAAAAGAAATTTGAATCAAGATAGGACTAGGATCTTTTGACTAGTCTAGATTCTTGATTTAAAATTTAAACCACCAATCAAGATTCTATCACTTGTGGCCGAATTTTTAAAGGGGATTTCCTCTTGAAAATTGTTTTTATGTTCAATGAATCTAGCCCTAAAGTTGTATGATCTTTTGGTTCAAGATTTATCTGGAAAAATAATTATTAATTATTTTTCAAGAAGGAGATAAATTTTGAAAAGGATTGGAATACTATATAAAGGCTAGGAGTTCTTGAAAAACCAATTTTTTATTTTCTTAAAGGGGAAAAACGTTTTTTAATAATAAAAAAAATTTGTTTTTCTTCCACATCAAAAATTCGGCTTTCTTGTGAGAGAGAAAAAGAAAGAAAATTCCATTGAATCAAAACTGTGAGGAAGGTTAAACCGAGTGATAATTTTCATAGGAGGTTAACCGGTTCTTGTTTTGTAGTTTTGAAGAAAGAAGTTGGATCAAATTCTCAACGAGGATCATCGGAATTGAGAAGGAGGGATCTAGACTTCGGAAAGAAATACCGGTCGCTTGGATTCATAGAACGTGTGCCCACACACACTCTGAGGCGTGGAACTCGAGAATAGTAGAGAAGACACGTTGGTCAAACGCTCTAGCAATTCCGGAATCCAAGAAATAAGGTATGCTTGATCATGAATTTAATTTATTGTTATATGCATCATGAGCTTCTTTTCCGGAAACGGCATAAAATTTTTATAACTTCCGCTGCGCCGTAACTCCGACACCGGATCCGATTTTTCCAACACACTAACCAATTACCAACAACATTTACAGCTTCTATCTCTTGAGCTTTCTGCTTCCTTCTTTCATCAAGGTGCCTTTTCTATTCTTCACAGTTTCTCCTAATATATCCCCTCTCATGATAGTAAAAGCACTTAACATCCTTCCATGAACTCGATTAGGGATGGTCACTATCCTCTCATAATATACAGCACGCATCTGACTTCACCACAAAAACTTGTTCAATATGAGATGAACTACTAGGTTATTTCATGTTTGCAGTCTCCAACAGAGTAATTGACACCTCATTAACAATCAACTTAGTTTTTCCAACCAACAACATAGTTATCAAAGTCTCATATGATTTGAGTAAGGAGGCTAATAAAATTATTGCTTTATATTCGTCATCAACTTTGACCTCTACACTTAATAACTAAGTTATGCACCTATGCAAATTGTTTATATGATCCCTAACATCGGTTTCCTCACTCATCTTCAACAAATACAATTGCTTCTTCATATATAATTTATTTGTTAAGGATTTTGACGTATAAACTTTTTTCAATTTTTCCCGCGACATACAAGGAGATTTTTCATTCATAACACAATACTTCAACTCAGGAGCCAAACTCAAACGAATAGTGCTTACTACTTTCGCTTCAAATTCTTTCCAGTCTTCCTCACTCATCTTTTTCAGCTTATTCCCTTGCAATGCTTTTAGAAGTCCTTGCTACACCAGAACATCGTTCATCATACTCTGTCAGACGTTGAAATTACTTGTTCTGTCAAAGCGCTCAATCTGCTCGTACTTTACTCTAGACAACATATTTATTTTTTTTTATTATAGATCCTCAACCTGTCTCTGATACCATTTGTTGGGGAACATACACCTATACCAGAAGCATAGCAGAAAAATAAACTAAAATAGAAATAAGAAAATACAAGGAATTTACGTTGTTTGGTAAAATTGCCTATGTCTACGGGACTGGGAGAATAAATTCACTAACACTTTCACAATTACACACTCGTCAAACACTCTCAAACTCTCTCTACCCAAAATCACCCCTTACACCTTTTGCCGATCTCTCTTCTCACTTTGTCTCAAAGGAGGCACACAATCTCTCTTTTTCTAAACACACAAACACACACTCTGACCACAATGCACCTATTTATAGGCTCTCAATGAGACACAATAATTCAACTTTCCCAAACTCATAAAACAAAAGACTACCTAAAAACTAATTTGAGTCATTTACCTAGCAATCTCCACCTTGACTCAGATTCTCTCACCTCACACGCACACTTAACAAGAATAAATATGTGTCGAGTTCAAACTCCCATCAAGCTAGACACGGGAAAGAGATTTCTTCTTCCTTTAAGCTTTGTATTCAGTTGTCACCGCCAACTTGTTGCCCTATTTCACTCTTGCAACTTTTTGCGCGACAGAAGAATACCTCTCTTGACATGGCTCCACCCTCATAGCTCCACCTATAATTGTCTTCCCTATCAGCTTGTATAGGTTCTTCACTTTTTCACCCTTCATGACAACCAAAGCACCTCTTTTGACTTTCGTAAAACCACTCTTAGCATATTACTCATAACCCAAAGTATCCAAGGCCCCCAAAGAAATTAAACTTCTTCTAAGTCGAGGAACATGCCTAACATTTGCCAATATCCTCACAGCTCCATCAAACATCTTCACCTTCACAGTACTCATTCCAGTGGCTTTAGCACTCGAACCATTAACCATCAGAAGTGTACCAACATCTCAAGACTTATAAGAATCAAACTACTCCTTATGTGAACACATATGGAATGAACATTCAAAATCTAAAATCCAAGAGTCAGAATCAGCTCCTTCAATAATTATAGAATATAAATCATCTTCACTGTCATACTTGTCACCAACAACATTTGCAGCTTTGTCTCTTGAGCTTTATGCTTCTTTTTTTCTTCAAGGTGCCTTGTCAGTTCTTAACAGTTTCTCCTAATATCTTCCTTCTCATGCAGTAAAAGCACTCAACCTCCTTCCAAGAACTTTATCAGGAATGGTCATCTCTCCTCTCATAATATCTTACTCGTGTCTTACTCCTACCCCTACTCGCATCTAACTTCATCACAAGAACTTGTTCAGTACGAGACAAACTACTAGGTTGCTTCATGTTTGCATTCTCCAACAAAGCAGTTGACATCTCCTCCATGGTCAATGTAGTTTCTCCAACCATAGCGTGGTTACCAAAGTCTCATATGATTTGTGGAGGGAGGCCAATAAATTCATCGCTTTATCTTCATCACCAATTATGACCTCGACACTTAACAACCGAGTTATGCACTTCTTGAAATTGTTTATATAATCCCTAATATTGGTTTCTTTACTCATCTTTAACTCGTACAATTGCTTCTTCTTATATAATCTATTTGTTAAGGATTTTAACATATAAACTTTTTCTAATTTTTTCCACAACATAGAAGGAGATTTTTTATTCATGAAACTATACTCCAATTTAGGAGCCAAACTTAAACGAATAGTGCTTACCATTCTCGCTTATAATTCTTCCTAATCTTCATTGCTCATCTTTTATGGCTTCTTCCCTTGCAATGCTTTTTAAAAGTCCCTGCTGCACCAGAACATCTTTCATCATACACTGTTAGCTGCTAAAATTACTCTTTCTGTCAAAACGCTCAATCTGCTCAAATTTTACGCCAAACATCATCTTGATTTGGTTTTTTGTTTTTTTGTTTTTTTGTTTTTTTTTTTGAAGATCATCAACCTATCTGTGATACCACTTGTTAGGGAAAATACCCTTATACCTGAAGCGCAGCAGAAAAATAAACTAAAGTAGAGATAAAGAGAACACAAGGAATTTACGTAGTTCGACAAAATTACCTACGTCTACGAGGGAAGGAGAATAAATTTATTAACACTTTCACAATTGCACAGTCGTCAAACACTCTCAACCTCTTTATACCCAAAACCCTTTACACCATTTGTCTATCTCTCTTCTCACATTCTCTCAAAAAGAGGCATACAATCTCTCTTTTTTTGAACACACACACACTTTTAACACAATACACCTATTTATAGGCTCTTAACATAATGATACAACTTTTCCAAACTCATAAAACAGAAACTTACCCAAAAACTAACTTGAGCCATTTACCAAACATCAATGTTGTAACAATTTTTTACCCTTAGATTTAATTTAAACAGTTTAGATGTATCATGCACACAAAACTTATAGTGCATCCGATTACATGGAATTATTGCAAAACACTTGAAAAAAAAAAAAACAAAACAAAACAAAAAGAAAAAAAAGTGAGTCTCTTCCGGTCTTCTTCCAGTGCACTGGCCAGTGTAGGAGGCAAAGTAGGTCATCGGAGAAGGGGAAGCTCTCGTACGATGTCAAGTTGGTGGCTACATTCTAGCGACCCAACCTACATTGTCTCCAACCATGCCGTCGTTGCCCAGATCGTGAATTCAAATCTCCTGCCAAAGTGCCAAACGGATTGCAGATCGTCCAAGCCCCCTCCGCCGCGAGCAGGCAAGCCTCTAACTACCAGTGACGCGACCCAAGGGCAGCCCTTGCATGGCTAAGCACCCCACCACACAACCCAGCCCCTGCGATGGCGAACAACCCCACCACACGATCCAGCGCCACCTGCGACGCTAACCCAGCCCAGCCCGAGAGGTCACCGTTCTCTCACTTTCCAAAACGCCACTCAACCACCCCACTGCCTCCCCACCATGCGACGGTGGCGGCTACTCACCCACAGTGTGCCTTGCCGGCTTGTTGACAGTGATCGATTCATCGCGCCAGTGCCTTCGGGTTGGGTCACCAGAGGAGGTTGAGGATTGATCAGAGGTGGGATAGACCCATTGCTTGAGATTTTTTTTTTTTTTTTTTTTTGAATTTCTTTGAAATGTTTTGTAAAATAATAATAATGTGTGGTTAGGTTTATATATATATATATATATATATATATATATTGTCTCTTTTTAATCTCAACTATCTAAAACTAATTTGATGGTCAATAATTTTAACACTGGCGTAAGGCAAGGGTAAAAATGTAATTTTAAACAGATTGCCCTAATAATAAAAAGAAAAAGAAAAAACAGATTTCTATAACAAGGTAAAAATGTTTTTTTTTTAATATTTTAATAAATGAGCTACCAAAATTATTGACTGTACGCAAATTTAAACAAATTTAAACAGAGGAACCAATTGGAGAGAGATATAGTGGAGTGTTAGATACAGTTTCTATTACGTACTCTTTTTCAAATACTAGTTTGTTGAGTAGTGTTAGGGATATTAATTGTAATCCCAATATTTTGGCTATTAATTCACTTATCATATTTTTATTGATAGATATAATTATTTGATGTGATACTATTTTAAATACTTATCAATAAAATAACGATAATTAATACGTTACATAAATTAATACTCAAAAGTTGATATTAGAATTGGTGTCTTTAGTATTTTTTTTAGTTTATCAAGTGCACTTCTTAACAAATTCCTTTTTAAACCCTATCATAGGAGTGTCATCTTTTTTTTATTTTTATTTTTATTTTTTATTCTTTTTAAAGCTTAGTACAATTCAACATTTTCTACACCCATTATTTACAAAATTACAAAAATGTTACATTATTTTTTTCACTCAATATTGTCAAGACCGCCACCTATTTTTGGCTCAATTTATTTGTTTGTTTATTTATTTATTGCTAAAAGAAGATTCTTAATTCAACGAAGAGCCGTAGCAGAACCATGAAGAGAAGTACAAGGAAATACAGGCCAGTAAGGCCTTACGTGTCCTGTGGTTTGTTTTTGTTGCTCCAAATTTCTGGTAAGACCTTACGTATTCTAATCTTGCAATTAAAAGTTATATTAAGGTAGTAGGTTGTAGTTAGTAGGACCAAACAAATTGCTGTTACAGTTTTTTTTTTTTTTTTTTTCAAGAGATTTCTTGACCGAATCCAAACATAAGAACAAAACGTTACGCTCAAAATGAATACAAAATTTTCAATTTATGGTTGATTTTTTTTAGCGAAATAATAGAAACAGTTTACGCTTCATAAATAAGGCAATAACAAAAGGTTTGATTAGTACAAAAGATAATACTTGTTTTACTTCAACGTTGTTTAGCGTGGAGTTTTCAATATGCATAGAACCTAAGTGCGAGTGTAGGGGTTAAAAGAGCAAGGATAGTACTCCTGTAAATATGTTTGAAAAGAGTGACTTGTTGTTTAGTGTGTGTCTCTGAGAAAATACTTGTCAAGAGTTTAAGATAGTATCTAAAAGAAGTTTGTCATGGAGTGTATATTTAGCACTCCTTGGCATATAAGAGCATCTCCAATATTGCAATGCTAAATTATCGAGTGAATACTGAATAATTGATTTTTTCGGATGGAAAAAATACTCTTAATAGACTACCGTCTTAAATGTTAAATTTAACATAAGTTAAACTTTATGGTAAATTTATCACAAGAGATAACGTATGTCAAATTTAACATTTAATTCTTATTTATGTGTTTATTCAATTTTGAATATAATCATGACAATATTTTAATTTTAAAATTATCTAAATACCAAAAGTTTCCTTTTACGAGTTTTATAGTATAACAAAGACGATTAAAAGTATATATAGGGTTCGAAATAACGTTACACTGTTGGACTACAAAGTAGGATTTTCTTTCAAAACGTTTTGGAAAGGAATCTCATGTTGGAAACGGTTTTGAAATAATGTTTGTTTGCATAAAGTCAGAAAACATAAATGATTTTTTTGTCAAGGAATCTGAAAATAAAATAAAGTTATTTTCCCATTTCCTTTTTCTTTGTCAAAAGCTTACACACTCAATAAATATTTTCACAAACATAACCAAACATAATTTTACTTTTTATTATACTCAAACCAATTTCTCTAGAAACACAACAAGTATAATAACAAAAAATTCAGCCAAAAAAAAAAAATATATATATATATATATAATAACAAAAAAGTATATCAAAGTCATTTTAAACATTCTCACTCCTATTTCATGCCTAAAATAAAAATCATTCTCGAGACAGTCTCAAATGACCCATTATTTTTCACTCTGCTGTAACAAATTGAATATTGATATAGACAAATTCATTGGAGATTTGTCTTAAGCACCTGTTCATACTCATAAGCAGGAGCAAAAAAATGCCAATTATATAATTTATTCGCAATGACATTACTAGTCGGTTCGACACACCCGAATGAGGAGGTCGGAAATCATGACAAACAACAAAGACATCTTATTCCTGACGAAGTTCAGCTCACAGATCCAATTCCCAGCAACTGCGTCAACAACCAATTTAACGTTAATCACACAAATCAACATTTGTTTTTTACCTTAATTAGACAATTAACCATCACATTCTAATTGACAATTTCCCATGAACAAAACATGAGCATTTTCTTGTGATATATATACACGCACACACGTATCTACACAGTTAGAGTAAAAACTGCATTTTTACTTTATCAACATATACTACTGTTTTAGTTATTAGATTAATTTATGGACGACTCAATTTAGGTTTGAGATTGTTTTGCGTATCAATTTAGCGAAAAGTTAACCTAATAATCGAAGTATCAATACCAATCAATAGGATAAAAATACAGTTCTCGCCATGATTTAAAAACAAATAAATAAATATTGTACCTGTAGTAAATTTTATTTTCACACATTTGTGCAACTGTTTGTAAACATGAATTATAGATAAATGATTCCCTATCACAAAAATCCCAAACTATTATACCATGATAAGCCAGCATATTTGCCAAGCATCAAACTATAAATATGAGGTTGATATCGCACACAAACCATCTGATACGAACCTCGTCAAGAATAACGAGATCCAAAAATAATTAGGAATCCTAGATCGTTCTACGATTAGATTTGAATGGAACATTGATCCGTTGTTTATAACGAAACAAGAACCTCAATATATTGTAGACCCCACAAACGGTGATGGAAATCCATTTGATAAGTCGTTGTTGAATGCCATAAGAATAATTCTGGATAAGTTCGAATAATTCTTGATAAGTCGCGGTTTGCATCAAACTTGAAAGATCTTGGGTTGTTGTTTCCAGATTTGGTATCGGGTTTCATCACGTTGTTGACGTGGTTCGTATCATACACTTAACTACCCCACTTATGACAAAGAGTCATACGCATTGGTTCGAGCTTTAGAGACTTGGTAACACTACTTGTGGCCAAAGGAGTTTGTTAATTGTATGGATCATGAATCCTTGAAACATTTGAAAGGTCAACACAAGCTGAACAAGAGACATGCTTGATGGGTTGAGTTCATTGAGACTTTTCCCTACATCATTTGGTATAAACATGGTAAGGAAAATGTGGTTGCGGATGCACTTTCATGCACGTATGCCTTAATCTCTACTCTTGATGCTAAGTTCCTTGGGTTTGAGCACATTAAGGAACTTTAGCATGATGACCACACTTTGGGGAAGTTTAAAGTGCTCGTGCAAAATCTGCAGAGGGTAAGTTTTATAAGCATAAGTGCTTCTTGTTTAGAGAGAATAAGTTGTGTGTGCCTAATTGTTTGATGAGAGACTTGTTAAATTGGGAATCCCATGGTGGGGGGCTAATGGGACACTTTGGAGTCACTAAAACCTTAGCTATGTTGGAGGAGCACTTTTATTGGTCACACATGAAACAGGATGTTGAGGGAATTTGTAATACATGTGTTAATTATAGGCAAGCTAGCCAAATGGTCTTTACACACCCCTACCTATTCCTGGTTCACCTTAGATTGATATTTCAATGGACTTTGTTTTGGGTTTACCTAGGAGTAGGTGTGGGAAGGATTCAATCTTTGTGGTTGTAGATAAGTTTTCTAAAATGGCTCATTTTATCCCTTGTCATGAGACTGATGATGCTTCTCATGTTGCAAATTTGTTCTTGAGGGAGATTATGAGATTACATGGTATGCCTAGGACAATCGTATCAAATCGGGATGCTAAGTTATTGAGTTATTTTTGGAAGACATTATAGGGAAAACTAGGAACGAAACTTTTGTTTTCTACTACTTGTCATCCTCAAACCGATGCTCAAACAGAAGTAGTTAATAGGACTTTATCCATTTTATTGAGGGCTATCATTAGTAAGAACATTAAAACTTGGGAGGATTGTCTACCACATGTTAAGTTCACTTACAATCGTACCATTCATTCTACTACTAAGTTCTCACCGTTTGAAATTGCTTATGGTTTTAATCCTTTAACTCTGTTAGATTTATCACCTTTACCTGTTTCCAAGTTTGTGAACTTAGATGGTAAAAGGAATGTAGAATTTGTGAAGCAACTCCATGAGAGGGCACGACTCAACATAGAGAGGAGAACCGGACATTAAATCAAGCAAGCTAATAAGGGACGTCACAAGCTAGTTTTTGAGCCCAATGATTAGGTGTGGCTACACATGAGGAAAGAAAGATTTTCAACACAAAGATGTTCTAAGTTGCTGCACCGAAGAGATGGTCCTTTTCAAGTACTGGAATGGATCAATGATAATGCCTACAAACTTGACTTACCTAGTGTGTACAATATTAGTGCTACTTTCAATGTTATTGACTTGAGTCCTTTTGAGGTAGGTGATGATTTGAGGACAAATCCTTCTCAAGAGGGAGAGAATGACGAGGACATCAAGGCTACAAGGAATATTAACGAACCAATTCAAGTTCCAGTTGATCCGGTGACGAGGGCTCGAGCTAAAAGATTCAAAGAAGAGTTGAATAACTTAGTCCAGAGAGTTCTACAACAAGAAGATAGTGTGTTTACTACTAAGTGTGAACAGATGCTGGTTTTACTTAAGAAAGTTGATTCAGAAGAGAGCCAATCATCCACACACGTCCATTGAGCCATTACATGACTAACTTGCATGTCCATTTTGGGATGCATGTGCAAGGGGGTTCCAAGCTGATGTAGGCATGTTTTCTAACAAAGAATTAAGTCAAGATTACGTTTTTAAGTTTTCAAGAAGTTCAAGATTCAAAATAAGATTTAAGAAGGTTAGAAGATCTGATCAATAATTGATTTCTTTATAATCCTATTTTAGTTTTAAGTTTCAGTTTAAATTTTAAATTTTAGTATCTTTGTTTAGATTTTATTATAGGCGATTGAGGAGTCAAAATCTAATTCCTTCCTAGGGATTTTTAGTCATGTTTTTCATTAAAGGTATATTAGAAATTTTACAAATTATAATTTCGGCTATATAAGGTTGATTTTCAAATTATGGAAGTAGTTTTTTTTTTTTTTTTTTTTAATGTTTATTCATATTGTGAGTTATTCTTCTTGAGTTCTTAAAGAAACTTATCCGAACTTATCAAGTATTGCTTGTGACATTCAAAATTGACTTATCAAATGGCCTTTCCATACCCGTTTATGGCATTTTCACCATAACAAGGTTCTTACTTTGCTAAGTAACGAGTCGCGGTTTCCATCAAACTTAAAAGATCTTGGATACGTTGTTCCTAAATTTGATATCGGGTTTCGTCACGTTGTTGGTATAGTTCGTATTACTTGCCTTGACATTTGAAACACTTAATGTCACGATTGCGATTGGAAGTAGAGTCATTTTTACCTTTTGAATTAGAAGTTGAGGAAGAAGGCTTGGTCTCGACCTTAGGGTTGGCCGTGGCTTTCTCTTCCTTCTTTGGATAAGTTGGCTTCCAAGAAGTTTGTTCCGTATATCGGCTCGATCGTGTACCCCTCTTCTTGAGTTGCTTCGCATCTTTTATGGCCATGTGTCCCATATCCTCCAACTCCATGTTGTGATATCTAGCTTTTCATGTTACTAGTTTTTTTTAAGGATTGAATGTATTTAGTTCATGCAATTACATGAAAAAGTTCAGTTTATAGTTTTAATGTGTGTATTATGAGTTCTTATAGCTTAATAAGACTCAAAAATGATTGTTCGGAGAAGCAAATAGCCTTTTCTGACAAAAAAGGAATGAAATCTACATGATTTTAGAAAAGTCAAAATTTTGACCAAAAAGTCAACCGTTGACCCGAAAAGTCAAAGTTTGACCAAAAAGGTCAAAATTGCGACGGAGGAATTTTAAGATCTGCAGTTCGAGAAAAATACTGCGGGAACTCGTTTTCTATGACAGATAACAAAAATAAAAACTAAAACCACCATAGAAAAATCAAGCACGCTAAATTAGGACATGGGGCAGAAAGGATTTGAGAAAATAAGAAAAATATTTTCGATCCGATTTTTTTTAGACTGTAAGTATAAAAATCCAAAACTGTATAATAATAGTTACAGTATTGGAATTTAATTTATTAAACTCAAAGTTTCAAAGTTTTCATTTAAAACTAAGCCAAACAAGCCCTTAAATTTATGACATCATAAAGAAATAATTTTTGACATCACACAAGTGTGTTGGACCAATCCTTGGGTGACAAGTGTGGAAAACTCTAGAACAACATTAGTTGTTCTCCACCCCATTTATGGCCGGCCACCTATGCACCTTAGAGTGCAAACTTTTGAAAATTTAGGGGTTAAAAACCTAATTTTAAGAACTCCAAATTTTGTCTATAAATAGCCAAGTCTTCTATTTATTTTTAATGTAAAATACAGCCAACCTCTTGTCAATTTTCTGTCCAAAAGCCGTGAGTGAGAGAAGAGAGAAATCAGAAAAAAATTTCAAGCCAAACTCCATTTTCTTGCTTCGGTTAGCTCTAGGATCCAAAGGGAAGAGAAAGAAAAATTTTTGCAACCATTCTTCCAGCCACTGTCGTGAGTTAGTGCAGGGGAAAAGGAAAGGGAAAAACCAAATTGTGAGGGAAAATTGGGGCAAGAGACTTCGGGTGAGTGAGCAAGCAAGAGGGAGGGAGTTGGATCAAGTTTTGGAACTTGATTTCTCCATTGGAGCAGCCACGGGTTTGCTAGAAGAAAAGAAAAAAAAATTTTCCAGATTTGGGGCAATCAGCCCTTGGGTGCCGAGCAAGGAGAGGAGAGGATTTGGGGACCAAAATTTCGGTTTTTGGTGCACCAACAAGGAGGTAGCCGAACCTTGGAGCAAGGGGGAGCAAAGGGAGATTTTCGGAAATTCAAACCCTAAGCCGAAACCAACTCCAATTTAAGGTAAATTTCTAAAAGTTTTTACCAAGTTTTCAATTGAGTTT
The DNA here is from genome assembly GCA_025413485.1 of Ficus microcarpa. Classification (NCBI taxonomy): domain Eukaryota; kingdom Viridiplantae; phylum Streptophyta; class Magnoliopsida; order Rosales; family Moraceae; genus Ficus; species Ficus microcarpa. Next base: position 54,383,938 of record CM046377.1, on the reverse strand, counting down.
TTAAGTCAAAATTTAAGTGTATTTTCAGCCCTAATGTTGTAAGAGCATAAGCTCAAATGTGCTTTTAATTTTCGGCTCCAATGTCTAGTGCTTGATTAGATTAGTTCTTAGGGTGGTTTGGTTTAATGCATGCAATTAATTTATGCTTTGATGATTGAATGGTTAGAATGGCATGTTAGGGTTTTGTTTGAGGTAATATGTCCCCATTAGGTCAATTTAGATTATGCTTGCATGTTAAGAATTTTGTGATCCAATGATGCTTGTAGTGTATGTGGTATGCTAGAGTAGAAAATTATGCAACCCTAGGTTCTTTTAGGCTCGGTTTTTAGGGTTGCATGATTACGTGGGTTTGCATGGTTAGGTTACAAGGGACGTTAGACGCGCTGCATGAATGTTGATTAACTCCCGAAGTGGTCGGTCGAGCTAGAACCCGCGACTTAGGACGTAAAACTAAACTTAAAAACCAAACTGCCAGCTCGGGTAACCACTGGACAGTTTTGGGAAAACGGTAATTACAGGCCTTTAGAGGCCGAATGGGTAAAAAAATAAAACACGGAAGTTGTAGAACAGAGTGTTTCCTAGGGGGCAGCGTGGACTGTTTCTCAAAATAAGGCTCCAATGGCCTCCATTTTCAAGAAAAACCGTAGGTGGTCTGTTAGACCCAGTTTTTATGTCAAAACCGTTTTCGATTTAAAACTGGTACTAAACCTTACGGAATCAGAATTTTTGTTAAACACAAAAGTTTTAGAACTCTTCGAGGGCTAGAACTTTCGTGAAGACAACTTTTTTTAATTAAAAAGGGATTTTTAAATATAAACTGAAATGTAAAAACTGTGCAGAAATCAAGGAATTTCTGTACAAGATTTTCTAGAACCGAATTAGGAAAATTGTTTTTTCCGGCTAAAAACACTGTTTCGAACATGGAGACTGTTCCAAAGGCAGTTTCCGACCCTTAAGTATTTTTATAAAATTCTGTTTTAGGAATTGTAAATTTTTAAGAAGCAAGTAATAAATTTCAAAGTTTGAAAGTCAAGTCTTTTTATGAAAAGGAGATTTCAAGCTAAGTTTTTGAAAAATAGTGTAGGACGGATGGTAACCGGGAAATAATAACGGAGTTACCGGGCTTAGCCCCAAAGCCCAAAGTTGACCCGAAGAGGGATCAACTTTAGTAATCACAAAGGTTAACCTTGGTTAACCTAAAAGGAAAATAAATTTTAAATAGAAGCCCAAGGGTAGGTGTTGACCCAACCCTATTTTGTAGTGTATGGGCTTGATAGATTAAAGGTTAACCAACATAACCTATTAGGACTCGGTATGAGTTTGATAGGGCTACTAAGGTAACCACACTTTCTTTTGTGAATGGCTTTATCTTCTAGGGGGACATATAACCAAAACCCGCATGAATGTTGGTTAGTTACCAACATATTATGAAAACAGATTAGAAACCTTACGTACGTCCTTCAATCAAGCAGGAGGTACTCTACAGCTGAACCTTGAGGAGGAGCAGCATAGCAACGGACGTGGAAACTATAAGTACAACGCCGCCTACAGCAGAGGCTATTAGTAGTATATTACTAGAGTTCAATGAAGTGCTCTGTGCTATATGTTAGATAACATGTGTACAATAGGAAGTAAGTTAAGTGTTTACTTACATGCTAAGATAAGAAACTGATGGAAGTAGAAAAGTGACATCAGAATGTATGTTCACCAATAATAAGATTTAGGAAGATATCAAGTGCCGTGTCGTACCACCCGCACTAGGTCGGGTTGGACTGTGGATTGAATTGGAAATGGTTTGGCCGCCCCAAACAATCCATAGTCGCGCGCCGGTTACGAACACTCAGGTTAAGGGCCCATAAGAAATAAGAATACGGAAAATAAGGGAACATAATATGAACATAAATGGTCTATGCATGTTATGTTCTACGATATGTTGCTGTGTATATATGGTATACGTCCTACGTTATATTATTGTCTAATGCGGTTTAGGAGTTGTACTTGCTGAGCGAAAGCTCATTGTTTAAGTTTGTGCTATAGGTAAACAACCTGCCAGCGGATGATGATGCAATGTGGAGTAGCGGGTCCGGGCACTGTGAATAGTGGAGACTGGGAATCGCTACGTGTTTTGTGGTTTATATATAAGAAATACGAAATGTTTTATGATAACTAATAGTTAATATGCTCGTACGCAAAGACAGTACTATAATTCTTACTCTATGTTTATAGTTTCCTTGAGTGCTATAAAAAAAAAAATTTCGCTGTGTTTCATGAGCAAAGTAAGTAAGTTTTATTTAATTATTGTGTTATAAATGTAAGTCAATAAGTACGGTAGCGGCCTATGCTAGGTGGGTCGTTACACATGTAATGTTGCAATTCCACCTTATTAGCAATTTCTTGATTCAAACCTACCAGAAACTGTGCCATAATGGCTTCTTGATCCTCCTCTACATTTGCTCGAATCATTGCTACCTCTCTCTCTTGGTAGTAATATTCGACACTCCGATTACCTTGTGCAAGTCTTTGCAACTTCTTGTACAAATCCTGGTAATAGTGACTAGGCACAATACGCCTCCTCATCACTGTTTTCATCTCGTCCTAAGTGTACACTGGTCTTTCTCTATCTAGTCTCCTATTTAACACCAATCGATCACACCAAACTAGCTCCATGCATAGTCAGAAAACTCAATGGCTACAAGTTTTACCTTCGTCATCTCGGAGTAGTTGTGGCAATCAAAAACTATCTCCATCTTCATTTCCCACCCTAGATCGCCTATGGATCATTCTTGCCTTGAAACAAATGCACATTCATCTTAATGCTGCCCAAATTATTATCCTCCCAATTCCTATATCTTCTAATCTGTCCAAACTTCCTAACACTGCCCTCCAAGTGTCTATCGTCCTCTTCCTCAAAACTGCCCTCGTTGAACTCCTTAAAGTCCTCCGCGACATGTCTTGGTTGAACTTTTTCCCTCCTTTGCACATTGGGAGCCATTTATGGCTGCCCCCAATTGGCATTTTCCACTTGATCCAACCATTCATTGATTTGCTCTAATTCCACCCTCATCATCCGCCTCATCTCTCCCACCAAAGCTTCCATGTATAGCCTTGTATCCACCCCTTTTCTAGCTTCCTCATGGTCGTGTTAAGACATGATTTCTACAAGAGATAAGTTATAAAAAAATAAAAATTAAATTTAAAAAAAAAGGACCTCACAATTCTCACCCTCTCGCGCTTTACTCAAAGACTATGTTTCACTCAACACTCATGTTTTTCACACAAAATATTCATCTTTTACTCTCAAATAATCTCACACTCTTGTCTTTTTCCACTCGTGATAATTCTCTTTCGGCTCTTATCAAACTAATCAAACAAGAACAAGAATTTCCAACAAATAATTCATTCACAACTTACCAATGAGATTTTGATTTTAAGAACACCGAATGTGTCACACAAATTTCCAAAAAGAATTTCCAATAAGAAAATGTGTCACACTAAATTTTTTTTTTCCCCCAAAGAAACTCAATCAGATTCAATGATTATTATTATTATTATTCTTTTTTTTTTTTTCAGTATCAAGAACTGAAATAAAAGCTACAACAAGGAAAAGAGGGAAAAAAAAAATTTTGACCAAAAAGACAAAGGAATTCGGCTAACTAAAGTTTGAAAAGAGATTGGGAAACTAGGCTGAAAAACAAAAGGGGTAAGCAAACCTGAGGCTAGAATCTTACTCTGATACCAAATGATATGAACCTCGTCAACAATAACAAAACCCAAACACAATTAGAAACCCAAGATTGTTCTACAATCAGATTTAAATAGAACCTCGACCCAATGTTTATAATGAAATAAGAACCTCGATATATTGTAGACGCCACAAACGGTGATGGAAATCCGTTTGATAAGTCGTTATTGAATGCCACAAGAATAATTCTTGATATGTTCGAATAGTTTTTCAAAGAACCAAAGAGAAAAACTATCAAATTTCTGAATGAATTACCTCCTTCTTTCTTTTCCATTGGTGTCTATTAATAGGCTGAATAATTACAAAGAAAGTTCCTAAAATAGCTTAATCATATGCCTTCTTAACTAATTTTTAAATATGGTAGTAATAGCTTTTACTTGTCTAAAATAGAAAAAGGAAACAAAATTATCTTAAAAAAATATATGGCTATACACGCAAAAAATATAGAAAAGGAAAGTAGACTAATGAGCTAATAACGAAAAAGAAACTAAATAGCTTTGAGTTTCTCTTTCTTGATTCACACACCTATTACATGGATTTGCATGTCTGATCCTCTTGATCCAAACTGACCTTGATGAGGTGGACCAACTTCTGTTGCCCCTCATTGGCGAGCATGCCCAAATCCTCTTGCCGAACCTTCCGGATTAAATTGTTGAGTTCTTTCTTGAAGCATTTAGCTCGAGCTTTTGTTACCGGATTCACAAGAACTTTGATTGATTCTTCAACTTCGATTGGTTCTTCAACTTCAAGTTTCTTAGCAGCCATACCCTCGTCACCACCAATTTGGTTACTTCAATTAGTCTACTAATCATCACCTCTCTAACCATCCATCACCAACAAACAAAAAAAACTCTAACTTTACCTATCCCTTCAATTGGTTTCTCAACCATGATAAAGGTTTCATTTTAATTTTTGTCCTTTTCTAAAAAATAAACAAAGTTTATAATTAAATTTTGAAAAATCAACTAACTACAACTAAAAAATTTCGCTTGTATTTAGTTTGCCAGTTTAAAATGAAAATTTTAATTGGAGTTAGTTAACTTTTTAAAAATTAGTTATAATTTTTGTTAACTTTTCATAAAAAGATAAAAATTAAAATGAAAATATATAATTTGATTAAAATTAAATTAGAATTAAGTTAAAATATCAAACAAATCTAAATTTACCTCTCTCTGACTGACGAATGAAATGTAATCTTGTTTTTTAAGTGTTATATTCATTGCTACGCATCGCCATCAATATGATAACAAAACAATGCCAAAATACGGTCAAAAAAGAAAAATAAAAAAGTGGCTGGAATAAGTAAAAGAAATAGGAGAACAAACACAAAAGAAAAAGAAGAAAAAGTAGAAGAGAAGAGCAGACGCATTGATTTCCACACCTTTACTTTGCTTTACTTTCCATCTAAAGCCCTCTCTCTCTCTCTCTCTCTCTCTTTCTCTCTCTAGTCTCTCTTTATCTGTTTCTACCCCTCATTTTCTCCTCTTTTTCTTTTTCCACAAACTCCTTTGCCCAGACTTCTCATCTCTCTCTGTCTCTCTCTCCCTTCTTTTTTAGGCTACTTTGATGAGAAGTTGCTACTAATCAAAGCCCTGTTGTTATCTCTTCCAGCTAGAAGAACCAAAAAAAAAAAAACAAAGAGAGAGAGAGAAGTGAGATTTGTGGGCAGTGTCTCGGTGATCGAGAATCACAGACAGACAACAGACATGGCAGGTTCTTCTTGGGCGTCAGTCTCACCGTACGACAGCAGTTACAAGGACTGCTCCCAAGGCCTCTGCAGCATCTACTGCCCACAATGGTGCTACATCATCTTCCCTCCTCCGCCGCCGTTTTTCGACCCAGACGACGACGACGACGGCGCCTCCGACCACGGCTCCGGCGCCGATTTCTCCCCCCTCATCATCGCCGTCATCGGAATCCTCGCCAGCGCTTTCATCCTTCTAAGCTACTACACCATCATAGCCAAGTACTGTCGCCGCCGGAGATCAGCAAATGACAACGTCGGCAGAGGAGCTACGGATGGAGACGACGACGACAATGCCCACCAAACGAGACCCTCCGACTCGTCGTTTCAGCCTCCTTCGGAATCGGAGGGATTAGAAGAGGGTCTGATCAAGTCCATTAGAGTATACAAGTACAAGAAGAGTGAAGGGTTTGTGGAAGGAACAGACTGCTCGGTTTGTTTAAGCGAGTTTGAAGAGAATGAGAAGCTGAGATTGTTGCCCAAATGCAACCATGCTTTTCACGTCCCTTGCATCGATACTTGGCTTAAATCCCACTCCAGCTGCCCGCTTTGCAGATCGAATATCGCGCCTTTTCTGTTCGACGGAATGCCTCAGACTCCGAGAGAGGTGATCATGAGCAATGGTGGTGGTGGTAGAGTGGCTGCAAATGCAATGGAGTATCAAAGCAGAAGCAATGAGAGCGTTGTGGTTCTGGTCGAGGATAATGTGGAAGTGGGTGTTAGAGAAGAAGAGGTTTTCGGTGTCGTCGGCAATCTGCCGAAGACCACCCCGACTGGTGGGATATTGGAGACCATCAACCAATTTGGGGATCATGGTGAGGTTGATCAGATCAATCAGCCAATAAGGAGATCGGTTTCGTTAAATTCTCCTACATTTTGTTCCCAAGATCGTCTCTCGGTGGCGGATATATTGCGCGACTGCTCCGACGACGATGATGATTATGATGAGGATTTGGTGATTCAGATGGAAAATGGTTTCCAACTGTGTATGGGAATTGGTACGTCTTCAAAAGGAGGGGCTGATCATGATCTCATCAGTCAGGAACATCATTGCAAATGGGATAGAAGCGGGGCTCTTGGTTTGCTTAGGAGTCCTCTTGCTATGAAGAGATCCATTTCAACTGGGAGATTTGTATTCACAAGGTATGGGAAGGGAAAGAATTCTGTTATTCCCAATTGAAGCTCTTAATCGAAATTCTTGTTCTGTATTAAAAAAAAAAAAATTTAAAAAGGAGAGAGAGCAGAGTTACTTATTTTGTCTATAACATGTTAGAAATACCAAACGAGAGATCTTTGATGTAACTTTCGGACTAATTCATGACTGTAATCTTCCATAGTTTACGTCAATTTGGAAGAAAATGAAGAAAACGACTCTTTCTTCTACTGTTTTGCATATTATACCTGAAACACACTGTAGTAGCCTTGGAGAGACTTTTATTATTATTATTATTATTATTATTATTATTTTTGATAAGCTAGCGTTGGAGAGACTTAAGAGCTAAGAAATTATGACCATGCGTCTATTAAAATGGAAAATTTTATCCTACGGGTGATTGCTTGGGTATGTAAGGATATCAAACATAAGCGTATCATATTAAATAAAAATATGACAATTTACCAGAATTTACAGGTTTTCTCATACCTTACAATTGAATTCAGTATTTGGTGTGCAATCTGAATAAGACCTAACAAGAGATTCACACATGTATTTATGATGAGGTGTCTTAATTGATAATTAAATCTGATCGAAATCATATCAAAAATTTAAAAAAAAAAATGTATGAAAATTGATAGAATATATTAATATCTGATGATTTAAACTTGTATCACACCCAAAAAAAAATAAAAAGTATAAAAATTGACAAGAGTCTAATAAGATATGACAATTCAACGTAATATATATATTTCACGGGCCATAATTTTTTTTATTTTTTATTTTTTTTCATATGCAACCAAATAATTCGGGTTGAAATGTACCGTGTAAAGATGAGCACTACAAGTAAAAGTATATTTTCTAGGAAAAATATCATAAATTTTTCCTAAACTTTCTCATACCTTACAATTGAATTCAGTATTTGGTGTGCAATCTGAATAAGACCTAACAAGAGATTCACACATGTATTTATGATGAGGTGTCTTAATTGATAATTAAATCTGATCGAAATCATATCAAAAATTTTAAAAAAAAAATGTATGAAAATTGATAGAATATATTAATATCTGATGATTTAAACTTGTATCACACCCAAAAAAAAATAAAAAGTATAAAAATTGACAAGAGTCTAATAAGATATGACAATTCAACGTAATATATATATTTCACGGGCCATAATTTTTTTTATTTTTTATTTTTTTTCATATGCAACCAAATAATTCGGGTTGAAATGTACCGTGTAAAGATGAGCACTACAAGTAAAAGTATATTTTCTAGGAAAAATATCATAAATTTTTCCTAAACTTTGTCACTAATGTCAAGATGTCTCCGAACTTTTAAAAACTACATGTTTTGCACCTAAATTTTGACAAGAGTGTCACATTGTCCCCTATAATGGATTCTGTCAAAAATTTAGACGGATTTGCACATGCAATGTACATGAAAAGGGTAAAATTGACAATTCATTTAATTTCTTAACCCATCCAGTTGATTCATCTTTTCTTTACCCCCCACCACCAAAAAAAATAAAAAGGACCACCCAAAAGATTTAGGGTATTGAGTCAGAATTTGGGGAAACTACAAAACCCAATTGATAGAAGAGCGTTGAGGAGAGCATGTCTGGCTTGGGAGTCTAAACTACACAAGGAGGCTTCGTTCTGGATCTTGCGCTTCAGAATGTGTTTGTGCTTCGAAGAACTGCACCTCATAATTCTCTTCTTCTTCTTCTTCTGCTGCTGCTGCTATTATGAAGATGATGATGATGAATTTGATTTTGATTTTGATTTTGAATTTGAATTTGAGCTTTATTCGTGTAGTAGTTTGGAAGTTTCGAAAGAATGGACGTGGCGACATCCCAGGAGGAGGGGCTCTGCTGGAACTCGACCAACCAAATCAACTGGTTTTTTGTTTTTTTTGTTTTTGGTAAAGGAAAAATGAATCAATTGGATGTGTTAAGAAGTTGAATGAATTGTCAATTTTACCTTTTTCATGTGCATCACAAATCCATCCAAATTTTTTAAGGAATCCGTTACAGGGACAATATGATACACTTATCAAAATTTAGAGGACACAACAGACACTTTCGAAAATTCAGGGGCATCTTCACAATAAATTTCATGGAGAATTTTTGACATTTTTTCTATTTTATGCACTCTAGCAGCATACCGTGTTTTCCCAAGGTAAATGATGAGAAAATAAAAAAATGGACGGAGAACGTTAAAAGACTTGACAGGGGAGTGATATATAAAAAAGTGTCAGTGACTTGTATGGCAAGTTTTGTCTGGAGGATGCATTAAATGTGATACAAATCAAGTTAACAAGGTAGACGAAATCAATACCAAATCCGAAAATAACTACCCAAGATCTTTCAAGTTTGATGGAAACCGTGACCTGTTGTTTAGCAAAACAAGAACCTAGTATGATGAAAATGCCACAAATGGTTATGGAAGTCCGTTTGATAAGTCGATTTAAACGCTACAAGGGAACCTTGATAAATTCGAATAAGTTCTTCAAAAACTCAAGAAAAATAACTCACAATAGGAATAAAACATTAAAAACTTGATTTCATAAACTATAAAGCCAGCCTTATAGAGCCGAAATTGTACTTGTAAAATTCATAATCTACCCCTATCTATAAACATGCCTAAAAAAACTAAGAATCAGATTTATCTAAACAAAAAATACTAAAATTTAGAAATAAATTCAAATTTTAAACTAAAACTTAAAACTAAAAATAAGATTACAAAAAAATCAAATCTTGATCAGTTTTTGTTTTGAATTTTGAACTTTTTGAACTCTGGAAAATGTAATCTTGACTTGATTTTTTATTAGACTCTTGATTTTTTTTTTAAAAACTAAAACTTAAAACTAAAAATAAGATTATAAAGAAATCAAATCTTGATCAGTTCTTGTTTTGAATTTTGAACTTTTTGAACTCTTAAAAACGTAATCTTGACTTGATTTTTTATTGGAAAATAATGTCCACTTCAACCTTAAAAAATAAAAACGTCTACATCAGTCTTGACTCTCTTCTGGATCAAATTTGATGAGTAAAATCAATCTTTGTTCGCTATCAATAGTGAACACACTCTCTTCTTGTTGTAGAACTCTCCAAACTAAGTTATTCATTTGAATCTTTTAGCTCGAGCTCTTGTCACCAGACCAACTGAAACTTGAATTGATTCGTGAGAATTCCTTGGAGCCTTGATTACCTCATCAAAATGATAATCTTGGCTTGTTCACGATCTTCTTTTAAGTTTGTCCACCTATTACAAATATTGGCAAAGCTTTGCCAACTAAATTTTTAAGTCTATAGAAGTTCGATCCCTATTATTATGAGGCTGATTCTATATGGGATAAAGCAATTTTCCCTTGTGTGTAAAAAATTTCAATCGTTTTATTATTTTTCAATGGCCTAGATCTAAAAGATGCACCAAATTAATTGTAGAACACTTGCACCTAATCATACTTTTGAAGGAAAAAAAAAAAAGGGAAGAATATCTTGTTGGAAAAATCGGATCCGGTATTAGAGTTATGGCGCAGCGGAAGTTTTAAAAATTTTATGCCGTTTCCGGAATAAAAGCTCATGATGCATATAACAATAAATTAATTCATGATCAAGCGTACCTTATTTCTTAGATTCCGGAATTGCTAGAGCGTTGGACCAACGTGTCTTCTCTACTATTCTCGAGTTCCACGTCTCAGAGTGTGTATGGGCACACGTTCTATGAATCCAAGCGACCGGTAATACTTTCCGAAGTCTAGATTCCTCCTTCTCAATTCCGATGATCCTTGTTGAGAATTTGATCCAACTTCTTTCTTCAAAACTACAAAACAAGAACCGGTTAACCTCCTATGAAAAATTATCACTCGGTTTAACCTTCCTCGCAGTTTTGATTCAATGGAATTTTCTTTCTTTTTCTCTCTCACAAGAAAGCCGAATTTTTGATGTGGAAGAAACCTAAAATTTTTTTTTTATTAAAAAACGTTTTTCCTCTTTAAAAAATATTAAAAATTGGTTTTTCAAGAACTCCTAGCCTTTATATAGTATTCCAATCCTTTTCAAAATTTATCTCCTACTTGAAAAATAATTAATAATTATTTTTCGGATAAATCTTGAACCAAAAGATCATACAACTTTAGGGCTAGATTCATTGAACCTAAAAACAATTTTCAAGAGGAAATCCCCTTTAAAATTCGGCCACAAAGTGAGAGAAATCTTGATTGGTGGTTTAAATTTTAAATCAAGAATCTAGACTAGTCAAAAGATCCTAGTCCTATCTAGATTCAAACTTCTTTTAAACCTTTTCGAATTTAAATAGGATTCACATATTTGAATAAATATTTTCCATAAACATTATCCATATTAATTAATTTAAATTAATGAAATATTTCAAATTTTCTTTCCTCACAAAAACCATGCACCTCTTTAATTAGGAAAGAAAAATTCATGAAATAATCTCCATTATTTAAACCAATTAATAATTTAATGTTAGGAATATATTTAAATAATTTTGAAACAAAATTTTCTTCCCTCCATACAATTAAAAAACGTGCACCTATTTTAATTAGGAGAGAAAAATTTTGTTTTCCAAAATTCAAACACAATCTTATTTTCAAAATTCAAATTAACCAATCACATGTTGAGAAATCATTTGTCTACAAATTTCACATGTCCAATCCTTTCTGGATTGCATGTTAGAGAGTACCATGTCTTAATAGACATTACAAAATTCCATTTACAATTTACCGATCTCATTAGGAACAAATCCCGAGACGCTTCGTGGAACTATATGAGCTAATAGAGGGACCCGATGGAAATATGTAAAGAGGCTCCTATAATTGTGAAAAATTAATCCCAGATTAATTATCCATCAATTATCAACTTCAAAACTATTCCACTAAAAGTTTGAAGCTGAACTCCTGTTTACATACCGTATTACGAAAGCTCTCTCACGTAGTGCTTCTTCCATGATTTATTCATCGCTTGCTTAATCCCCATATGTTATCCATGATTGAATTAAGGACTTTTTCCGTTTTACCTTTTCAATCATTTTAACTTAAAGTTCAATTATTCTCCATTGAAAGAACCACCAATTGTAAAACCATACAATTGGTAAACCACCAGAGAACACAAAGTAAACCGATGGCCAAGATCTTGTTATACTATCTTTCAATCCCCGAATAATACCTTTAAGTAGATAACATTTACTATCGTTAAGATAGCTATGGATTCCGTATCTATGAATCTTGATTTCTCCATCCATAAGTCATGCACCCAAAACACAAGTATGTTGACCATGAATTAACAGTGTCTCACCTTTAGTGCATCAAAGTACATAAGTCATGGATGCGAACTCAAGTAATCATTTCAGGATTAAGATTAATGCAGGATGATAATCAAAGCATCATTGATTCTTATAAACGGAATTATTAAACCGAATCAATTAACACTTTAGGTCCAGTCCAATGTCATACCTCAATACTGGTATACATTAAAGTTTCTACTCGGAACCTATCCGATGGTCAAGACAAACCATCCCTCCAAGGAAGTAGACAACCTTTACAATCTTATCATGAATAAGATCCCCAAATCTTATTCCGTTGATTGCGGACTATTTATTTAGACTGTTATCAAATTACCACGTCTTCTATGCATACCCCGTATACATATGGTAATTCGATATATTACCAACAGCCTAGGAGTATTTTATGTTTGCTCAAAATAATTATACAATCAACAAATGAAAGTAAATAGGACACAACTTATTAAACATGAATAATTTCCTCTTATTAATATCAAAATGTCATATTTACAGAAAATCCCTAAAGATTTTCTATCCTTAGGGCACCTATAGATCCCAACAATCTCCCACTTGCCCTAAGCGAGTAAATGTGACATATTACGCATCCCCATGCCTTCGACGTGTTCTTCGAATCTTCTGGCCACCAAAGTCTTCGTGAACGGGTCAGCAAGATTGTCCTCCGATGCGATTTTGCAAACCGTCACATTTCCACTCTCAACAAAGCCTCTGATAATGTGATATTTTCTGTCAATGTGCTTACTCCTCTTATGATGCCTAGGATCCTTGGTATTAGCTACTGCTGCACTGTTGTCACAGTAGAGCACCATAGCTTTATCCATACCAGGAACGACCTCAAGGTCACTAAGGAACCTGCGGAGCCAAACCGCTTCCTTTGATGCCTCACTGGCTGCCACATACTCGGCTTCCATGGTCGAGTCAGCAATACAAGATTGCTTAACACTCCTCCACACAACGGCACCACCTCCAAGGGTGAAGACAGATCCTGAAGTCGATTTCCTTGAATCCTGATCTGATTGAAAATCAGAATCTGTATATCCTATAGGAACAAGGTCCTGACCGGAATACACTAGCATATAATCCCTCGTTCTCCGTAGATACTTGAGTATATGCTTGACCGCAGCCCAATGGTTCGGTCCCGGATTCGACTGATATCGACTTACCATACCAACCGCAAAACAAATGTCAGGCCTAGTGCATAACATAGCGTACATAAGACTACCTACCGCTGATGCATAAGGTACATTTTTCATACGCTCCCTTTCTTCCGATGTCTTGGGACAGTCATCTTTAGAAAGTTTGATTCCAATCCTGAAAGGTTGAGCACCTTTCTTGGAATCCTTCATAGAAAACCTCTCAAGTACTTTATCAATGTATAAAGCTTGGGAGAGTGCTATCGTTTTGTTCTTTCTATCTCTAAAGAGTTGAATACCAAGAACATAACTAGCTTCTCCTAAGTCCTTCATGTCAAACTGTTTGGCTAACCAAACTTTGACAGATGATAGTATTGCCACATCGTTTCCAATAAGCAATATATCATCCACATAAAGTACAAGGAACACCACTTTCTCGTTCTTGATACATTTATAAACACATGGTTCATCAATGTTTTGTTCGAATCCATAAGTTTTGATCGCTTGATCAAACCTAATATTCCAAGAACGAGATGCTTGCTTTAATCCATAAATGGATTTAAGCAACTTGCATACTTTGTCTTCTTGGCCTTTTGCCTTGAACCCGTCTGGTTGTATCATATAGATATCTTCCTCAAGAGAGCCATTTAAGAAAGCTGTCTTGACATCCATTTGCCAGATCTCATAATCGAGAGCAGCCGCAATGGATAAAAGAATGCGGATTGACTTAAGCATTGCTACAGGCGAGAAGGTTTCTTCATAGTCGATTCCTTCTTTCTGCGTATAGCCCTTCGCTACAAGTCTTGCCTTGAAAGTTTCCACTTTCCCATCCACACCTCTCTTCCTCTTGTATACCCACTTACACCCAATCGGTTTTATGCCTTGGGGTAAGTCTACAAGTTTCCAGACTCCGTTGGAATCCATAGATTCCATCTCGGCGTTCATAGCCTTTTGCCAAAGACTAGAATCAACATCCTCCATAGCTTCCTTGTACGTAGCCGGATCATCAATATGTTCTATGGATTCTGCTTCATAAACTTCACCACTGAACATGTACCTTTCAGGTTCCCTGATAATCCTCCCACTACGACGAAGCTCCTGTGGTTGTTGATTCTTTAGTGATTTTTCCGCAGGGTTTTCTGTGACTTTAGGAACATCCAAACCCGAAGTCATCTCCTCAAGCACTACTTTGCTACGAGGTTTAAAGTCTTCCATGTAACTTTCCTCAAGGAATGTTGCATGTGTTGAAACAAAGACTTTATTTTGCTTTGGATTATAGAACAGACCACCTTTTGTCCCTTTTGGATAGCCAACAAACAAGCACACTTCTGATCGTGACTCCAATTTCTTCGCTTCCTTATCCAGGACGTGTGCCGGACAACCCCAAATTCGAATATGATTCAAATTAGGTTTCCTACTCGTCCATAACTCATAAGGAGTTTTAGGAACCGATTTGGAGGGAACGTTATTCAGAAGATAGCATGCAGTTTGTATGGCGTGCCCCCAAAATGATAAAGGTAAAGTGGAATAACTCATCATAGACCGGACCATATCCAATAGGGTCCTATTCCTTCTCTCAGCTACACCATTCTGTTGAGGAGTACCAGGTGCAGTCAACTGGGATTGTATCCCATTCTCTATCAAATATCCTAAGAACTCATCCGATAGGTATTCCCCACCTCGATCCGATCGAAGTGTCTTAATGGACTTGCCTAATTGTTTCTCCGCTTCAGCCCGAAACTCTTTGAACTTGTCAAAGGCTTCGCTTTTGCGGGTCATTAAATAGACATATCCATACCTTGAGTAATCATCAATAAAAGTGATATAATACTCATACCCACCACGTGCTTCTATGTTCATGGGACCACAAACATCTGTATGCACAAGTTCTAAAAGTTTCTCGGCACGACCATCCTTGGCAGCAAAGTGCCGTTTAGTCATCTTGCCCTCCAAACAGGATTCGCATTGTGGCCAAGGTTCAACCTCGTACAAGTCGAGGCATTCATCTTTTACCATCCTTTGAATTCTGTTAAGGCTTATGTGACCAAGTCGTAAATGCCAAAGATATGATTTGTTAGAGTGAGAAGACTTATGTCTTTTAGAGTTCTTTTCCAATTCTGTATCAAGCAGTGAGTGCATCTTAGGTTTGATAAAATAAAGATTTCCATGCATCCATCCATTACAGATAAGAGAATTGTTTTTCCTAATAACAACTTTATTATTAAAAGAAACTGAATAAGAATCTTTAATTAAACAAGCTACCGAAATTAGGTTCCTCTTAAAATTAGGAACATAAAAACAATGTCTCAAAACAATAAACCTAAATTCATCAAAATAAAGATGCACTTCTCCCACTGCTTCAGCTCGCACCAACGTCCCATCGCCGGTTCTTAACGTAAAGTCCTCCTCATGCAGACTTCTCGTTACCTTGAACCCCTGTAGAGAAATACAAACATGGTTAGTAGCTCCAGAATCTATAACCCAATTGTCCTTAGATTCTTCCACTAAACAACCCTCAAGATACAGGACATTGAAATTACCTTTCTGCTTTTGCAAAGCCAGGAAATCTCGGCAATCCTTCTTGAAATGTCCTTTCTTCCCACAGTGAAAGCACTTAACCTTTTTGGGGTCCACCTTTCGCTTCTTAGTCTTGGTAGACTTCTTAGAAGCAGGTGCATTCACCGCAGGCTTATTCCCCTTGTTCTTCCCTTTTTCCTTCTTCCTTTTGGGATTAGGAACAGACGAACTAGGTTCAGCCAAATTTGCCTCAGCCTTAGATCCAGAACCCTTAAAAATGTTCTCAAAGGCTTGCAACTCTTCATCAATTCCGTTAAAGACATCTCCTTCCGGTTAAGGTTGTAGGATGCCTGAAACAAATCGAAATCCTTGGATAAGGTTTGAAAAACCATAACCAGTTGAGTTGCAGCATCGATCTCAGCCCCATTTGCCTG
The DNA here is from genome assembly GCA_025413485.1 of Ficus microcarpa. Lineage (NCBI taxonomy): Eukaryota > Viridiplantae > Streptophyta > Magnoliopsida > Rosales > Moraceae > Ficus > Ficus microcarpa. Next base: position 54,367,891 of record CM046377.1, on the reverse strand, counting down.
AGCTTCAGACAAATAAGCCATGACTGTCATCATGTGCTCCTTGATGGGAGTTCCAACCTTCTGCCTGCAGTTCATGAGACCTTTGATAGCATCGGTCTTAGCCTGGATAGTTTGTTCACCAAACATTTCCTCCAGGTTATCCATGATCTGCCTAGCAGTTTGATGTTCCTCATGCTGTTTCTGGAGCACGTTAGACATGCTCGCCCGAATATAGCACATGGCACTAAGGTTGGAATTGTCCCAGCGCTTACAAAATCCCTATCAGGAGCATCGATCGCAGGCGTAGGTGGTCGAGGTTGGGTTAGGACAAAACTGTGTTTCTCAAAGTTTAGGACGATTAGCAAGTTCCTTTTCCAGTCATTAAAATTCTCGCCAGTTAATTTGTTTTGCGTAAGTATCACAGATAAAGGGCTGACATTTTGATCTATAATAAGAAAACATGTAATAAGTATGAGCAAACATCCTATCAGTTTATAAAATATGATTTTGTAATGAAACAAAAAGATCTATATGCAATCTAAATGTTCATGTGTAAAACCCTTAAAACACATACCTTACAACGACAATTCCTAGCTACCGCTTTCTAAGCTACCGAGGGGTAGTCATAGAATAACTAGCCAAGAACACGGATCCCTTCCGATTAATACATATTCGTCCATGGAACAAACTCCATTAAATATATATTAACTATCGTTTATTTGGCCACTACTTTACATAACAGAGCCTCGAGGGAGGGTTAATAAATAAAGTAGTATGAGTGTGTAACCATCGTTTCCAATTTTGAATCCATATTTTACATCCGCCACCGAGGGGTGATCTAAACATAAAATATGCCCAAAATTGTTATCCTTTCGGAAATCCAAATCAGTGTGCGCTCTAGGTAAGATACCTATCCGAAGGGAATTCCCGGATCAAAACCGAGTAGTAGGCACTACCATGCGTAACTATTGGACCAACGATGGAGGCCGTAGGTCTTAGTGTGTAAAACCTTCTCCCACTCAATCTTTTAAATTAGGGTTTTTGTTTTTCATGCATAAACAATATTTATTGAGTGGCACTCCCTAGTCTATATGGCATGTTATCAATACATCATGAAATAGTATAACATATTCATCTAGCAAGTCATCATCCATGGTTTGCAAAATATGTAAATAGCCGTGGATCATGATTCCATCCTAGAGAAAAGAAAATTGCAAAATTTACAAAAATTAACCGAAACATATATCGGCCTTCATTGGTAGATCCATGCCTTGTATCCTTCTTCAATATGTCTTCCTTCTCCAATGTCATATCCTTTTTTAAATTTCAAAAAAATTATATGTGATCTTTAATTTTAATCAAAATTACAAAATATCAAAATTTAAATTAAAAATCCGGTTTATTAAATTTAAAATTTAAAATTTGAAATTTGAAATTTCCAAATTTCAAATTTAAATCACAAAATTTTAAAATTCATAATAATATCCATTAAATTTAAATTTAAATTTTCAATTTTGATTTCCAAATTATCAAGATCACATATCATTGGAAAATTAAATTTTCAAAAGATTCTTGTGATTTTTTTTTATACAAAAAAAACGTTTTTTAATTAAAAAAATTCCAAAAATAAAAAAATCACATCCTTTGAAAATTTCCATACCTTCGTTCATCTTCAATCTCCTTGAATCCATTGTAGCCCGAATTTTACAAAAAAATTCCTATGCCGTTTCCGGCTTACAAAAATTCTAGGAATTGAAAGAACGACCTAGCGGTGATAATAGACCGCATCTATTACACTTGAAAAACCTAGATACAAATTCTAACCTCTATGGAATCATGACCGGCAAAATTGAACAAGCATCATATATTATCAAAATAATATAAAGCATTCATTCATCCATACATCCATTCATAATATATTTAACATACTCAAAATAAAACCTAGAGTGCCAACTCTCTAAAATATTTCATTAATGCATAGAGAGAAATTTATTTGATCAAATAATTTATGTTATATGCATGATCATGAGTTGGCTCTGATACCAGTTGTTGGAAAAATCGGATCCGGTATTGGAGTTACGGCGCAGCGGAAGTTTTAAAAATTTTATGCCGTTTCCGGAAAAGAAGCTCATGATGCATATAACAATAAATTAATTCATGATCAAGCGTACCTTATTTCTTGGATTCCGGAATTGCTAGAGCGTTTGACCAACGTGTCTTCTCTACTATTCTCGAGTTCCACGTCTCAGAGTGTGTGTGGGCACACGTTCTATGAATCCAAGCGACCGGTAATACTTTCCGAAGTCTAGATCCCTCCTTCTCAATTCCGATGATCCTCGTTGAGAATTTGATCCAACTTCTTTCTTCAAAACTACAAAACAAGAACCGGTTAACCTCCTATGAAAAATTATCACTCGGTTTAACCTTCCTCGCAGTTTTGATTCAATGGAATTTTCTTTCTTTTTCTCTCTCACAAGAAAGCCGAATTTTTGATGTGGAAGAAAAAAATTTTTTTTTTTATTAAAAAACGTTTTTCCTCTTTAAAAAATATAAAAATTGGTTTTTCAAGAACTCCTAGCCTTTATATAGTATTCCAATCCTTTTCAAAATTTATCTCCTACTTGAAAAATAATTAATAATTATTTTCCGGATAAATCTTGAACCAAAAGATCATACAACTTTAGGGCTAGATTCATTGAACTAAAAACAATTTTCAAGAGGAAATCCCCTTTAAAAATTCGGCCACAAAGTGAGAGAAATCTTGATTGGTGGTTTAAATTTTAAATCAAGAATCTAGACTAGTCAAAAGATCCTAGTCCTATCTAGATGCAAACTTCTTTTAAACCTTTTCGAATTTAAATAGGATTCACATATTTGAATAAATATTTTCCATAAACATTATCCATATTAATTAATTTAAATCAATGAAATATTTATTCCTCAAAACCATGCACCTCTTTAATTAGGAAAGAAAAATCATGAAATAATCTCCATTATTTAAACCAATTAATAATTTAATGTTAGGAATATATTTAAATAATTTTGAAACAAAATTTTCTTCCCTCCATACAATTAAAAAACGTGCACCACTTTTAATTAGGAGAGAAAAATTTTGTTTTCCAAAATTCAAACACAATCTTATTTTCAAAATTCAAATTAACCAATCACATGTTGACAAATCATTTGTCTACAAATTTCACATGTCCAATCCTTTCTGGATTGCATGTTAGAGAGTACCATGTCTTAATAGACATTACAAAATTCCATTTATAATTTACCGATCTCATTAGGAACAAATCCCGAGACGCTTCGTGGAACTATATGAGCTAATAGAGGGACCCGATGGAAATATGTAAAGAGGCTCATATAATTGTGAAAAATTAATCCCAGATTAATTATCCATCAATTATCAACTTCAAAACTATTCCACTAAAAGTTTGAAGCTGAACTCCTGTTTACATACCGTATTACAAAAGCTCTCTCACGTAGTGCTTCTTCCATGATTTATTCAGTGCTTGCTTAAACCCCATATGTTATCCATGATTGAATTAAGGACTTTTTCCGTTTTACCTTTTCAATCATTTTAACTTAAAGTTCCATTATTCTCCATTGAAAGAACCACCAATTGTAAAACCATACAATTGGTAAACCATACAATTGGTAAACCATCAGAGAACACAAAGTAAACCGATGGCCAAGATCTTGTTATACTATCTTTCAATCCCCGAATAATGCCTTTAAGTAGATAACATTTACTATCGTTAAGATAGCTATGGATTCCGTATCTATGAATCTTGATTTCTCCATCCATAAGTCATGCACCCAAAACACAAGTATGTTGACCATGAATTAACAGTGTCTCACCTTTAGTGCATCAAAGTACATAAGTCATGGATGCGAACTCAAGTAATCATTTCAGGATTAAGATTAATGCAGGATGATAATCAAAGCATCATTGATTCTTATAAACGGAATTATTAAACCGAATCAAATAACACTTTAGGTCCAGTCCAATGTCATACCTCAATACTGGTATACATTAAAGTTTCTACTCGGAACCTATCCGATGGTCAAGACAAACCATCCCTCCAAGGAAGTAGACAATCTTTACAATCTTATCATGAATAAGATCCCCAAATCTTATTCCGTTGATTGCGAATTATTTATTTAGACTGTTATCAAATTACCACGTCTTCTATGCATACCCCGTATACATATGATAATTCGATATATTACCAACAGCCTAGGAGTATTTTATGTTTGCTCAAAATAATCATACAATCAACAAATGAAAGTAAATAGGACACAACTTATTAAACATGAATAATTTCCTCTTATTAATATCAAAATGTCATATTTACAGAAAATCCCTAATATTGATTTTCTATCCTTATGGCACCTATAGATCCCAACATATCTGTGGGTCTCGTCGGCCACCCAACCACATCGTCATGCCACCCCTCCAACGTCGTCGCCGGCCACGTCACTGTTGGTTTCAAAAACTAGTTTTTAAAATTTTAACGGAAGCATAGTATAAATCAAATTGCATATATAAAAATTTTTCTCAAAAATTTTTCCGGCAACAATACTTATATTAATTTAATAAATAAATTAAGAAGAAAGTTTAGAGATTGACCGTTGTCCGATTAGGTCGAAATTTTTGATCTCCTTCAAGAACCTTCTTAAGTACTCCAAATTCTTCAGAAACACCAATCTTCTTGAAAACTCCAAATCCTTCGAAACACCAATGATTCTTTCTTAGCGTTCTCCAAATCACGATGAACAGGAAACGAGTGGGCGTTTCTGAATTTGGGTTTGATCACACACTTAAATTTTGATTTACTTTGTGTTCTCAACTCATGAGATAAAGTGAAGGAGAAGAGAAGAAAAAACTCTCTGAAGGAAAAGTTACGTATATCTTTTATTTTTTGTCAAAAAGGAATTAAATATATCTTCCCTTTCTTTTAGATAGATCGTATGTACCCTCTTTTTAGTATTACAGAGAAATAACTGACACTCCTCCTTTTTTTAAATTAATTAATTAATTAATTCAACCATATTTTTGTCCTTTTGTGGAACATATTGCACGCCCACTATCTTCCTATAGTGGGCGTGTATTAAGGATATGGGAGAGAGAAAATCTCTCTCCCATCATATATCAGTTATCTTTTTTTTTTAATTTTTATTTTGAACTATTCAAAATAAAATAACTGATATGTTCTCTTCCACATATATCAAAATTCAAAATTTAAGATTCAAAATTCCACATACACTTTGTGGATATTATGTGAACCATCCTGTGGTGCACAACTACAATATGGTCCTTACCACACTGGATAATCTTTAAATTTAAAACTATTTTAAATTTATTTTAAATAATCATATTATTTAAAATACAAATTAATTCAACTAATTTGTAGTGTGAATATTAATATAGAATTCTCAATTCTAAATTAATAAATTAACCCAACATAAAATAATGTTCACATGATTCAATGGAGCCGTTGAGAGAAACTATAGACTTTATAATTTTAAGCTTCAATAATTTTGACAATTAATTAACACCTTAATTAAAATATTAAAATTATCAATTCCAAATTATTCCACTAAAAATTTTGAATTGCACTCTTAAAATTATAAAACTAATTATATTCAAAGAATTTGAATTGCCCATTGATATAGTCACTACATATAAATCAATCATCCATAAACGATTCATAATTAAAGCTAGGTATTTTCCGTTAACCTCTTTAATTATATCTTTCTCCTTAAGTACCATTGATTCTCTAATGAATAATATATTTATGATCTAATCATAAATTGAGCACTCTTATTATATAAGTCCCGAATCAATACTTAAAGGAACCGTCCATCTAACTTCTTTACGAAGGAGTGGATTTCATCTTGTATATAAATATTCCCAACTACTTATTATATTATATTTCGAATATACCAAGAATTTAACACTATTCATTTGTGTCATTACTGATCAATATGTCAAAAAATATGATACAATAAATAGGAGTCTATTAATTACTCAGAATTAAGATCGATTCTTATATGACCATCACTGATTAATTTTGAATGCTCTATATGACAACGGAAATTATTAGAGATTCATAATTAATCGTGTTCCATTCCTATATAATCAAATTATATAAAGCGCTTTCATTCCAATAATCTCATTATTAACAATCTGGATAAAATCATTTCATTCAGAATGTAATGAACCGTGCTAGTAATTTTAAATTAAAGATCTCAACTTTAATTTTTAATTATGGACAGATTTAGATTATTTTACTTTAAATATTATCCTCTTGTATATAACACTTATATACAATATTTAAAGTTACATTTGAATAATCTAGGGTTTTCGATATTTATAAAGTATCTAAACATGCATGCAAATATAATATTGAAAAAAATCCTCATATTAAATCTGCAAAATAATACATCTCATTTGTTTATGGGCACATATCCCAACAGTCACCGCGGCCTAACCAAGTGCCAATTCGAGCCGCCTACTGCCCTAACTGCAACCTCAGCTACGGTCGCCAACATCGTGAGCTCTTATGCGTTGCCCAGATCGTTATTTCAGATCTACAACCAAACAAAATGCAGATCATCCGAGCCCCTCCGCTGCGAGCTGGCGAGCCTCCATCGCCACTCTTGCTCCCACCAATCACCAGCTTTCTTCCTCGTCACCGATCAGCGTGGATCGACAGATCCAATGGAGGGAAAGTGCCGGCGAGTGAGCAGGGGCCTTCATGGCCGTGAATGTGCCGGAGAAGATATTGAGGGAGAGGAGGTTGACGACGGCTGTCGAGGGTGCAGGGGAAGGTCGCGTGGACGACTCCGGCCACGGAGATGGCTAAGAACTGGGTTCTTGGGTCTCGGTTCTCGATTCTAGATTCTCTCTGTTTTTTTTTCCCCCTTTCTTTTGGTAATTGTTCTTGGGCAGGCACCGGCGAGTCCGTGAATACGCCGGAGAAGATAGCGAGGGAGAGGAGGTCGTCGACAGGTGTCGAGGGTGCAAGTGGAGGTCTCGTGGATGACGCCAGCGACGGAGATGGCTAAGAACTGGGTTCTCGTTCTTAGTTCTCCACCACGCCCCACCACCCCCCTGGCCCCCCCCCCCCCCCCGGCGGTAATTGTTCATGGATATATTCAGATGTAGTAGGATGCATATAAAATTTTGTGTGCATATAACATCTCAACAATTTAAACTAGATCTAATGGTCAAAAATCTTTACCCCATTGATAAGATAAAGTAAGAATATTTCATTATAGAACTCCCATTATTATTATTATTATTATTATTATTATTATTATTTTGTAGTTAAAATAATTCTAAATTATTAAAAACATTATTATAATAGTCTTTTTTATTAATTTTTAAACATAAATTATTAATTAGCTTTTTGATCAAATTGCTAATGAATTATGTCCAAAATTAAATAAGCAATTTACCCTATATAAGTGATAGAATACAAACGTACTGCTTTCAAAGCTACCTCCAAATCTGGCATGGGATTCGATTTTGGATATCTAAACTTAACCACCTCTTTTTTCTACAAAAGGCTGCTTTCAGCTTATAGCCTAAATCAGCGTTGGCTAGAAGACTTCGTTTAGAGTAAGGGAGTTTATAGTATAAATTGCCTTTAACATTTGAGAGATTTTAATTTTAATTTTTTGGGGGTTAAATGGCATAAAGTGGGCGTTTTGTATGGGTTACTCTTTCAATGGTAATGTGAATCAGCTCCTACGATTAATATTAAACCTCCCATGGATTCCCTATCGAATCAAACTACCTTTTATCATTTTCTGAGTAACATGATTGTTACTTACCACGTACCAAACACCCCAAAATATAACTTTTGATGGTTTCAGAGTTTATTTATTTATTTATTTATTTTTATATAAATGGTTTGAGAGTTTACTAACCGTTGTTTTTAGTAATATACCTATGGAGGTGCCATACTCAGGAAAGGAGTAAAATTTAGAAGGGTTATTTACATTTTTTTAGCCTACATTTTGTTTTTATTCAAAAATTATATCATGCATTTTGAACTTTTACATTTTTATAACATTAGATTACATTTAATATATGAATTTAAATCCTTTCTCGGTACACGATTAATTTTGACCTTAAATGCCCAAATTACTTTTAAAAATAAAGACTCAAGTTAAGTATTTTATGTTATTTTAAAAGTATATCGTGTATTTTAAAATTATGCATTTTTATACATTTATATAACATTTAGTAGATAAATCCGTACAGCTTCTTGATTAATACTTAATTTTTTTTTTAATTAAAAATACCCAAAATACCGTAGAAGTTAAAGTTAAAATTAATTGAATGAACTCTAATTTAAACTAAAAGCAATATAAGGGGCTGAGGCATAGGGGTGCATGGCAGCAGGGTGGAAAAATGCTAGGGGCATGGTCATGATGGTAGGGTTGAGAAGTCTGAATTTTTTGGTGAGCAAATTAAATGTTTTGTCGTTTTATAATTTTTCTTTGTAAGGGTATTTTGGGCATTTTATTAGATAAAAATAAAGTGTTGATCAAGGAAAAGTATTTATTTATATTTATTTAAAATGTAATATAATGAAACAAAATGCTTGATTTTGAATGCATAGTATAAAAAGGTAAAATAATCAAAGTTGTAATTTTTCTTTTTAAGGGTATTGTAGGTATTTTAGGTCAAAACCACGCGTTAACAAGAAATGCGTAGATTTTTATATTAATGTAATATAACGGCAGAAAAATGTAAAATTTCAAAAAATAAAGTATTCGTTTTGAGTAAAAGTAAAATACAATGTATAAAAATATATAAAATAATCCAATTTAGAAACTATTCTTGCACCTTTTAAAGTTTGAGGAACAACTTTGACACAAGAAAAGCAAACCTTTTTTTTGGCTGATTTTATTATTAATATTATTGATCTACAGTCTTGAGTCCATACTTCAAGAAATCTCTACACAAAATTGAACTTTACATTTGAGCTTTCCTTGAACAATAAGCCAGGTGGGTCACCAAATTAATTTTGTCCAATTTGATTATGCATTAAATAAGCACAAGTGCTTACATTGCCAACAATAACTGATCACCAGCCAAATAAAATATTTATTTAAAAAAAAAAAAAATGTGAACACTCATCCCTTAAGAAGGGTGAGAAACCTAGAGAACATTTTGAAAGAAAATTATTGAAGGGTTGGGGGGCGGTGTGTGGTGGTCCTCCACTACCATTTCTTGACATGACAGCGCAACCGCCATGTTCCTCTTATATATTTCTCGGCACTTGACAAACAAATTATACCGTTAAGTGAAAAAAAGGGGCAACTATTTAAGTTTGCATTTTGTTTATTGGTTAGAGATGAAATTTTTAAATTAGAGTTGATTGATTTTTTAAAAATTAATTATAATTTTTGTTGACTTTACAAAAATAAATAAATAAAAACTGAAATGAAAAAGTACAATTTAATTAGAGCTGAATTGAAATGCCAAACGAAACGTAACATCACAAAAGAAAATTGGGATAATTAGAGTACAGTGTATTTTATATGATGTGGATTGATTTTTATACAATTTAAAAACTAAAGTGAAAAATACCATAATGACATTAGCAATGATGTCATTATGACATTTTTTTAAAACCCTTTTCTCTTCTACTCTCTCTCTCTCCTTTTCTTCCTTCATTCTGCTTCCCTTTCTCTCTTTCATTTTCTCTAAACGGTCTCACCGAGAAGATACCGCAATTGTCGTTGTTGCTGTGCCAAAATATCCGAGATTGATTGAAGCTGCGAGAGTTCAGTACGATTGCCACAATCGGAGCCTAGCTCTTTTGGGGTCTCCCAGCATGATGGGAGGAGATCTAGAGATTGTGGTGGCGAGATATGGAAGAAAAATCCATTGTGCGGTGGGGCGTGTGGGCGACATGCAGTGGAGAGAAAAGGAGACTTGTAATGTTTTGAATTTTTAAATTTTTGGAATATAATTTTTGGATGTTTGAGATAGTTTGGTGAGTTCAAATGATTTTTTTTTTAAAATTATTTCTTAGCAATCTAGTGATACAATCCCCCAAAATTTTGTGACATAAGAGGTGGTGGTTATCGATCATTAACCATCTGGTCTCCTGTTAGAAATTATGGTTACCGTTTGGTAACCACCAACCTATAACCATATATTATGCCGGAGGTGGTTGGTACTAGTCATTAGCCAAATAATTATCACTGGGTTACCATCCGTTATCCCTCTGGACACGATGGTTATCGGTTTCCCATTAGAAGTGACGATTATGGGTCGGTTTAACACTGGTTATCAAATGGTAGCCAACCGGAATCATCAACTGACCAGTCTCATCATGGATACTAAATGTTAACTTGAGGGTATAATTAATAGTTTAAATTAGTAAATAAATAAGTAAATAATTAAAAATATAATGACATGTCAAGGCGGTTTTTGCATTTTTTTTTTTTTTGGTGTGGCAGAAATCAATCCAATGCTTTCAGTTTATGATGTTTTTCAAAAGTTGTCAAAAAAATTAGTAATTTTCTCAAGTCTGACAACTATACAATTGTAACATTTTATTTGTCATCTTATTAGTGTTAGTTGACTTAGATGTAATTTTCTATTTTGACTCTTCTAATATGTTACTATTTAAAACTAAATATATAGGATAATAATCAGTAAAAAATGTTACACTAAAATTAATTAGTTGTTAAAAAACATATAAAAAGAAATAAAGTATCATTTTACTAAAACACCGGACAAGAGATAATTGGAAAGATAATAACCCAACAATGCCATCCTATTTATTCATATATTTGATCAAGTTAAATCGACTTTTGAGTAGCACCGCGTATGATAAGGTGCTCATTACTTCCACGTTGAATATTGTGTGATGTGCTGTATCCTCACGGCTTTCATAATGCCCTCCTTTTTACTTTAAGCGTGATGGAAAATGTAAATCTGACAAGTTTCCTCAATTTACCATATGATCCAACAGATAAAATAAACAAGTTCCTGTAAATTTCTCTGTTCATAAAATAATAATAATAATAATAATTGAGAATTAGAAATCTTTAATGTCATCATGAATTTTTTTTTTAAGCATCTATTGTTAGTTAGTTTTTTTTTTTTTTTTCAAAGGACAAAAGGAATTATAAAGATATACGATGGTGGACTTAAATAATTTAAAAGAGGTAGTATGTTACATGGATTTCTTATAAAATAAATCCATTGTGATATAATTAACTAGAATTAAGATTTCATCCAGAAAAACAAGCACTTATTGTACAAAGCCTTCCATCATCATAGAATTTGTGCACTAAGTAGGATTTCATTTTGTTCTATCTGTCTTTATGTAATGAATTATGATAAGTGGGAATAGTCCTATCCAGCTGGAGAACTCAACTAACTCTAGGCTAGCAATAATAATATAAAAAATGTTCAAGATATCAACTCTAACAAGAACTTTTAAATATCAACATATTTAGTATGTGAGTTGTTAATCCTTAATTGGTTAGTGTTTAAAATATTATCACATCTATTAATTATATTTATTAATAAAAAGATGGCAATTCACCATTACATGAATTTATTTTCAAAAATTGAGATTAAAAGTTAGTGTCTATAACACTAATAATTAAAAAAAACAAGATAGGTGTAGATTAGTCTTGTACCTCAATTAATATTGACCGAGCATCTAATAATTTACATTAAAAATTTTGCAAGTGAATACCCCTTTTTAAGATGTTATGCCAATAAACATAGAAGAACTCTCTCACTAAAAATAAATTAATGAATAAATAAATAATTTAAGAGAGGTGATAAGTGCTTAATTCTTCATTATTTTGTATCAATGTTTATTTGTTGGTTCCTTGAGATTTTTTAGTGTTTATTTGTGTTTTTATATTTTGTAAGCATCTTGGATATTAAGAAATGAAAAAAGGATGAAAACGAAGCAAAAAGGATAGAAAATAGTCACATTTATAGTACAAAAGGCCGAGGCTAGAGCACCCAGACGCTGGCCTTGGGCGCCTCGACGCTGGCTTGAGTGCCTAGCCATTGGCTTTGGAGTGCCTAGGCGCTGGTTAGTGTGTCAATAGTCATCGACTTTAAGAGCACTGCAACGCTTGTGGAGAGAGCCGCAGCGCTCCGATGCAAATTTTTATAATTTCAAATGGCCTCCGAACTTTCCCCTTTTGAACCCAACTTTGGAAGCCTATAAATAGGTCCTTCTAGGGTTTATTTGGGAGTCTTTGACCATTCTTTAGCAGCCATTCATGGAGAAGAAAAAAGAAAAGATTCGTTGGTGGCTCAAGAAGATTATTTGCATAGAGATTTTCAAGACCAAAATCATTCCTCCTCATTTATTCTCTTCTCTTCCATGTTCTTTAGTTTTTCTTTTATTGTTCTTCTTAGTTATGTCTAATTAAGTTTGTCTTTGAGTAAGGGGGGTTTCAAAACCCTAGACATATGATTATTAATTTAATGAATTAGAATTTTTTTTCCAACTTTCCAATTGAGATTATTTATGTTCTTCCAAATTTATTGTTCTTGAATATTTTCTTGTTTTGTTTGGATGCACAACCAAATAAGACTTGAGAATTTTCTATTACTAGATTAGAATCTTGATCCACAATTGTCATGTTTTTCTAATCGTTAGTAGCAATTGTGATCATTGATTATGGGATATTTTCATATGATTGCGTGTGGAACATAACCGAGGATAAATGAACAAAACTTGTGTGTTTGTTTTTTAGATCAACCTATCTTTCTCATCTTAATGCTTTTTGTTGGATTAAATTTGGAGAGTTTGTTCTAAGTTGTTTAATGGGAAGGGAATTAGGCGAAGAGGTTGTTTTGCCTAATGAATGAACTAAGGAAAGATTGGGGTAGCAGAGCTTGTTGTTATCTACCGTTGGTAGTTTCAATAGAAAGTTAGAGATGATTCTTATTTTAATTAAAATTATATGCCTAGTGGTGGAGACTGTTTCCTTAACCAATATTTTACTATTCTTGAATTTTTCTTTGATAGGATGATCATCATATACATTTAGCACTCTATTTCTTGGGTTGGAGTGTGTAAGATCTTTTTCTTTCTAACTTTGTTTTTGCAGCAATCATGTCTCACAACAGTGATAAGAGCATTACCAAAGGTGCTACGAGAATGGCTAATCTGAAAGTGTTTATAGAGGCCATGATGAGTGAGATAAGGTGTGTGATGAAGTTGGAATTGGAGTACGTACATGAATGGATAGATCAAATGGAGAATATACATGTGGAGCAGCCACAAAATGCCCCTAATGTGTGTAGAAGGGAAAGGGTTCAGCCTAGGGGAGTGAAGGATGAAGACGAAAGTATTATGGGGTTGGTTTTGATGAAGAAGATGATCAAATTTGGTTGTTGGTGATAGGAGACATGGAGGGTGGTTTAGAGAAGCTAGGAATCGGGAAGATAATAGCTTTGGTAGTATTAAGATAAGATTCTATCGTTTCAAGGTTAAAATGATCCTGAAGCTTATCTTGAGTGGGAGAAAAAGGTAGAGTTAGTATTCAATTGCCACAACTACTTCAAGATGAAGAAGGTAAAACTTGCTGCCATTGAATTTTCTAACTATGTTATTGTTTGATGGGATCAGTTAGTGTTGAATAGGTGGCGGAATACAAAATGTTCGATAGAAATGTGGGACGAGATGAAAATAGTAACGAGGAAGCGATTTTTACCAAGCCATCACTATTGGGAGTTGTCCAGAAATTGCAAAGGCCTTGACAAGGTAACCGGAATGTGGAGAATTATTATCAGGAGATAGAGATTGCTATGATCTGGGCTAAAATCAAAGAAGACTGAGAGGCTACTATGGCTAGGTTCTTGAATTGTTAAGTCAAGAAATTCATGATAGGGTAGAGATCCAGCATTATGTGAAGTTGGAGGAAATGGTGCACATGACCATCAAAGTGGAGCAACAACTTAAAAGGATGGGTGGAACACATGCATCCCATAGTTTGGATTCTTTCCCATGGAAAACAAGTTATGTGAAGAAAGAGGAAAAACCGGCTGCAAAACCTAAATCTGAGCTAAGACAAGAAACAACCAGCCATGGTTTTTAAGGTAAATCTGACTCTTCTACTTCTCGAAATCTTGATATTAAGTGTTTTAAATGTCAAGACAGGGGTCATATAGCAAGTCAATGCCCAAACAAAAGAATCATAGTGATACTGGATAATGGTGAGATTGAAACCAACAATGAGTCGGAAACCGACTTTATGCCACCATTGGAAGACGTGGATGATGAGGAATATGCGGTCTAAGGTAAATTGTTGGTTGCAAGGAGAGCTCTAAGTGTGCAAGCCAAAGAAGATGAAAAGGTGCAACAAGAAAATATCTTTCATATTAGATGCCACACGCAAAACAAGTATGTAGTATGTTGCTAGCACTACTTTAGTTGTAAAATTGGGACTGCCAGTAATCAAATATCTTTGGCCTTATAAATTGCAATGGCCCAATGATAATGGTGAGGTAAGGGTGAATAAACCGGTGTTGGATTCATTCTGCATTGGAAAATACAAAGATGAAGTTTTGTGTTATGTAGTTCCGATGCAAACTGGACATTTGTTATTAGGCCGACCATGGCAATTTGATTGGTAAGTTAAGCATGATGGCTTCACCAACAAGTACTCGTTTGTGCTCAATCCAAAACCCATCACTCTTATGCCAATGACCCAAAATAAGTTTATGGCGATCAAGTGAGGTAGCAAAAAGAGAGTGATTAAAAAAAAAGTGATCAAAAGAAAAAGAGTGCAAATCAGAGAGAGGCCAAGCAAAATGAGAACGAAAAAGAAAATCAAATTTCGGCCATTGAGAGAAAATCAGACAGAAAACAAAAGAATTCTATGCAAAAGTGAGTGAAATTAAGCGAGCAATGTTTTCAAATCAGCCAAGGATTATCCTTTTGTACAAAGAGACATTTTTAAACACTAACGAACTTGGCCTTGCTTTGTCTAGATCTGTTGTTTCTCTTTTACACGAATATGAGGATGTCTTTCCCAAGGAAAGACCACATGAGTTACCTCCATTTCGAGGGATTGAACATCAGATTGATTTTGTGCCCGGTGTAACCATTCCAAACTGACCAACCTATAGGAGCAATCCCGAGGAAACAAAGGAGCTACAAAGGCGGGTTAGTGAATTAATTAAAAAGGGGTACGTGAGAGAAAGCATAACTCCATATGCCGTTCCAGTGTTGCTAATACCTAAAAAGGATAGGACGTGAACAATGTGCATTAATTGACAGGCCATCAACAACATAATGGTAAAGTATCATCATTTTTAAACACTAATGAACTTGACCTTACTTTGCCTAAATCTGTTGTTTCTCTTTGCACTAGTATGAGGATGTCTTTCCCGAGGAAAAACCACATGAGTTACCTCCATTTCGAGGGATTGAACATCAGATTGATTTCGTGCCCGGTGTAACCATTCCAAACTGACCAACCTATAGGAGCAATCATGAGGAAACTTGATCTTGCTTTGCCTAGATCTGTTGTTTCTCTTTTGCACGAGTATGAGGATGTTTTTCCCGAGGAAAGACCACATGAGTTACCTCCATTTCGAGGGATTGAACATCAGATTGATTTCGTGCCCAATGTAACCATTCCAAACTGACCAACCTATAGGAGCAATCCCGAGGAAACAAAGGAGCTACAAAGGTGGGTTAGTGAATTAATTAAAAGGGGTACGTGAGAGAAAGCATAACTCTATGCGCCATTCCAGTGTTGCTAATACCTAAAAAGGATGGGACGTGGACAATGTGCATTGATTGACAGGCCATCAACAACATAATGGTAAAGTATCATTATCCTATTCCTCGCTTTGATGATATGCTAGATGGTTGTATGGTTCTTGTGTGTTTTCTAAGATTGATTTTAAGAGTGGTTATCATCATATTAAAATAAAAGAAGAAGATGAATAGAAAACTGCATTTAAAACAAATATGGTATGTATGAATGGTTAGTTATGTCTTTTGGTTTGACTAATGCTCCGAGCACTTTTATGAGACTTATGAATCATGTTTTGCGTGCATTTACGGGCCAATTTGTTGTTGTCTACTTTGATGATATACTCATTTATAGCAAAAACTTGGACCATCATGTAGTACATTTGAAATCTATTTTAGATGTGCTTTGAAAGAAAAGTTATATGCTAATTTGAAGAAGTTTACTTTTTATACAATAAGGTTGTATTTCTAGGATTTGTTTTTCAGTGCACAAGGTATACGGGTTGATGCAGAGAAAGCACGTACAATTCAAGAGTGGCAAAGTCCCACAAATGTAGGTAATGTTCGTAGTTTTCATGGACTTGCTAGTTTTTACCCGCAGTTCATGAAGGACTTTAGTAGCATAGCGACACCATTTACCAAAGTGATCAAGAAGAACGTCGGATATAGATGGGGAGAAGAAAAGAAAAGGCGTTTCAGCTACTCAAAGAGAAGTTGACCTATGCCCCCTTGTTGTCTTTACCTAACTTTTCTAAAACGTTTAAGATTGAATGTGATGCTTCAAGTATTGGCATAGGCGCAATTCTTATGCAGGAAGGACGACCAATTACTTACTTCAGCAAAAAATTAAGCGGGTAGCCTAAAACTACCCGACTTATGACAAGGTGTTATATGTATTAGAGACTTGGTAGCACTACCTATAGCTAAAGGAATTCATGATTCACACCGATCATGAGTGCTTGAAACACTTGAAGGGCCAACACAAGCTAAACAAAAGGCATGCTCATTGGGTGGAATTCATTGAGACTTTCCATACATCATTCGATATAAGCAAGGTAGGGAGAATGTGGTCAACGATGCACTTTCTTGCAGGTATGCATTACTCTCTACACTTGATACAAAATTGCTTGGCTTTGAGCACATTAAAAATTTATACATTGATGACCATGACTTTTGTAAAGAATACCAGGCTTGTGAGAAAAATGCTTGTATAGTAAGTTCTTTAGGCATGATGGGTTATTGTTTCGAGAGAATAAGTTATGCATACCTCATTGTTCTTTGAAGGATTTGTTAGTGCAAGAATCTCATGGTGGAGGATTAATGGGACATTTTGGAGTTGCAAAGACTTTAGCTATTTTGCTGGAACAATTCTATTGGCTACACATGAAACAAGATGTTGAGATGATTTGTGGTAGATGTTTCACATGTAAGCAAGCTAAATCCCAAGTGCAGCCTAACAGTTTGTATTCATCTTTTGCAATTCCTAATGAGCCTTGGATTGATGTTTCAATGGACTTTGTGTTAAGATTGCCTAGGACTAAACATGGGAGAGATTCAATTTTTGTAGTTATGGATAGATTTTCTAAGATGGCACACTTTATTCCATGTCACAAAACGGATGATATTTCGCATGTTACTGATTTGTTCTTTAGGGAGATTGTGAGATTACATGGCATGCCTAGAACAATTGTTTTGGATAGAGATGCTAAGTTCTTGAGTTACTTTTGGAAGACTTTGTAGTATAAGTTAGGTACTAAGCTTTTGTTTTCTACTACTTATCACCCATAAATTGATGGTCAAACCGAAGTAGTAAATAGGACTTTGTCTACTCTATTGAGAGCAATCATTAAAAAAAAAACATCAAAACATGGGAAGAGTGTTTACTACTTGTTGAGTTTGCTTATAATAGATATGTTCATTCTGTTAATAAATTTTCATTGTTTGAAATTGTTTATGGTTTTAATCCTGACTCCATTGGATTTATCTCCATTACCTGTTTCTGAGCATGCTAATTTGGATGGAAGGAAAAAGGTTGAATTTGTTAAGCAGATACATAAGAAGGTAAGGCTCAACATTGAGCGAAGAACGGAGCAGTATGCAAAACAAGCCAACAAAGGGCGTCACAAACTGAATTTTGAACCAAAGATTGGGTTTGGTTGCACATGAGAAAAGAGAGATTTTTGGCACAAAGACGTTCCAAATTGCTTCCAAGAGGAGATGGTCTTTTCCAAGTCCTAGAGTGCATCAATGATAATACTTACTGTTGGGATCTAAATGTGCCATAAGGATAGAAAACTCAATATTAGGGATTTTCTGTAAATATGACATTTTGATATTAATAAGAGGAGGTTATTCATGTTTAATAAGTTGTGTCCTATTTACTTTCATTTGTTGATTGTATGGTTATTTTGAGCAAACATAAAATACTCCTTGGTTGTTGGTAATATATTGGATTACCATATGTATATGAGGTATACATAGAAGACGTGATAATTTGATAACAGTCTAAATAAATAGTCTGCAATCGATGGAATAAGATTTGGGGATGTTATTCATGATAAGATTGTAAAGGTTGTCTACTTTCTTGGAGGGATGGTTTGTCTTGACCATCGGATAGGTTCCGAATAGAAACTTTAATGTATACCAGTATTGAGGTATAACATTGGACTAGACCTAAAGTGTTAATTGATTCGATTTAATAATTCCGTTTATAAGAATCAATGATACTTTGATTATCATCCTACATTAATCTTAATCTTGAAATAATTACTTGAGTTCGTATCCATGACTTCTGTACTTTAATGCACTACAGGTGAGACAATATTAATTCATGGTCAATATACTTGTGTTTTGGGTACATGACTTATGGATGGAGAAATCAAGATTCATAGATATGGAATCCATAGCTATCTTAACGATAGTACATGTTATCTACTTAAAGGCATTATTCAGGAATTGAAAGATAGTATAACAAGATCTTGGACATCGATTTACTTTGTGTTTTCTGATGGTTTAGTAATTGTATGGTTTTATAATTGGTGGTTTTTTCAATGGAGAATAATGGAACTTTAAATTAAAATGATTGAAAAGGTAAAACAGAAAAAATCCTTAATTCAATCATGGATAACATATGGAGATTAAGCAAGCGATGAATAAATCATGGAAGAAGCACTATGTGAGAGAGCTTTTGTAATACGGTATGTAAACATAAGTTCAGCTTCAAACTTTTAGTGGAATAGTCTTGAAGTTGATAATTGATGAATAATTAATCTGGGATTAATTTTTCACAATTATGGGAGCCTCTTTACATATTTCCATCGGGTCCCTCTATTAGCTCATATAGTTCCATATAGCGTCTCACGATTTGTTCCTAATGAGATCGGTAAATTTAAATGGAATTTAGTAATGTCTATTAAGATATTGTACTCTCTAACATGCAATCCGGAAAGAATTGGACATGTGAAATTTGTATAGACAAATAATATGATTTGTCAACATATGATTGGTTAATTGAATTTTGAAAATAAGATTGTGTTTGAATTATTTAATTTTGAAAAACAAAATTTTTTTTCTCCTAATTAAAAGAGGTGCACGGTTTTTAATTGAATGGAAGAAGAAAATTTTGTTTTAAAAGTTGTTCAAATATATTCCTAATATTAAATTATTAATTGATTTAAATAATGGAGATTATTGGATGGATTTTTCTTTCCTTAAAAGAGGTGCACAGTTTTTGTGAGGAAAAAAAATTTGAAATATTCCATTTATTTAAATTAATTAATATAGTTGATGTTTGTGGACAATATTTATTCAAATAAGTGAATCTTATTTAAATTCAAAAAAGTTTAAAAGAAATTTGAATCCAAATAGGACTAGGATTTTTAGACTAGTCTAGATTCTTGATTTAAGATTTAAACCACCAATCAAGATTTAAATCTCAATGTGGCCGAATTTTTTGAGGATAGATCTCCTCTTGGAAAAACATGTTTTTAGGTTCAATGAATCTAGCTCTAATTTATATGATCCTTTGGTTCAAAATATTATCCGGAAAAATAATTGTTTTTCAAGTAGGAGATAAATTTTGAAAAAGGATTAGAATACTATATAAATGCTAGGGATTCTGGAAAAACAATTATTGGTGATTCACACAAAAAAGGAAAAACATTTTTTTAGGAGTGAGAGAAAAACCAATTAGGGTTTCTTCCACATCATAAAATTCGGCCATACTCTTAAGTGAGAAAAAGAGAGAAAATTCCATTGGATCAAAACTCTAAAAAGGTTAAATCAAGTGATAATTTTCATAGGAGGTTAACCGGTTCCTGATTTGAAGTTTTGAAAAAAGAACCTGGATTATATTCTCAACGAGGAACATCAAATTGAGAAGTAGGGATCTAGACTTCGGAAAGCATTATCGGTCACTTGGATTCATAGAATGTGTGCCCACACACACTCTAAGACGTGGAACTCGAGAATAGTAAGAGAGACACATTGGTCAAACGCTCTAGCAATTCCGGAATCCAAGAAATAAGTTACGCTAGATCATGAATTTAATTTATTGTTATATGCATCATAAGCTTCTTTTCTGAATCGACATAAAAATTTTTAAAACCTCTGCTACGCCGTAACTCTGATATCAGATCCGATTTTTCCAACACTTACAAGCTAGATTTACTAAGTGAGTGCAATGTAAGTTTTACTTTTAATGTCACTAATTTGAGTTCTTTTGATGTAGGTGATGATTTAAGGGCAAATCCTTTTTAAGAGGAGGGGAATAATGCAAATCATAGCACAACTTCAAGGGATCCAATTCAAGTTCGAAATGGGCCGGTTACAAGAGCTGCAAAGAAGTTCAACGATGTGTTCAATGGGCTGATTCAAGAAGTTTGGACTCAAGCAAATTCGCGGAGACCCATTGAGCATGATCCACGTGTTCAACAAAGATGCATCAACATGATTCAAGTTCTAGAAGAATCCGGCCAAGGCTAAGCTTAATTTTAGCGAGTTAAATTGGGATGTTTAAGAATATTCTTTTGGTCTGATTGTAAGGCTGAATGCCAAAATATTTACTTTCCCTTTATTTGTTTAGGCCTTTGACTTTTACTTTCCTTCTCTATTTTTTAGGCACGTGTAATCAGCCAACTAAGGGGCTAATTGTTTCTATTTTCGTTTAGCCTTAATTAATCCAGATTTTTAGCCTTCTTTAAGATAGCTATTTTTTGGAACTTTTCTTTGTAATATTTAGCCATTAAAAGGATGTCAAGATAATGAAAAATTAGAATGATTATTCAATAAAATTGTGAAAGTATTTTCTCTTTGGTTCTTTGACGAACTATTCAAATTTATCGGAATTTTACGTGACGTTCACCATCAACTTATCAAATGGATTTCCACCACCATTTGTGACATTTTCTTTATACTGAGGTTCTTGTTTGACATTAAACAATAGGTTGAGGTTAAATATACCAAGGTCCTTATTTCAGATTAAACAACAGGTTGAGGTTAAATCTACCAAGGTTCTTGTTTTTGTTGAAGCAACGGGTCGAGGTTTTCCATCCAAACCTGATCGTAGAACGTTCTTGGATTCCTTTTTTGTTGTCAGATCTCGTTATTCTTGGCAGGATCCCCATCAAGGGGCATTGCCTTTTTTTTTTTTTTTTTCTTTTCATAGCTGGAATAATCATAAATTATTAAAAATGTTATTATAATAATCATTTTCGTTAATTTTTTTTTACGAAATCCATAATTAGCACTACTTTTAATCAAATTATTAACAAATTCCATCCAAAAATTGACGAAATGGACTATTATAACAACATTTTAAAAGTTCAAGGATATTCCAGTTATGAAAAAAAGTTTAGGGACCAATGTTGCACAAAGTTAAAAGTTTAGGGACTAAATGAGCAATTTACTCTTCTCCTAATATCAAACCGTACATCTAAAAATAAAATTGTTTTTGGTTTTGGAGTAACTCCTATTAAAAAAACCATCAAATCGACCACTAACACCGAAATAGGTTGTCCTTTGTTTTGGTTTTTTTTTTGGGGGGGGGGAGTAAAATGGAAAGTCTTGGTTGACTTTTTGCTTGATCAATATCTTTAATATATAAAAAAATGCTTTACAACATCGGTGATGTTGAAGATCACAATAATAGAGATGTTGGACTTACTTGGGGATTCTATATTGTGAGACTTACCGTCTATTAATGTGTGATATTACTTATATTTTTTAGTATTGTGCTCTAAATTGCACTCCAATATAATTTCTATAATATCCAGCTACAGGCCTATAGAAACTTATCTCTCTCTCTCTCTCTCTCTCTTTTTTTAAATAGTGTCACAACTGAAAAAATTTTCTTAATTTGTCATTGCTCGCAGAGCTTACAAACAATTTGAAGGAGATCTATTAGCATCAACCTAGCTAATCAGATAACACATTTCTATCATTAACCACCTTCGTAATTAAATCTTTGGATTAATTAGATGTGATTAATAAACATAATCTGATCATTTCATCCCAATTAATCCTTTATCCTTCCTCCCCCATTTGTCTCTAAATTTGCTGTGAAGGTTAGGAAATTGTCAACTAGTTTAACAATATATATAGTAGACATTACAAAAATAACATTTCTTGTTGGGGTATTAGATGTTTGAAGCTGATCACTGACATATTGGGAAATAAAATTAATTATCCTCGGAACTTTCAATATTTTTTAAAAATATGTTAGGTAGCTTTCGTTCTAGTTGACCTCCTGGTTGCTTAATTCAGATTGTGTTAACCTGTACGTTATTATTATTACACGTTTATTAGTATATATACAGTGTGTGTATATATATACATATTATCTTTTATTCCTTAGGATAACTGGATATTCTCAAATCAATATCCATCTTTATCAGTTTATAAATTGTTCCAGTCTTTAAGGACGTCTTCTTCACCTTTTTTTTTTCTTTTTTCTTTTTTTTTTTTTTTCAGATAGCAGCCTACGTGGAGGGATAATGATACAGGATCAAATAAGACTGTTTGATCATCATGGTTTTTTTTTTCTTTCTTTTTCATAATTTTTCTTTTGTTGGAGCGATTGTTCACACATCAATCGTCTTCCAACTATCTCCTCGTCACGATGTTCCTCCGTCTTCCGTTGGGAGACACCAGGCACGTACCTGCGAACGGCACTTCAACACTCAAGTCAACCAAACAGCCAGGGAGAAAAAGTGATAGAGTTTAAGTAAAAACTGAATAGGTGATATAAAGTTGAGATCCCCAAAATGGTTTCCTTCCTTTCCTTTTATACGCCAGTGTCGTGATCATAAGATTTTGACTTTTACTCTTCGATCACAACACGTGACGATTCTTCTTGATACTTTTCAAAAACCTAACATATTATTAACTATAACCAATCAGTTAATTATCGATTGACCATTTAAAAAAAAAAGTTAATTTTTTAATTTTACAAAACTCCAGGTATTTATTAAAAAATTTCTTTAAAAAAGTCATTTATCCACATATTTTTGTATTTGTAAGGATTGCCAATTTTTCAAAACAAGAGTTTACAACTTGATTAGTATAAAAACTAAGGCTCTGTTTGGTGAAACTGTTTGAGTTAAAATTTTTAAGTTTAAGTTTGTTCACTTTTTAAAAACAAGTTATAATTTTTATTGATTTTTCAGAAAAAGACAAAAACTGAGATGAAAAATTTGAGTTTAAAATGTTTTATCAAACGGAGCATAAGATTAAAGTTAGTGCAGGTAGCATTACATATTAATAAACGTCTTTAGCACGCCATGGTACGCTACTACCTTTTACAAATTAACGCCAGCCAATATGTTAAGATTTGTTTTCTTGTCGACTTAACATTTCTGTCTTTATGCCAAGGATCTTTCGCCAGTCGCATCAACCTAATTTCTTCCCCAGCTAGCTCCACGAAAACTCTCTCTCTCTCTCTCTCTCTCAAAACATCATGCATACATACGTCTGCATAATTTAGCACCTCCAAGAAGAAGAACTAACGATTAAACGACCCAAAATCAAAAAATGGCTGCGGAGTGTAGCATTAGTACTACTGCTGGTATTAGCAGCAGCAACCCCATCAAAACGGTTGTCGTTTTGGTGCAAGAGAACCACTCCTTCGACCACATGCTTGGGCGGATGAAGTCCCTCATTCTGGAGATCGACGGCGTAACCAGCTCCGAATCCAATCCGATATCCACATCCGACGGCCAGAATAATTCCATCACAAGCAGGGTCTTCTTCCGTGATGGCTCGGCCTACGTCGACCCGGACCCTGGCCACTCCATCAAGGCCATATACGAGCAGGTCTACGGCGGGCCTGTTGGTTTCGAAAACCAGTTTTTAAAATTTTAGCGGAAGCATGGTATGAATCAAATCGTACGTATAAAAATTTTTCTCAAAAATTTTTCCGACGACAATACTTATTTAATTTAATAAATTAATTAAGAAAAAAATTTAGAGATTGACCGTTGTCCGATTAGGTCGAAATTCTTAATCTACTTCAAGAACCTTCTTAAGTACTCTAAATCCTTCGGAAACACCAATCATCTTGAGAACTCCAAATCCTTCGAAACACCAATGATTCTTTCTCGGCGTTCTCTAGATCACGATGAACAGGAAACGAGTGGGCATTTTTGAATTTGGGTTTAATCACACACTTGAATTTTGATTGACTTTGTGTTCTCAACTCATGAGACAAAGTGAAGGAGAAGAGAAGAAGAAACTCTCTGAAGGAAAAGTTACCTATCTCTTTTTCTCTATCAAAAAAAAAAAAAGAATTAAATATATCTTCCATTTCTTTTAGATACATCGTATGTACCCTCATTTTGGTATTGCAGAGAAATGTCTAACACTCCTCTTTTAAATTTTTTAAATTAATTAATTAATTAATTAATTCAAATTTATTTTTCTCCTTTTGTGGAAAAGGAACAACTTGCACGCCCACTATCTTCCTATAGTGGGCGTGTATTAAGGATATGGAAGAGAGAATATATCAGTTATCTTTTTTTTTAAATATTTATTTTGAACTATTCAAAATAAAATAACTGATATGTTCTCTTTCACATATATCAAAATTCAAAATTTAAGATTCAAAATTCCACATATACTCTGTGGATATTATGTGAATCATCCTGTGGTGCACAACTACAATCTGGTCCTTACCACACTGTATAATCTTTAAATTTAAAACTATTTTAAATTTATTTTAAATAATCATATTATTTAAAATACAAATTAATCCAATTAATTTGTTGTGTGAATATTAATATAGAATTCTCAATTCTAAATTAATAAATTAATCCAACATAAAATAATGTTCACATGATTCAATGGAGCCATTAAGAGGAATTATGGACTTTATAATTTTAAGCTCCAATAATTTTGACAATTAATTAACACCTTAACTAAAATCTCAAAATTATTAATTCCAAATTATTCCACTAAAAATTTGGAATTGCACTCTTTTTGAATTGCCCATTGATATAGTCACTACATATAAATCAATCTTCCATAAACGGTTCATAATTAAAGTTAGGTATTTTCCGTTAACCTCTTTAATTATATCTTTCTCCTTAAGTACCATTGATTCTCTAATAAATAATATATTTATGATCTAATCATAAATTAAGCACTCTTATTATTCAAGTCCCGAATCAACACTTAAGGGAACTGTCCATTTAACTTTTTTACGAAGGAATGGATTTCATTTTGTATATTAATATTCCCTGCTACTTATAATATTATATTTCCAATATACCAAGATTTTGACACTATTCATTTGTGTCATTACTCGATATGTCAAAAAATATGATACAATAAATATTAATTACTCAGAATTAAGATCGATTCATATATGACCATCATTGATTAATTTTGAATGCTCTATAAGACAACGGAAATTATTAGAGATTCATAATTAATCATGTTCCAGTCCTATATAATCAAATTATATAAAGCGCTTTCATTCCAATAATCTCATTATTAACAATCCAGATAAGAACATTTCATTTAGAATGTAATGAACCGCGCTAGTAATTTTAATTTTTAATTATGGACAGATTTAGATTATTTTACTTTAAATAGTATCCTCCTATACATAACACTTATATATAATATTTAAAGTCACATTTAAATAATCTAGGGTTTTCGATATTTATAAAGCATCTAAACATGCATGCAAAAATAATATTGAAAAAATCCTCAAATTAAATCAGCAAAATAATACATCTTATTTGTTTATGGGCACATATCCCAATAGGGCCGTGGATGGAGGCCTCGGCCGCCAACTATCCTCGACAATGGAAGGCTTTGTACAGAACGAGGAGAGGACGTAGCCGGGCTTGGCTGAGACCGTCATGAATTGATTAAGGCCGGAGGTGGTGCCGGTGTACCACGAGCTCGTGTCGGAGTTTGTGGTGTGCAATCGGTGGTTCGCGGCTGTTCCGGTGTCCACGCAGCCTAATAGGCTTTACGTGCACTCGGCAACGTCGCATGGCTTGTCGGGAGACGACACAAAGCAGCTGATTGAAGGGTTTCCTCAAAAGACCATTTTTGATTCGTTAGATGAGAGTGGCTTCTCTTTTGGGATTTCCTATTAGTAGCCTCCTTCTACTCGTTTTAACAGGTAATTAATAATTTTAAAAATTTTAACCTAAGTCTCAAATATTAATTTATCACTAGATTAAGTCATATATTCTTTCCACTTATATTTGGGACAACGTGATGAATGATCAGCGCACATATATTGAAAAAGACGGACTATCATCCTAGAATAAGTGTATATGTATATATATAATTAAATGCAAAGTCCAAAATTCGAAATCTAATAGTATCCGGCAATGTGAATTTTAATTATTAAAAATGTGAATTCATGTAAAAGAAAATATAGCTAAAATGAATGTGAATTCCTCTTATTTTATATTTTCTTTTGCATAAATTTATATTCCTAATAATTTAAGTTTACATTCACAATAACAGAAGTTCACATTGTCGGATATCATCAGGTACCGAATTTAAAACCCTTCTTATAATTAAAACGCCAACTATTTCAGATTCCACAAAGTAATATAAGTATCTCTAATTCAATTAAAGGTGGAATGACATAATTTGCCGAAACATAATAAAGAAAAAAAAAAAAAAGGATAGATATCATCAACTCTGCACTCCATGTAGGACTCGTATGCGTAAGTACGTGTTAGTGTTCGGATTTTGGGGCGCGTTTATCAAACTATAAATGAATGAAATCATAAAGGAAATATGATTGAAAAGTTAAAAAAAAAAAAATAGGAAGGTTGATCATTGATTTTCTTTCTAATATTTATTTACCTATCAAACCTTTAAAATCTATTAAACCAAAGGTTATTCTTTCTTGTTGGGGGTATTAGAAATCTGAAGCTGATCACTAACATATTGAGAAATATAATTAATAATCCTTTTTTCTTTCAACATTTTTTTTTTAAAATACGGTAGGTAGCTTTCGTTCTCGTTGACCTTCCGCTTGTTAACTTGTACGTTATTATTATTTCACGTTTAATTAGACTCCATTTAGCATTTTAACTTAATTCCAATTAAACTATATTTTTTTCATCTCAGTTTTTTTTTTTTCCTGAAAAATCAATAAAAATTATAATTAGTTTCTAAAAAATCAACTAATTCTAACTTAAAAATTTCATCTTCAATAAATGAACCAAACACAAACTTAATACATATATATAAATAGATAGATAGCTAGATAGATAGATGCCTTAGTTGATATTCTCAAATTAATATCCATCCTTTTCAGTTTGTAACTTGTTCCTGTCTTGTAAAAAGCCTTTTTCATTTCATATAGCATCGTACGTGGAGGGATAAAGACATAGGATCGAATAAGACTGTTTGATCTTTTTTTTTTAAATAATTTTTTTTCTTTCAGTACATAATTTTCCTTTTTGCAAGAAGAAAGAGAACATTTATATAACATTCTGTCGGAATTATAATACCTAATTGGTTTGTACTAATTTTAAGCGTTTCAATCCAAAATCTTAAATTTGATTTCGTCTAACAGCTAACATTAATTATTGACTTAAACAAAAATTGACTTTTAAATAAAACCTTCTATACATCTGATCAGTTGAAGCCCCCCACGAAATTTATATTATTAATTTTAAGTTGTTATATATTCCAGAAAAAGAAAAGAAATATATAATAATAATAATAATAATAATAATAATAATAATAATAATAATTATTATTATTATTATTATTATTATTATTATTATAAAGAGATTAAAGAGATACCTTTCTATAATTGAAACAACACTCAAACCAAATCTCAGTTTTATTTTAATTTGATTCTTATTTTTATTTTTATTTTTATTTTTTGTGAATTAACTAGTTATAGCCAAACCCGGGGCAATACCAATTATATTTCACAGCCACTACATATAACATGCTAGCTAGTTCTTTCCTTTAATTATTATTATTTTTTAATGGAGTTCTCTTTTCTATTTTTTTTAAAAGAATATAATAGAGATTAATTACTCCTAGATCTCTGCTCGATAGCAAAGTTGGTGGAGGCCTTCTCTAGATATTTGCTCTTCAAAGTCAATAGAGATTTCGTGAAAGACTGGATTGTTTATGCATTCTTTTTCTCACTTTCAAGCTTTTCGAATTGGGTTTTATTGAAAGATGGTGTATTCTAATTCTCTGGAAGAGTTGAACATCCGTCTGGGAATTTTTTTTTTTTTTTTTGATTTGTTGCTTTTTAGGTGTTTTTTCTCCGGTTGTTTTCTAATTCTAACATTCGTGCAGTACTCTTATTTTTACTATTTGTTATTATTCAGTTTACATTATTGAAAGGGTGACATAACATATTTAACTTTAAGATAATGTGACGAAACAGTAAATTTAAATTAATTATCTACTAAAATATCAAAATTACCCCCAAACCCTAAACTCTTTCTTTTACCTTCTCTCTCATACGCCTCCCCTCACTCGCTCCTCTGAATCCCAATCTCTCTCCACTACCTCCTTCTTTCGTTGTACCAGTCGTGGTCGCCGTCAACGTAGCGAGCCTCGCCCTTGACGAAGTACCGCAATCGCCGTCACGAACCGGTGTCATTGTCGTTGGCAGAATCGCGAGCTAACGAACCCGGATCACCGAGAAATCCACGATTCTCGCATGAGAATTGCCACTTTCGGTGGAGCAGTCTAGAAACGATCATTGTCCCGTTGCGACTCCCTCACCGTCGTTGGCTCTGTCTCGAGCTCGCGAACATAAGGAACTACCTCACCATCTCTGCCATCGTCTCCGTAGCTGTCTCCTGAAGGACGAAGATCGGCGAAATCGCAAACTCCCTCACTGACGAAAATCTAGAACTTCATTAGGGTGTGTTAGGAATAGCTTTGTAGCAGCTAATTATAGTTAGTTAGAATAGTTAATAAGTCTGTTAGTTTGTTAGTTTCATTGTATACGTGGCATTGAGTCATTGGTCAGTGATTGTATATAAAAGGAACTTTGTAACCTATTATTAGTTAGTTGAATATACAATTCATTTTCATTCGATTCTTTCCAAATATGTTCTCTCCTCTTTCTTCTTTCTTTACATGGTATCAGAGCTATCTAGGGTTCAACAATGGCGGACTCAGAGTCATCTTCAACAATCATCGGAGCACAGAGATTCACTCCAGTATCTTTCAACCATCCAATTTCGTCAAAGCTGGATCAGAATAATTTTCTAGTTTGGAGGAAACAGGTCCTCGCGACGATTCGACGGCATCGGTTACAAAATTTTCTTTTCGGCTCGATTCCACCTCCAGCGAAGTACCTTGCAGCAGGCGATGAGATTCTTCAGAGGGTTAGCACCGAGTATCAAGATTGGGAGCAGCAGGACCAGTTGATTCTTTCTTGGCTACTGAACTCCATGACTGATACGATCCTCACAAGAATGGTGAACTGCGAGACTTCTGCTCAGATATGGAGGACTCTGGAGGTATACTTTGGTCAACAAATTCGAGCCAAGGTAAATCAATACAAAACTCTTCTCCAGTCTACAAAGAAAGGATCTTTAACTCTAAACGAGTATCTCCTCAAGATCAGAGGTGACGTTGATTTGTTAGGGCTTGTAGGACAATCTTTGTCTGTGAAAGAGCATATAGATGCAATTCTTGAAGGCTTACCTCCTGAATATGAGACATTTATCGTCTCTGTTAACACACGCATAGATCCTTATACTGTAGAGGAAATAGAATCTTTGTTACTGGCTCAAGAAGTCAGATTTGAGAAGCAAGTGAAGTCTCTGGAACTGGCTGCAGCTAATCTGGCTCAGTCAGGTTTTCTGTCTAATCCAGGGAAAAAGAGGTTTTTTAATAATCCTCAGCATAACAGCAGTGATGTTCATGGTCAATACATCCATTTCTCAGGCAGATCTGGCTTCAGTGGCCACCCAATGGGACGAGGTGTCAATCCCAGGGGAAACTTTTTTGGAGGAGGCCACTTCTATGCAGGACGACCCTCAGGTGGTAGAGGACAGGGATCAAATGGTCATGCTAATGGAGGCAGAGTCCAATGTCAACTGTGTTCCAAGTTTGGGCATGTGGTGCAGGATTGTTACTATAGATTCGACCAGTCTTTTCGTGGACCCTCTCATGCTTCTGGTCAAGTTCAGGGGAATCTTGCTTAGATTGGACAGAGCTATGGGGACAATATCTCACAGTCTACTCCCTACTCATTTGGCTGTAAAGGCTCCTCTATGTTTGGCATGCTTGCTACACCAGAGACTCTTGCTGATGACAACTGGTACCCTGATTCTGGGGCAACAAACCATCTCACTGCTGAGGCGTCCAATCTAATGGACAGGAATGAGTTCCATGGATTTGAACAAGTTCACATGGGCAATGGTAAGGGAATTTGTATTAGACATGTTGGTAACTCTGTGTTCTCATCTCCCTTTATTCCCTCGAGAATACTGTCATTGTCTCATTTACTACATGTTCCTGAAATCACCAAAAATCTTCTTAGTGTGTCAAAATTTGCTCAAGATAACCATGTTTATTTTGAGTTTCATCCGTTTTCTTGCTGTGTGAAGGACAAAACTACCCACAATGTGCTATTGGAAGGGAAGCTTAAAGGAGGCCTTTATGCTTTTGACCAGTCCCAAATCCAGTTCCAAAATCTGCAGCCTCCAGTCACCTCTCAGATCAAGCCCAACAGTTCCAAGTTGTGTGCCTATTCTTCCTGTATTTCAGATTCAAAGTCTTCTGTTTGTACCCCACATAAGTCATCTATCCAGTCAAATAATGTGTTTGAGCTTTGGCACAAACGTCTAGGTCATCCATCTGCAAAAATTGTAAAGTCTGTTTTGACACATTGTAATATCAAACATCCAGTCAATACACAGCCTTTTTCCTTGTGTCAAGCTTGTTGTTTAGGCAAATTACACAAATTACCTTTTCCAATTTCTAATACTGTTTACTCAAAACCACTCCAACTTGTTTACTCTGATCTGTGGGGACCAGCTCCTTGCCCTTCTTCGAATGGATACAAGTATTATATTCACTTTACAGATGCATTTTCACGGTTCACATGGATTTTTTTTGCTCAGGCAAAAATCAGAGGCTTTACAAGCCTTTGAAATTTTCAAGGCACAAGCTGAATTGCAAATCTGTCACAAAATTCTCACTCTTCAATCAGATTGGGGAGGTGAGTATAGGGTTTTCACTGATTTACTTCAAACTCATGGAGGATGTTAGACAATTGCTCATCCAGTTACGGAGTACAGGTGTTAATCACATCTGCCGTGGTGCTAATCATATAGCTCATCTCCTAACCAGATTTGGTTTCAACTCTAATTGTACCAATATTTGGATTCGTGAGACTCCTTTTGTAGTCTCTAATGCTGTTTCTTTTGATGCTAATGCTTAATAAATTCTTTCATTCAAAAAAAGAAAAAAGAAAAAAGTAAATAAATTTTTATTTGGTAAATATTTTTATTTACCTGAGCTAAAAAATACATTTAAAAATCTGTGAATGTAATAATAAAATACATATATATTTACAAAAGAAAATACATTTTTTAATTAAGAGTAAATAAGTTTATATATTGATAAATAATTTATTTACTTCTAAAATAGTATTTATTCATAAATAAGAAAATATAATTTTTAATTAATAATAAATAAGTTTATTTCCTAGTAAATATGGTGTTTATTCAAAAATATTTTAATCACATTCTCTAGATTTTTTTGGTATTTAATGTAGTAAATACAAGATTTTCTCGTAAATATTTTCCTTTTCATTCAATTGGTAAATACTATATTTACTAGATAAGCTATTAACTAAAACTACTAAATCTGAGATTTGATCAGAGAAATTTAAGATAATAATTTGCTCAGAGATAATAACTTCTTTGTTTATCAGAATTATACAAAATAAATCTGGTATTTATAAGTAAATCTGGTATTAATTATTAAAAACATTATTAATAAATCCGTATGTACTAACTATATTATTTTCCCTAAATCATTAACAAAATATATACTAATAAATATTGGTAATTATCAGTATATTTGTAATACAGTATTCTTATTATTAATAAATACTAATATTTACTATTAAATTTGAATATTTATCAGATACTCCAGTATTTATCAAGCAAATTCAAGTATTTACTAAATTATTTGCAGTTTATTTTTATCCAAATAAATCCGTTAATAAATACATTTATTTACAATTTAATTTAGATTGTAGATATTTACAACTTAAATTTGATTTTTATTAAATATATCTAAAAACTTACATAGAATTACCAAGATTTATCTATATTAAAGTCAAATTAAAAGAATTTTTTTTGTTAACCCTTTTTTTTGTGTTAAACTCTTTTGATTCTAAGTGAATGCATTTTTTACGATTCAGTTTAGATGGTAAACATATATTTACGACTTAATTTTGTTTTTATTAAATAAATCTAGATTTTCCATATAATTACCAAGCATAGGCATATTTAAAATAAAATTAGGAAAAAAAAAATTTATTTTAAGTTCCTTAGTTGCATTTTTACCCCTAATTTAAAAAGAACAAAAATATATATATATCAAATCCCAATTCAGACCATCCAAAATTCAAAACAATAGATCTAGGAGCTGTTACTGCCACAGCTGCCACACCGATGTCTCGAGAAGATGCAATCATTAGCACGATATGGGTTCGATAGTGGTGGTCCTTGCTACAGGGACCATCGGCCGGAGAAGGGCGATGAGCTTCAGAACCTTCGGTGAGACTTGGACAAAAATAAAAACAAACAAACCCAGATATAAGATCCACCGTCGGGATCTCATCATCAGCTTTGCAATCTCACGATTGTCGCCCAATCTTTTGGATATCACAAATGTCTCACTAGCAAAGCATCATCCAATTGAACAACAACAAGAAAAAGTGAGAGCACAATATCTCCACTGCCCATTGTAATGCCGCCTTTCTGTCATCGTCATTGTCCTGATCTTTTCACTGTCATTGGCGTGATGTCCTCTGCGATCAAGGAGAGGCGAATTGTGGAGGGAGGAAAGGGCAAGATTGAAATAAACTAAAAATAAGATCAAAATATACTATAATTTACCATCATTTGAAAAAATATGCTACATTTTTATTAGGACATCCTAAATGTGCTACATGATACAATTTCTATAACAAAATTGAGTGAGAGGTTAAGTAGGGAATCATGTGTCAACCTAATTTAGATGCTCATGTATTCTTATTTCTTTAATACTAATTATCTCCTCTCATTATCTATGCAATAAAAAAATTAAAAAAAAAAAACTTCTGAAATAATCAGAGTACTTATAATTATAATTAACTAGATATATATAAGCACGTTGTGTTTAGCTTTTTGTCTCCCTTGTTTCTTTCCTCAAACCTTTTACCTAAATGTTACTGTAAGTGTTTCATCTTAATTAAAGATTGACTTCATTAATGGTACCATTTGAAAAAAAAAAAAAAAAACAATGGAACACAAGAACAGGGAACATCGTGATCGTGGGTCTTGCCGGCCACCCAACTCACGTCATCTCCGGTCGCCCACATGAGCTCGGAGATCCTACGTGAGCCTTGCCAATTTTCTAGATCCGTTCTTTGCCTCTCCATGCTGTCAATGCCATCGGAACTCGCCCTTGGTTTTGGCAGCGTTTTCGCCGGTGGTTTTTTTTTTTTCCCTTTGTTTTAATCTAATAGTGGGTTTTGATTCAACATCTGGTGCCTATAGGGATCGCCACTCGTCCTCCCATCGCCCTTGTCACTGTCGTAGACTTGCTCCCTGCCACACCCATCGTCGATAGTCTACTTCATGCCGCTGAAGGACGTCGTCCCCGACTTTCGTCATTCCCGACTTTCATCATCCCCGACTTTCATCGTCCAGATCTGTGCCGGAAATGCAGTCTCCATTGCTCTATTGTTGCCCATCCGAGCTATCGAGAGTCCACCGCCATCTACAGATCCGTCGACCCTAGGGACACCAACTGATACCGTTCCTGTGGGACTTGATAAGGGTATACTAGAATTGTAAGGTTTAAAGACGTTTTAACGATTAAGGGACATGTTTAGGAATATGAGGATATTTAGATACGTATTATAATAACGGATAAGTTTTGACACCACTTGGAATCCACCAAGATAAGTTTTATTCTTGCCACTTAAGGAATCCACCAAGAGATAAGAGAAAGAAAGAAACATAAAGGTATTCTTTGAAATTTTTTAATTCTTCAAAAGGCTATCCTCACAAATCCAAAAATTACATCTTAAAAAAAACCAAAAGCTGAAAACAACCACTACTACAAAATGTGGATACCACGACGGTTTTTAACTGTCGTGGTAATATTTCCACAACGGTTTTCTAACCGTCATGGAATCCAGAGTCGTGGAATCTTCAGATTCCACGACGGTTAAAAAATCGTCGTGGAATGGATAAAAATAGGGCTTAAATATGGACATTTAAGAACATACCACGACGGTTTTACGTAAAAAACCGTCGTGGTAAGGAAATCTTCCACGACGGTTTCCTTAAGAAACCGTCGTGATAGGACCCCCTACCACGACGGTTAGGTAACAATGAAAAAAAAAATTTTAAGAATTCGTTTCATTTTCTCAAAAACATTTAAATCACAAAATCAACACTTTTTTCCGAAAAATTCCCAAATCCGTGTCTTACCCAACCAATTTAATTCAAATCTAAAACACAACCATAATGAACAATCATCGAAAATGTAGGGGACGGATTTTGGTCATTTCGGATGAAATATTCCCAACTCAACGATCTACAAAATTAACATTTTGGACGGAACATTTTATCAACAACCACAATCAGCAAAATCAATATTTTGGATGAAAAATTTCCAAATCCGTGTATTATCCAAGCAATGTACATTACAACTTACCGGCTTGTCGAGCGTGGGTACGGGCGAAGTGTGGTGAGAAAGAGAGGGAAAGCTGCGTGAGTTCCTTGGTGGACCCGTTGGAGAATGGTGGAGGCCACATGAGTGGTGGAGGAGGCCATCGGAGAATGGTGCCAAGAAAAAAATTTGAGAGGTAAAATAGAGAGAGGAGGCGCGGTGAGATAGAGCGAGTTTTTTGAGATTTTAAGTGGGAGGGAGCAGAGAGAGAGAAATAGAGGGAGGAAATTGGGCAATTTTGGGTATGAAGTTAGAGTGTGTATTAGAGAGTGAAAAAGTGAAAAAGGCTCGGAATGTAATGGGGTGGGAAAGATAGTATTTTTTTGGGTTTTAATACAAGCTCCAAAAAATTAAATTTAATTCAAAAATTTTCAAAATTCCTGCTTAGTACCTTCCACGATGGTTTTTGGGGAAAACAGTCATGGTATGTTCGCCTACCACGACAGTTTTTGTCAAAAACCGTCGTGGTAGAGTCCAAAAATTAAAAAAAAAATTTGTAAAAAAAGACCATTCCACGATCATTTTTAAAAAACCGTTGTGAAAGCCGAAGCTCCCACGACGGTTATAAAAAAACCGTCGTGGAAGAGCATGCTTCCACGATGGTTTTTAATAACCGTCGTGGAAGCTTGCAAAATGCCAAAAAAAAAAATTTTTTTTTACTTTCCACGACGGTTTTTTAACCGTCGTGGAATCGGTTCTTTGACCGTCGTGGAAGCTTCGTGGAATCCGAAGCTTCCACAACGGTCAAAAAACCGTCGTGGAAAGTAAAAAAAAAATTTTTTTTTTCTTTTTTTGCATTTTACAAGCTTCCACGACGGTTTTCAGAAACTCTGTTCCGCTTCGTGTTTTTGCTGCATTTTTCACGACGGTTTTTTAAAAACGGTCGTGGAAGCTCCGTCGTGGAATCCACATTTTCTAGTAGTGAACCTTGCAGCTTCATAAAATGGCTGTTACATCCTTTAAGAAATACACTAACGATACTAATTATTTTTTAGCACATCAACAGCCATAATTAGCTATACAAACTCTAAAACCAACAGCCACAATTGGCTGTAACCAATACACTTAAAATAAATATAACTAGTCCTAAACTTAGCTAATTAACTCCCACTTTAACTAGCTAATTATCAGACTTTATTTCAACCATAAAACACACACTAAAACACTTGAAAAACCACAACATTACTTTTGGCAACCAAAAAAAAGCCCCTAACAAGAATTGTTCAACAAATAGCCTTCAATACTGATTGAGACACATGGAAGAGATGCATTGGATCACTTTCATGCAGCCCATGTACAAGGAAATCACTTCCATGGTCATCATTCTCCCTGGGTTGGAAAGGACTCGACCTCGAGTCCAAAGGCGTATCTTCAACAAATGGAGAAAGATCAGCCATGTTGAAGGTAGCGGACACTCCATAATCACCTGCAGCTTAACTTTGTATGCATTATCATTGATCTTTTGAACAATTGTAAAAGGTCCATCCCCCCTTGCTTGAAGTTTGGGAAACCTCCTATTGGGGAAATCGTTCTTTTCTGAGATAAATCCATACTTTAGCCCCAACATCTTATCCCCAACTTGAAAAGTGGCCTTCCTCTTATGTTTATTTGCTTGCTGCGCATACTTCTCATTTTGTTTGGCAATCTTTTCTCGAACTTGTTCATGCAGTTTCTTGATATATTTTGCTCTTTCGTCAGCTACTCCACTAAAAGTTGTTTCAGTTTTAAGGGGCACAAGATCCAAATGAGTGATTGGATTCTTACCATAAACGATCTCAAAAGCACTGCACCTGATTGTTTGACTAGTGGACCTATTATAAGCGAATTTAGCTTGTGGAAGAGACAAATCCCAAGCCTTGATGTTCTTCTTGATGAGACTTTGCAATAAAGCTCCCAAAGATCGATTAACCATCTCAGTTTATCCGTCCATTTGGGGATGATGTGAAGTGCTGAACTAGAATCTAGTTCCCATTTTCCTCTATAGAGTCCTCCAAAAATGAGTAAGGAACTTAGTGTCTTGAACCAACGTAATAGTCGTTGGAACACCATGTAGCTTCACAATCTCTTGAAAATAGAGGTTAACAATATGAGTTGCATCAGCCGTCTTGTTGCATGGCACAAAATGAACCATCTTGGAAAAACGATCTACAACCACCATGATTGAGTCCCTTTACATTTGAGTCCGAGGTAATCCAAGAATAGAATCCATACTTACATCCTCCCATGGTGTGTTTGGAACAGGTAGGGGTGTGTATAAACTAGCATTGCTACCGTGAGTCTTAGCTTGATGACAAGTCTCGCATTGATCCACAATTTGCCCTACATCCTTAGTAAGCCGTGGCCAAAAGAAATTATCTTACACTAGGGCTATGGTCTTGGCTCGGCCAAAGTGACCTGCCAAGCCTCCACTATGAGCTTCTCGAATTATAGCTTCCTTCAATGATTCTTGCAGAACACAAAGCTACATACCCTTATACAAAAACCCATTTTGGACCAAAATTTTTTTATATGGCCCCTTTGCACCATGCTTCCAAATTCAACAAAAATCAGCATCATCTTTGTACATACTCTTCATAATGTCAAACCCAAGCACTTAGCTTGCATCATGTTCAACAGCAAATGGCACCTACTCAATGCATCAGCCACTTGATTAGCTTTATTGGACTTGTGCTTGATGACAAAGTTGAATGATTGGAGATACTCCACCCACTTTGCAAGGCGTGAATTGAGCTTGTGTTGAGTATGCAAATACTTAAGAGCTTCATGATCTGAAAAAAAAAAAAAAAAAAAAAAAAAAAAACTCATTAGGATAAAGATAGTGGCTCCAATGCCCCAATGCTCGGACGATTGCATAGAACTCTTTGTCATATGTCGAGTACTTCCTCCCCACTTCATTCAACTTTCCGTTGAAAAAAGCAATTGGCTTGCCTTCTTAACTCAAAACAGCCCCTACGCCCACACCTAAAGCATCACACTCCACCACAAAAATCTTGGAAAAATCTGACAATGCAAGAACCGGTGCTTCCATCATCTTCTTTTTAACAAAATCAAAACTCCTTTAAGCCTCTGTATTCCACTTAAAAATTCCACCCTTCATGCACTCGGTAATGGGAGCAACTAAAGTACTGAAATTCTTGATAAATCTCCTATAAAAGGAAATCATCCCATGAAAACTTTGAATATGAAATAGAGTTTTTGGAACCGGCCAAGTTGCAATAGCATCCACCTTGCTCTCATCAACCTTTATTCCATCTTTGGATACAACATACCCGAGGAAGATTATGCTTTCAGACATAAATTGACATTTTTTCAAATTGACAAAAAGACTTTCAGCCCTCAAAGTCTCGAACACCTTCCGTAGATGCACCAAGTGCTCCTGCATATTTTGACTATACACAAGAATATCGTCAAAATAGACCACCACAAATTTTCCCATGAATGGCTTGAACACCTACGTCATAAGTCTTATAAAAGTGCTCGGAGCATTGGACAAATCAAATAGCATAACCAACCATTCATACCGACCTTTTCCTGTTTTAAAGGCTGTCTTCCATTCATCTCCCGGTAGCATCCGAATTTGGTGATAACTACTGCGTAAATCTATCTTTGAGAATACAATGCTTCCATGAAGTTGATCAAGTAAATTATCAAGTCTTGGAATGGGAAACTGGTATTTAATTGTAATCTTGTTAATTGCTCGGCTATCCATGCACATCCTCCAACTTCCATCTTTTTTTGGAACAAGCAAGACAAGCACGGTACAAGGACTTAAACTCTCTTAGATCAGCCCTTTAGAAAGCAACTCCTCCACTTGTCTTTGCAATTCAGCTTGTTGACGCAGATTGAGTCTATAGGCAGCCTTGTTTGGAAGTGACAGCCCCGGAATAAGATCAATCTGGTGTTGTATTCCTCTCAAGGGGGCAGCCCACTCGGTATTTCCTCCGAAATAAGACCTTCAAACTCCCTTAGAAGTGGCTGAACCGAATCACGGAACTCTCCTAACCGTTCATGTTCTTCTTTTGCAAAAAGAACAAAAACATCTTCATTTTTTAAAAGAACATGCTCAACTTAGGAACCTTTCAAGAATACTTGCCCATCGGAATTGGCAGGTTTCTTCTTTCCATCCAGCTTCATGGGGGCCAAAATGATCCACACTCCATCTTATAAATGAATAAGTATTTTTGAACCCTTCGTGCACTATCTTTCGATCATATTGCCATAGACGTTCCAACAAGAGATAACATGCATCCATAGGTACAACATCACACCAGATTTCATCTTGATATGATTTCCCTATAGAGAAGGAAACCAAACACCTTTTGCACACTGATACTCCATTTCCATTCTTGAACCATTGAATCTTGTAAGGCTTGGAATGAGGCTCGGTTGATAAACTCAATTTGGTCACCATCTCTTACGAAACTACATTCGTGCAACTACCCCCATCAATTATCACATTACACACACGACTGTGAGAAGTGCACCTTGTTTAAAAAATGTTCTCTCTCAACTAGGGATCTTCGTTAACGTGATTGGAATTCAAAAGTCTTCGAATGACCAAAATTTCACCCTCATTGGCATACTCCACATGTTCTTCAATTTCTTCCTTTTTCGACTCCTCCTCTTTTTCCTCCACAACTTCATTTTCTACAATGGTGATGACCCTTCGATTTGGACACTCCAAAGCAATATGCCCATATCCCTGACATTTGAAACATTTTTTTTGAAGAATTGGAAGTGTTGATTGGTTTGTCATTCTTTACCTCTGGTTTAGTGATGGCAGATGCCTTGCTAAAGATTGGTTTTGAAGAAGACGAATCAAGGTTGCCCTTAATTCCATAACTAGTGCTTCCCATACTCTTGGCTGGATACTTTCGCAAATCCTTCCGTTGCTGCTCCACATTCAAAGCCAATTTTCGGACATCATTGAAAGTCCAATATGGCTGTAATTTGATTACATCGGAAATCTCCTTCTTGAGTCCTCCTAGATAACGTCCAACGGTTTGCTCTTCAGGCTCCACCACATCGCACTTAAGCATAAGATATTCGAACTCCCTAGTGTAATCGTCTATGGAGAAGTCAAATTGCTTGAAGTTGTGAAACTTCAAATAATTGTCTTGTTTGTAACTGTCCGAAATGAATCTTCTCTTGAGTTCTCGTTTCATCTTCTCCCACGTTCGAATAGGCCTCCATCCTTCTCGCTCCTGTTCTCGCTTGAGATTCTCCAACCAAAGGGATGCATATCCCTTTAGCTTGATTGCCATCGACTTGACCCTCTTGTCATCCGAGTAATCTTTGAATTTGAAGATTCTCTCAACCGTGTACAACCAATCAAGAAATGCATCGCCTTGAGATCTCCCTTCAAATTCTGGTACATCCACCCTCATATCACCATCGCAGCTTCTACGGTGAATTCGACGTCTTAGGTAAGCATAGGAGTCGTTGCTAGAATCATCTTCGTTGTGGAATGGATTGATACCTTCATCCTCTTCATCTGCACGGCGCCTATCATGCCTTGGTGGATCTTGTCTCTCGAACCGTTCAAGGCATTGTTGAAGCTACTGTATTGTTCTTCGCATTTCCTCCATCTTGAGATTTTAATTCCTTTCTTCCATTGGTTCATCTTCTTCAACGAGTTGTCTTCGAAGAGCTTGTCTCCTCATTTTTTTTCAACCTGCTTTGATACCAAAAATGATACCGTTCCTGTGGGACTTAGTAAGGGTATACTAAAATTGTAAGGTTTAAGGACGTTTTAAGAATTAAGGGACGTGTTTAGGAATATAAGGGTATTTAGATACGTATTATAATAACGGATAAGTTTTGACGCCACTTGGAATCCACTAAGATAAGTCTTATTCTCGCCATTCAATGAATCCACCAAGAGATAAGAGAAAGAAAAAAACACAAAGGTATTTTCTGAAATTTTTTAATTCTTCAAAAGGCTGTCCTAACAAATCCGAAAATTACATCTTAAAAAAACCAAAAGCTGAAAACAACCTTTCAGCTTCACAAAATGGCTGTTACATCCTTTAAGAAATACACTAACGATACTAATTATTTTTTAGCACACCAACAGCTACAATTAGCTGTACAAACTCTGAAACCAACCGCCACAATTGGCTGTAACCAATATACTTAAAACAAACATAACTAGTCCTAAATTTAGCTAATTAACTCCCACTTTAACTAGCTAATTATCAGACTTTATTTTAGCCATAAAACACACACTAAAATACTTGAAAAACCACAACATTACTTTGGCAACCAAAAGAAAAGCCCCCAACAACAATTGTTCAACAAATAGCCTTCAATGCTAATTGAGACACACGGAAGACATGCATTGGATCACTCACATGCAACCCATGTACAAGGAAATCACTTCCATGGTCATCACCAACCATCGTGGTCAATTCTCTATCGCGAATCTGTCCTCCCCCACCTTTCGACAGTGTGCGACTTTGGCTCGGCGGTGGTGGGAGGG
Organism: Ficus microcarpa; assembly: GCA_025413485.1. NCBI lineage: Eukaryota > Viridiplantae > Streptophyta > Magnoliopsida > Rosales > Moraceae > Ficus > Ficus microcarpa. The sequence continues at coordinate 54,326,224 of CM046377.1, read as the reverse complement.
GGCACGGAGATATGGGTTGGGCGGCCAATGACTCTAGACGGCCATTGTTCTTTTGTGTGTGTGTGTGTGCTTTTTTTTTTTAATTGATTTTCTTTCTTCTTGTGATTCTATAGAAATGCTCTATTATTAATTTGGTAAACTTTTTTAATCTTAACTGGCCAAAATTAATTGGACGGTAAAAAGTTTTTTACCCTATTAATGGAGTAAAATTGGGAGGTCAACTCTCAAAAAAAAAAAAAAAAGAAAAAGAAAAATTGTGACTAAAATGCGTGCGGCTAGCATTACACATTAATAAATGTTTACCAAAATCATAAGCAAGCCATTGGATACCCAACTTATAAATATAAAATATTAAAGCCCAGCTAACCTTTTGCAAATTAACGCCAGCCAATTCTTACTTAAGATTTGTTGTCCTGTTGACTTTTCATTTCTCTCTGCGAAATCTTTCTCCAGTCGCATCAACCTCATTTCTTCCCCAATTTCTTCCCCCAACTTAACCAGCTCCAACAAAATTCTCTCTCTCTAAACATCATACATTTAGCATCTCCAAGAGCAAGAAACGACCAAACGACACAAATCAAAAATGGTTGAGGAATCTAGCACTAGTAGTACTACTGCTGGTATTATTAGCAGCAGCAATCCCATCAAAACAATTGTCGTTTTGGTGCAAGAGAACCGCTCCTTCGACCACATGCTTGGATGGATGAAGTCCCTCAATCTGGAGATCGACGGCGTAACCGGCTCCGAATCCAATCCGATATCCACATCCGACGCCCAGAACTACTCCGTCACTAGCAGGGTATTCTTCCGTGATGGCTCGGCCTACGTCGACCCGGACCCTGGCCACTCCATCCAGGCCATCTACGAGCAGGTCTTCGGCGAGCCGTGGACGGAGGCCTCGGCTGCCAAAAACCTAGCCCCGACGATGGAGGGCTTTGTGCAGAACGCGGAGAGGACGCAGCCGGGCCTGGCGGAGACCGTTATGAACGGGTTCAGGCCCGAAGCCGTGCCGGTGTACCGGGAGCTCGTTTCGGAGTTCGCGGTGTGCGATCGGTGGTTCGCGTCGGTTCCGGCGGCAACGCAGCCTAATAGGCTTTTCCTACACTCGGCGACGTCGCATGGAATGACGGGGAACGACACAAAGCAGCTGATTGAAGGGTTTCCTCAGAAGACCATTTTTGATTCGTTGGATGAAAGTGGTTTCTCTTTCGGGATTTACTACCAGTACCCTGCTTCTACTCTTTTTTACAGGTACTTAATTTTTATTTATTTTTTCTTTTTTTCCAACTTGAGGCGGGATCTAAACCTAGGTCGGTTTGGAATGAAATTTTTAAATTATTGATTTTTTAAAATTTAATTATAATTTTTATTAATTTAGAAAAAAGATAAAAATTAAGATGAAAAACTTAAATTTGAATTTGAGAACCAAATGAAAGCTTAGGTTTCATTTGGTGAAGCTGTTTGAGTTAAAATTTTTAAATTTGAGTTGGTTGATTTTTTAAAAATTAATTATAATTTTTGTTGACTTTTCAAAAAAAGCAAAAAAATTAAGATGAAAAAGTATAATTTTGTTTGAATTTAACTAACTCACCAATCAAGCCTTTTAAACTTCATCCTTATAATAAAGTGAGGAGTGGCGTTAAGCCGTAGAATAATTAACCGTCACAAAATAATTGATAATTTACCCCCCCTTTTTTTATAACTGATAATTTACCTGTTGTTTATATATATATATATATATATATCATATATGATAATGATAGCACATGGTGGAAACGGGAACGGCATATATAAATATTGAAAAAGACGCACTACCATTAAAGAATAAGTGTATGTATACATTAGATTATTAATATCAGCTGTTTAAGATTCCATCTAATCTACCATGTTACTAGGATTTTAGGTTTTGGGTCAAATTGTAAATGTTATTTTACTATCTGAATTTTAAAATTTCAATTCTATATTAAACTTTCTCTCTTTTTTATTTTCAAAAAACTCAAAATTTAAAAATTTATAACTTTTTCATTTCAAATCAAAATGAGGTGAATTTAATATCAAAATACTGATAACGACAAAACGAACAAAATAAAATCTATTTTTATATTCTGTTCCAAACACATTTCATATTTTTGCATTATTTTGTATATCACATAAAATTTTCAAAAACTTTCCCTTCAAATATACATTTCTAATTCAATCTTTGAAAAACCATCTTAAGATGTCCCCAAATGACCTTTAAAATATTTGAGTGAATAATAATAAATAATAAATATATTAGTTGACTAAATAATTAGGGAATTGTTGTACTAAAATTAAAAGGTGGATATAGCATCCAGGTATTTGTGGCCCCTCAAGCTAGTTGATTAGGTTAGACACGTGGATAATTTGTAAGTAAGTGCGAATTGTTTAAATTAATATTAATTCAACGTAACGGGTCAAAAGTATACATGATTTGATATTCATGGCGGCCGCTGGGTGCACTTTATGCATGTTATAGGGTGGATCACGCAAAGCACATATATAATAAAAACATTGTGATTTAAAAAAATTCGATTTCACAAGACTTGGGAAAGCCTATAAATAACTAACCTTTTATTGTTTTAGGTTTTAATAGTTTCAAACACGCACATGATTAGATATTTGAGAAAATTTATCTATATAAGAAAAAAATATATAAGTAACATTAGACAAAAAATCAACTTGAATATTAAAAAAAAGACAAAAAAATATCAAAAAGATAAAAGGGTTAAAATGTTAAAAATATATCAATACAAAAAAACAAGGACTAAAATAAAAAAATAAAAAATTGGTCCGAAAGAAAAAATAAAAAAGGAAAACTAAAGGACCAAAAAAAATTTTGAAAAAAGTTTTCATCAAAAAAATCAACAAAGTACTTGAAAAATGAAAAAAAAAAAAAAAGGAAGCATGAAAAAAGACCAAAAAGATAAAATGACTAAAATATTAAAAGTACATCAATACAAAAAATGACTAAAATGATAAAAAAAAAAAAGCATCAAAAAACACCGAAAAGATAAAAGTACTAAAATGTTAAAAATATACCAATATAAAAAAAGACTAAAATTTAAAAAAATTTAAAAAAAAATTCAGCCAAAGGGAAAAAAAATGGAAAACTAAAGGACCAAAAAAATAAAAAAAAATCACCAAAAAATCAACAAAGTACCTGAAAAAAAGGAGGCATGAAAAAAGACCAAAAGATTAAGAGAACTAAAATGTTAAAAGTATATCAATACAAAAAAAGGGGGGGACTAAAATGAAAAAAATAAATAAATAAATTGGGCCAAAAGAAAAAAAAAGAAAAAGAAAATAGAAGGACCAGAAAAAATTAAAAAAGATTTTCATCCAAAACGAAACGTCTTGGATGAAATCAAAGTGCACAGTAGTGAGCATTCTCACTTCTTATATATGTATAGATTATAAAACAATTTTATATCCCACTACAAATCAACATCTTCATATATATATATATATATATATATATATATATATTAATGAAATCATCATATACATCAACTAACTACAAATTCACATGTTAATTTTAAACTTTATACTAACAGAAAAATTAAGTTAGGCTGCTGGTTTTGACCACCAAATCTAATAATAGATGGCCGAACTTTTTTTTTTTTTTTTTATGTAGTAAAATGGTTCTTTGTCATTATATTTCCGGTTGATCATTTAGGGGATACACTCTTTCGTGTTTGGGGGAGAGAAAATAGGCGATAAGGTGCTACAAATCTTGATACCGAGTTGAGCATATCTGATGCATGAACTCCTGTGTGAAATTAGGCAAATCTCCACACGAGATCTCACAGTGGTAGTTGAGAGACGGAGGTCGGTGTTCACCAATCTAGATCTAGCTGAAATCAATGTAGTGCTCAATGATTCAAGCAACCTCCATCGTTGAATTTCTTCTCTCAGTACCAAATTTGGGGCTGGTATGGTTGCTGGAGATGTAGAAGATGAAGTTTGATACTTATTTTATTTAGAATTTTTTTTATAGTTAATCACAGATTGATCTAAAAATTAAAAATTTATATTCTGATCAATTATTGAATGATTATGATCTATTAGTGATTGACTATGAAAATTGATGATTTATATTATAGTCAATCAGCGTCAAACATGGATAGATTATGGTTATTCATTGATTGACCAAATCAATCATTTAATGTTGTCAATCACTGATTAACAATTTAACAAATTGATTGACCATTTTAAGAAAAAATAGTCTTTTAACTAATTTTTAAAAACTTTGGCAATTAATTTAAGAATTTTTATTCAAAATCACTATTTACCTCCAAATTCCATACTACTATTACATAGTATCTTGAATAATTTTATATGTTACTCTCTAGTTGGTTAAAACAACAGTAGATATAATTTGTTCAAGTGATGAAGAGATTAAGTTTAATGCCATCCAATTAAGAAAATGTTTTATATATTTTTTTTAGATCTAAATTGTTTTATATTCTTAATTAAACATAAAAAACATTAAAATGTTAAAATATAAATTACCTAAAAATATTAAATTTAAAAAGTTACAGTAGCTTTAATTCTTTCATATCTTAAACAGTTAGAGCAGTAAGTCAAGTAAGCCACCAGTGACAGATACAAGTTTTTCTTTTCTTTTTCCTTTCTCTACTTCTCTCTTTCGTTTCCTTTTGTAATGAACCGTTGTTTTGTCCATTTTACTGTTTTAACAATGATTATCAAATGATTTTTTTTTTTTTTTGGTATTCCTTTTGTTCATTTTATTGTTGTTTTGTTCATTACCGTTTTCCTTTTGTTCTGTGAATGGCTTTTTCCTAAGTCTAGCACTTTTGCATTTTTTTTTATAAGATAAATGATAATTTGATTTCAGTGTGCAACAATTATGGAAAAAATATTTTTAAATTAAAGAGAATGTTTTTTTTTTTTTTTAATTTAATTTTGTTCATTGCTGGGGAAGATTTTATCGTCCAAACCCTATAATAAGGGTTCTGTTATGTCCACTATGGGCAAGTTGTAGGTAACTGAAGGTGATCTCTCTGCTCAGGTGATAGACCAAGATACTTTTCTTTTCTCCTTTGGGAAGGAGTAGGATAGGGTGAAGGTTTTGGCGATGGAACCTTGGTCGTTCAACAAATCTTTGTTGATTCTGAAGGTTGAGAATGGTGATGAATCTTTATGGTGGGATAGTTGGAGTTTCATGTGTTTTTGGATTAGAGTTTTCAATCTCCCGTTCGATGGGATGATTCAGGAGATCAGTGAGAAGATTGGTAATAGGATTGGGAAATTTATAGATGTTGTTACTGATAAGAATGGACGTTGTCCTGGGATTTATATGCGGTTGACGGTGCAAATTGATGTTTCTAAGCCTCTCTGGCGGGGTGCGACGGTGCAACTTGGGAGTAATGGCATAACTGTGTAGACGACGTTCAAATATGAAAGGGTGCCAGATTTTTGCTTTGGATGTGGCTGAATTGGTCATGGGAGTCTTAAGTGTGTTGACAAAAAGGTTAGGAATATGAAACCTTCTGACCGGCTATTCTATAGTTCGGAGTTGAGGGCTGATATTCGTCCTTTAGGGCTGGGGAAGTCTGGCGGTGACCGGCGGGATGGCAATGGTGGTTAGAGAAAGCAATCTGGGGAATCATATCCTTTCATGTCGGGTTTTCCAAAAAATTTGACTGAAATTCAAATTTTTCCCAAAGTTGGGGCGGAAGCTCAGGATTTGAGATCCAAGCAGACCCTAGATTCTAGGGATTCAAATCCATTGATGGCTCCTAATGATAGGTGTGATTTGGAGGTGGTGATTAAGGCTAAGCAGGACCATATACCTTTACTTCTTGGGAATCAATTGGTAGGTGGTTCTGACTCTCTTAGTCACGTGGGAAGCATACCTCCTTTTAATAAAACGATGAGTCTAGGAGAAAGGCTAATAGTAGTTGAGTCTAATGTGAAAGTTCCTTCCTCAAGGTCAGAATTTTTACTATACAATTCAGAGGCATGGTACTGTTCACGTAGAGAGGCAAGAAGATGTAGGACTTGTTTTTTCAGTTGGTGTTGTGGAGCCAGTCAAAAGAAGTGTTGGAAAAATGAAAAAAGAAGCCAGGCTTAAAGGTGTCAATGGCTCGGCTTCTTCCTCTTCAGTGAAACTGAAAAATGTGAAGAGGAAAATGGATGTGGAGTTGTTAGTTGGTGATGATGCTAAAGTTCGAAGAACAACGGGTCTTTTTTCGGAAGTTACGGAATTGGCAGAGGCTATGGCACAGCCCCGCCAAGGCCAATGAGTATCCTATGTTGGAACGTTTGGGGTTTGGGGAGTCCCCGAGCGTTCAAAAGGCTTCGGAAACTAATCTGAAGCACTTCACCAGGTATGGTCTTTCTTTTGGAGACTAGATTATTTAGGCGAAAAGCGACTCATCTCAGGAGGAGGCTAGGTTTTGATGGCGTGATTTATGTGGATTGTGTAGGTTGAAGTGGTTGTCTTGCATTACTTCGGAGGGACCCTTGGCAAGTCTGTTTACGAAGTTCATCACATTCCTATATTGATGTAGATATCATTTCTGATCTCGATGATGCATGACAGTTTACAGGGTTCCATGGTCTGATGAAAAAAAAGGCTCGGTGTCATGCATGGGAGTTGTTGAAGCGTCTACGCACAAACTCAGATGTACCATGGATTTGTGGTGGTGATTTTAACGAGATCTTAAATCTGTCAAAAGTTGACGGTGGAGGTGAGTGTTCCCTTAATAATATGTTGTTATTTAGGGAGACGTTGGATTGGTGTGATTTGGTAGAAATGGTTTATGTTGGACCCAAATTGACATGGGATAATCGGAGAAGTGGGAGTGCAAATATTCAAGTTTGCCTTGACAGATTTGTGGCTAATACCAGTTGGTGACTTAAATCTTGGAGAGCTAATGTGGTTGTATTGGACTTTTGGGGGTTTGATCATAGAAATCTTTTACTTCAGACTATGCCAAATAGGAAGAAGGACAACAAAAGAAAATCTGGTGGTTTTCGGTTTGAGCCATTATGGGCGGAAAATGAGGAATGTCCCCGGATTGTTGAGGAGCTATGGCAAAATCTACATTTTGATGGCTCTGCAAACCGATTGGTGTCAGGTTGATGTCTTTTGCTGGAACATTAAGGAGGTGGGGTTCGAGGAAATTTGGCAACATCCCAAAGAGAGTAGCTCGAATTCAGCGTTCGGTGGAATTACTTCATAATGGACCACGTGACGGTGGTTCCATGGCCAAAATTCGGGATGTGGAGAAGAAGCTTGATAAGGTATTGGGGTGGGAAGAAGAATATTGGTGTCAGAGATCTAGGGTAGAGTGGCTCAAAAATAGGGATAAAAACACCAAATACTTCCATTCCAAAGCTTCTTCCAGGAGGAAAAAGAGTGAGATCCTTGGCATGGAAGATAAGGAGGGTCACTGGTAGGAGGATGATGAGGAGATTAAGGGTGTTGTTAGTAATTATTTCTTGGAAAATTTTTCCTTTTCACTTCCTCAATTAATGGACATTGATGTGGTGCTTAGTTGTATTGATGGGAAGATTCTAGAATGATGAGCAAGTTCCTCCTCTCACCATACTCTGTGGAAGAAATTCGGCATGCAGTTTTTACCTTGGGTCTGACCAAGGCTCTGGATCCTGATGGTTTCCATGCTATTTTCTTTCAGAAAAATTGGCCGGTGTTAGGACACTAGATTTCTCGAGTTTGCATTGGTGTTCTTAAAGGGAAGCACTCTATTCGAACATTTAATAGTACTAATGTGGCTCTTATACCAAAGGGGGCTGCTCCTAGGAAGATGGCGGATTTTCGATCTATTAGTCTGTGTAATGTTATTTACAAGATTGTTACAAAGATTCTTGCTTTCCGCTTGAAGACTATTTATCATCTTTAATTTTAGCCAATCAAAGCGCTTTTGTTCCGGGACGTTTAATTATTGATAACGTTATAATAGCTTTTTGAGCTAATGCATTCACTTAACAAGGTTCGCATTGGGAGGAAGGGTTAGATGGCTTTGAAGTTGGATATGAGTAAAGCATATGATCGTGTTGAATGGTTGTTTCTTTTTGGTGTGATGCGGAAGATGGGTTTCCCAGAGGTGTGGATTAGAGTGGTCACGGATTGTGTCACTTTTTCCACTCTTTCTTTTATTGTTAATGGGGATCCTTGTGGCCGGCTAGCACCTTCCCGTGGACTGAGGCAGGGGTGTCCACTCTCTCCGTATCTTTTTCTATTATGTGCTGAAAGTCTATTGGGACTTCTTTTGAATGCTGAAAGGGATTCTTTTATTTTTGGGTTTTCCTGTACACGTAAGGGACCAAAGGTTAGTCATCTTTTTTTTTGCTAATGATAGTCTCATGTTTTGTCGGGCTTCTCTTGATAAGTGTTTGCACATTAAGGAGATTTTGACAATTTATGAAAGGCTTCCAGGCAATCAATTAATTTGCATAAATCTGCTATTACTTTCAGCAAGAATGTTCGCGCTGAACTTTGAATTTCTATCCTCTGAGCATTAGGTCTAGGGTAGACGACCTCATGACAAATACCTAGGTCTTCCTACTTTGGTGGGAAGGGGAAAAAGAGAAGCGTTTAGAACGATTAAGGAGAGAGTTTAGAGTAAAATGCAATTATGGTGGGGAAAATTATTCTTTATGGGTGGTCAGGAACTCCTTAAAAATTAGTGGTATAATTGGTACCAACTTATACTATGAGCGTTTTCCGCCTTCTTATGGCCCTTTGTGATGACCTTTAAGCCATGATGGCAAGGTTCTGTGGGGAGTGAGAGTGAGTCAAGGAAAATTCATTGGTGGAGGTGGGGAAAATTATGTCAGAGAAAAGAGGAATGTGGTCTTGGGTTTCAGGATGTTTCGGCTTTTAATCAAGCATTGATTGTGAAGCAATCTTGGAGGATTTTGCAAAACCCATATTCTTTAGTTGCTTGAATTTCAAAAGATAAGTATTTCAAAGATGTTAACTTTCTTGAGGTGTGGTGCGTCTTACTTGTGGCAGAGTATTTTATTGGGACGGAATGTCATCAAACTTGGTCTTCGACGTCGTATTGGGGATGGTGTTCTACACGTGTTTTTGTTGATCCATGGCTTCCAAGACCTTCTTCTTTTCGTGCGATTACTAAAATGCCAGAAGGAGGAGAACATTTGATGGTTGATGATCTAATGTTGGAAGGTAGTTGAGAGTAGAATATGGGAAAGATTGATGATATCCTTTGTCCAGTTGATAAAGAAATCATTAAAGGTATTCCTCTAGGCAATGGTGATGGTGGAGATAAATGGGCCCTTTGATTCTAAAGGTTTTTACAAAGTTCGCTTAGGGTATAAGGCAATCATGGATTCTAAGTGATTAGAATCCTCTTCCAATGCCAATACTGATGTTTCCTGGTGGAGAAAGATATGGAGTTTGCCGATACCTCCCAAAGTCCGACTATTTATGTGGTGTGCTTTCCATGAGATTCTCCCGACGATGGTTTCTTTGAGTTATAGAGGTATTGACTGTGATGTCATTTACCCTTAGATGTAAAGAAAATATGAAGTCTACTGCTCTCGCAATTCTTGATTGCCCGTCAGCACAAGCGGTTTGGAAGTTTTCTCGATTTTGGAAGGTGATAGAGAATAGGAGGGATTTCCCATTTGCAGATTTTTTAAGGATTGTGAAGTTAGAAATTCCAATGGAGGATTTTGCTCTGGTGTGTTGGTTAGCTTGGAAATTGTGGTGTGAGAGAAACAATGTAGTTCATGGGGGAGAGGAAAGCGATCCGAAGGCTATTCTTGATTTGGGAATTGCTAGTTTTGGTGAATCACAAGCTCTGCATCAGGTTCCGGTTCAATTACAAGAAGTAGGCTCAGAAGTTTGGCTGCCCCCTCAATCGGATATCTCAAGCTTAATGTCGATGCATCGGCCTCACCGGGATCAGATCATATTGGCATAGGTGCCGATATTCGGGATGAGAAAGGGAGAATCTTAGGCGCCTGGCAAAATCAGTGGAGGGGACTTTTTCTCCTTTTTTGGTTGTGTATAGCTCTTCGTGAAGGTTTGATGATTGTGAAGGAATTGGAGGTGTTACGCTTGTGGTGGAAATGATGCCATCAATGTCGTTTCTGCTATTTCGGATAATCTGGATTTTCTTTGGAAGGTCCGATCCTGGAGGATGTTAAATAGTTGCTTGCTCAGTTGCGAATCCATGTGTTTTTCACATTTCGTCATAGTGCTAACAATGTAGCTCATCTTTTAGCTAGATTTGGGTTTAATTCCAATTGTACCAATGTGTGGATTTGTGAGACTCCTACTATAGTCTCTAATGTTGCTTCTTTTGATGCTATTGCTTAATAAAATAGCTCTTATTCAAAAAAAAAAAAAAATATATATATATATATATATATATATAGAGTTTGATTCAATTGACCTAAAAAAAATTTTTTTAAAAGGTTTTTAAAATAAATAATTAAGCCGCCAAATATTGTCCCATATTTAAGATCGTGTAAGGCTGACCCTTGATATTATGTTTTGAAACGTCTAATAAATTTGTGTTTTGACACAGGAACCTTAGAAAAGTAAAATATATAACGAAGTTTCATCAATTTGATTTGCACTTTAAGAAGCACTGCGAGGAGGGAAAGCTACCAAACTACGTGGTGATAGAACAGAGGTACTTTGACCTATTGTCATTACCAGCAAACGACGATCACCCATCTCATGATGTCTCGGAAGGACAGAAGTTTGTCAAACAAGTCTATGAAGCTCTTAGGGCAAGCCCTCAGTGGAATGAAATTTTGTTCTTGATTCTGTATGACGAGCATGGTGGATTCTACGATCATGTTCCGACTCCTGTCATCGGGGTTCCCAGCCCTGATGATATTGTTGGTCCTGCTCCATACAACTTCAAGTTCGACCGTCTTGGTGTTAGGGTCCCAGCCATCCTTATATCTCCTTGGATAGAACGAGGAACTGGTACGTGTTATTACAAAAGTATCAATTATATGCAATGGCGAAACCACGTGATATGAATTGGGCACATGAGTCATGACTAATTCAAAATTTCAATTATAATCCCACATTTTACAAAATTAGAATTGTGCTCGTACTCAATAATTCAAATATATCATTATGTCCTGATTCAAAATAAAAAGTTCATAATTTCATATAGTTTCCCACTAGATCGAAAGGTTTTCTGGCTCGGCAATTGAAAGCATGCATAGTCCTATATTTCATCTTATACAGTAGTGTTTACAATGTGGAAGTACTCTAAAATTGGAAATTAAGAAAACTGTGGAAAAATTTTGTTTCGAAAATTTACACTAAATAATATGAACTGATATAATGACCACATGGAAATGTGATATATATGGCAATATTTATATATATATATTATATTTATATACATGCAGTGTTGCATGGGCCCTCAGGGCCATATCCTTCGTCACAATTCGAGCATTCCTCAATCGCAGCAACTGTTAAAAAGGTTTTCAACCTTAAAAACTTCTTGACAAAGCGTGATGAATGGGCCGGAACTTTTGAAAGTGTCTTCCTAAGCAGAACTACTCCAAGAGCAGATTGCCCAGGTGAATCCCTTAAGAAGCTATACACACGCACACACACATACATATATATGTGAAATGCATCCTTGTATATTAAGTTTTGATATGATACATATTGAGGCCATCATTATTATTACTCACCATAATAATGTAATTTTGTTACATTTGCAGTGACTTTGCCAGAACCTGTGAAACTACGTGAAGGTGAAGCAAAAGAAGATGCCAAACTCACTGATTTTCAAGCCGAGTTGGTGCAGATGGCGGCGACATTAAACGGCGACCATACGAAAGATATTTATCCTCAAAAACTGGTGGAGGACCTGACAGTTTCTGAAGCTGTTAAATATTGTGAAGGTGCGTTTAAGACATTCTTGGACGAGTGCGACAAAGCCAAGCAACGTGGAATGGACGACTCTTATATTGTCGTTTGCGGAGCGAGCGAACCAAAACGACAGAAGCCCCCCAAGTCTTTTGCTCAGAAGATCTTTTCTTGTTTGATTTGTGACAATAATTAATCTTTCCTATCTCAGGTTGCTTCATCATTGGATTGAATAGCAAAAAAGTTGTCCCATTAATTTCATTTTGAAAAGTATATTAAGTTTTATGTATTTGCCTTACTTATAATATTGTGAAGGTTTGAGACGTACTTATTTTTTTGAAATGGTTTGAGACTTATTTTAGTGGCTATTTCTTATAAATTTTTAGTGAAAAATTATATATGCAGCTATGTTCTTAAAAAACAAAAAGAGGTTATATGTGCATTTATGTGACAAGCACTTACACGTGCGTCGTTTTCACAAGTACTGCAAATAAAGTCTACCATGTCAGTAATTAAATGACCAAAATGCTACTAAATCAACAAGGGGAGGAAAATTAAAAGGAACGAGCACTGTTCATCACTTCCGTTGGGAATGAAATTTTAAGTTAGTAATTTGTAAATAGAAAATTTCAAAATAGATTATATTAAAAAAATATATTTCATTTTTACTTTAACTAAAATACCGGTATGAAAGCAATGATCAAAACAGGGTTTGTTTGGTGAATGAGTTTGAGTTGGAAATTTTAAGTTCAATAGTAATTTTTGTTGACTTTTCAGAAAAGACAAAAAACTTTTTCAGAAAAAGATAAAAACTGAGATAAAAAAGTACATTTTAATTTGAAATAAGATAGTGAACCAAACATCACCTAAAAGTTAATATATGTTAATTATTACTCAAAAATATATATATATATATATATATGTTAATTAGAAAATTAGCTTGGAAAGGCAAAGATGAATTTCATGAACTTCTTAAGAAATATGAAAATCTTCCTTTCGACTTACCAATGAATGACTCCAGCCGCTGAAAAATTTTTTCATCAAAGATCTTTTACAGCATTCTTAAACGACGATTACACCAAATGTATGGGTATAATATAGAAAAAAATGAACACTTAAGTTTTCTTCTTATACATTTTCAGAGAGAATATCAAGTCTCCAGGTTGTATGGCATACGTGGCCCATGTTTGATAAGAAGGAAAGAAAATAAGAGAGAAAAAAAATGAAAGTGAAAGAAAATAAGCGAGGAAAGAAAGATTTTATTTTTCGTATTTGGTATGATATTAGAAGAAAAAAATAAACAAGTTATGAAATTATTATTTTATGATGTGTTTGCCTCACAATTACAAACTTAAAATTTTCATATCAATTTTTATCTTTTTCTGAAAGTCAACAAAAATTATAGCTAATTTTTAAAAAGTCAACCAATTCAAATTTAAAAATTTCAATTTAAACTGTTTTATCAAGCGCATCCTTGTTAGTAAAATGAACGAGTTTAATGCCCGTTCGGTGCATGGGAAGGAAAAAATAAATTAGAAAAATTGAGTATTATATAATAAAAATATTTTGTTAAGTTAAATATTAGAATTATAATTAGTATAAATTTTTGTAAAATTTTTTTTAATAGTGGACATGTGAAATCAAGATGATAATAATATTGATAATAATAAAAATGAAAATGAAAGCAAAAAAGGGAAAAAATTTTAATTATATTTATTTAAAAGGAAAAATTTTAAACAAAAATAAAATAGGTAGAGAAAAAAAAAAGAAAAATTTTAAAATTTGAAAGAGTTAGGAAAAATTCATGTTAACAAAAATATTAAAGTGAAGAGGGGTTTTATTATTCATTCAAAAGTGTTCAAAAGTGGTTTTTTTTTTTTAATTTAGTGTGTTGTTTTGTGTTTTATTGTTGTTTAGTTGGCAAAGACTTTGCCTATGATGGTGAGAAGAGTTTATTTATTATTTGTTCTTTTCTGGGAAATAAACTTGAGTTTATTGTTGTACTTGATGATGTTTCAGCAGGAAAATGGATGTGTTAGGTGTTATTGAATGATTTTTTCCATATTATGGCTTGATTTGTTTTTTCATTTATTTATTTTTTTTTTTTTTTTTGGTCTTGTTTTGGTATAAAAGGAATCGAAACTTTATTGTTGAGGGTAATGATAATTTAGCTGATAATGACCGAAAGAAAATGTACTGACAATATCAGTCAAAAAATTTTAAAGTGAAAGTTAGCTTTGTTGGAAAAATTTTCGTGGAAGTAACTGTAAATGTTTTGTAAGGTTAAGAATTTGATAATTTTTAAGAGATGTTGAGAGTGTTGGATGTTATATTAATGCAATATGTATGTTGGTTATAGGTGATTGTGTTTTATATTTTGAGATTTTGCGTTTTTTTGTTCATTATTGTTTTTGTTTTGTTTTTTGAGAAGAGAAAGAGAAAATATGGTTTTGGGGACAATTTTGTTAGTTCATTGTAAAAACAATGACTTTTAGTGAATAAACTAAGGACTAATCAGTCATTACAGCATTTTAGGAGCAAAATTGCTTATTTATTATGGTGTTCTTATTCGGTTGGTAAAATTATAAGGACAATATAATAATTTTACTCTTTTTTCTTTAGCATATAGTGAGTTTAATATTTATGTGTTGTATAGTGTGGGCGAAAAAAAAAAATAAAGTATAAAAATAAACAATTTACATTAAAAGTTATTAGTTAGAGAAGATAATATAATTACAATAAGTTTAAAGATTTAGTTTGCTTTTTTTTTTTTTTTTTTACATTCAAACATATATTACAACATCAAAAGTTTAGATATTAGTATGGATATATATTTATATATAAAGTTCTTAAACACAGAGTTTTTTTTTTTGTTACAACTGGATGCTGCTACTCATGCTTAATTTTCTTCAATTTCTCCTCCGATCTGTCACAATAAAAACATTTTTATATATTAGTACAGTGATATTTATGGTTGATATATAAATTGAAATAAATTTGTGTATTTTATTATGTTAATATGGATAAAAAAATATTATTACCTAATCTCTTTTCGTTTTTTTGATGGATCACTTAAAGATTGAATCTCGATTTGCGATGGAGGAAGTTGTTGCTGAAGACTAAAGTAATAATATATTTAACTAATTAATAATTTATAATATATAAATATATATGTTAAATAAGGAAGATTTAAAAATTGAGAATAAAATATAGATAATAATATACCTTGATTTGTCTTCTTCGAAAATGGGTTCGGTAAATGTAAGTTGTTTCTTTGCTGTTTTTTTCCCTCCTAGTTGGGGTGTTTCTGGATCAAAAGAAGTTATGGGCGGTGGAACTTCCTCAGTAGGCATAGTTGTTGGTGCATGTAATGCCATTGGTTGGATATCATCATCAAAAGTTTTTGCAACGACTGCATCGATAAAAGCTCCTCTGGGACGAAATTGAATGACAAATAATTTTGACATTCCTTTTAGTTGATTTAGGATAGGAGGGATGATGGTTGGATCAGTGTATCCTTCTTGGATTGTCAGTACAGAGCAAGGTTTATTTATTAAGGATTGCACAGTTTTTCCAAACATCACAATATTCATTCCTCCAGTCCCATCTTCGATTCGTGCATTAATTTTGTACCTGTTGAGAAAATATAATATTTATTTAAGTTTAGATTAGTTAGATATTTATATATGTTTATTTTTTTATAATAAAGATGAAGGAAATTACCAACTAATTGGCATTGTAGTTAAATGCCCATGATTATCGCACCACCATGATGTCCCTGATTGTCTGATTTGTCGGTAACACCTTGGACAGACATTATAGAACCAACCTTGGTGAATATGAAGTTCAATAATGGTTGCCTTGATAGTGAATTTTGTCTCCTGTTGGATAAATTATAATTAATATTAATAATATTGAGTAAATTATATTTTATAATTTATATTTAACAATTAAGTATTTACCTGATTTTGAAATGGGTCTAAACTTTGAAGTTCCATGATTGTGGTTCGGTTCAGAGTTTTCTGTTCTTCTAATGGCAATGGCTTTTTTGTTGATCCAGTAATAAAATCAATTGCTTGGATAGAATGGCTAAATCTATAGAAAATTAATATGTAAAATGAAGTTAATATTTTAATAAAATGAATAAATTGAATAAATTGAAATAATTATGATAATTTATAAATAAAATTTATAATACCTTTTTTTGATTTTTTTGGTTTCAGCAATGTCTGGATCAAGGTAGAATGAAGTATCACTGGTGCTTGCAACATAGAGTCCACCTGTATATAAATATTTATAATAAATAATAATGAATGTTATAAAATTTTAATAATTTTTATTTAGCAGAGTAAAAAAATTATTTGTAGTTATTATATGTGTATTTACCCATATATTGTTTAGCCGCCATTGCTGAAAATGCCATTACAACTGGTCCAGACATTGTCTGAATTGAATTCTCATCGAGGTTGTCTCCAATTTCTCCCCAGAGAGTGACATTAAGTGTTTCTTCTCTGTTGAATAAAATAAATATAAATAAATAATTTGTTTGTAATAAGTTATGATATTTTTAAAAAATATATTTTTTATAATGTATAATTTGTATTTAACTAATATTTTGAATAACCAAACCTCGTCTTTTTACTGCCTTGTCACTTATAGTAGATTCTTCTATACCCTTGATTGAGATAACACGACCAATTACATCTAATATAAGATAATAAATAAGAAGTCATTATTAATTATTAAGTAAAAAATTAATGAATACGAAGAGTATATATAATTTACCTGATAGAATATCATTGATATCGATTTTTGATGTTAATTGATCAAATTCCACAAAATTAAATTTGTGTTGAGGTATCTCTGGTATGTCTTCTTCAACATTTTTGAAGATTGTTGATCTAGCGAATTGCAACATCGCTACATGAGGAACAATCTTGTACTTTTGTTTGTTGTTGGTGATGAAGAAGTTGCTGATCTCATATATATTGCCTAATTGTATTTTATCTGTTATGAAATCTGCATCCTTCGCGCGAATAAACCCATGTATTGCTTCATCCTATACAAAAAATATAAATATATTTAGATATTGTTATTGTCATTTATATATTAAATAATAATTTGAAATAAACGTTATCAATAATATAATATTTATGAAAAGTAAATTGAATTACCTGTTTATCAACTAATAAGCAATCAAGGCTTATTAATCGTCCAGTCTTATAGTCCGTATTTCTCCACAATCGACACACTCGAGCACATATAGTCTGATGCGTCTCCCCTGGTTTTAATATTCGTGTTGGACTGAACATTTTCTATAAATAGAAAGAATATATATATAAATATGTGCATCATATATTAACAATAATGATTATTATTTTGTTATAAAATAAATTGAAACATGATTTATGCTATATTATTTTTGCATAAAAATTTATCATTTTTGATAAATATTAATGTACTTCTTGTAAACGATATTTTAAACATGATTTGGGTATTTATTTATTGATTCATGT